>VYXB01004993.1:141315-333914 GCA_013397135.1 Pachyramphus minor | reverse complement strand
GCGCGGCGGGCGGAGGGGGCGGCTCGGCGATGGGGGCTCTCCCGGCGCTGCTGGGGGCCGCCTTGCTGTGGGCCGGCGCCGGGGCCCTCGTCAACCTCAAGTACTCGGTGGAGGAGGAGCAGCGGGCCGGCACGGTGATCGCCAACGTCGCCAAGGACGCCCGGGACGCCGGGTTCGTGCTGGACCCCCGGCAACCCACTGCTTTCAGGGTGGTCTCCAACTCGGCCCCCCACCTGGTGGACATCAGCCCCGGGTCGGGGCTGCTGGTAACCAAGCAGAAGATTGACCGGGACCTGCTGTGCCGACAGAGCCCCAAGTGCGTCATCTCACTGGAGGTGATGTCCAGCTCCATGGAGATCTGCGTGATCAAGCTGGAGATCAAGGATCTCAATGACAATGCACCCAGCTTCCCCACTGACCAGATCGAGTTGGAGATCTCAGAGACAGCCAGCCCTGGTACCCGAGTGCCACTGGAGAGTGCCTATGACCCGGACTCGGGCAGCTTTGGTGTGCAGAGCTATGAGATCACCCCCAATGACCTCTTTGGGCTGGAGACCAAGACACGGGGTGATGGGTCCCGTTTTGCTGAGCTGGTGGTGGAGAAGAGCCTGGACCGTGAAACCCAGTCTCACTACAGCTACGTGATCACGGCACTGGACGGTGGTGACCCACCCAACTTCGGCACTGTGGAGCTCAGCATCCGTGTCATCGACTCCAATGACAACAACCCGCTCTTTGAGGAGCCGGCCTACACCGTCAGTGTGCCTGAGAACGCCCCACCAGGTACCCCAGTCATCCGCCTCAATGCCTCTGACCCGGACGAGGGTACCAATGGCCAGGTGCTTTACTCTTTCCACAGCTATGTCTCAGAGCGGGCCCGGGAGCTCTTCCAAATCGACCCCCAGAGTGGCCTCATCACAGTGAGCGGTGCCATCGACTATGAGGAGGGTCACGTGTATGAGCTGGATGTGCAGGCCAAGGACTTAGGGCCTAACTCCATCCCTGCCCACTGCAAAGTGACCATCAGTGTCCAGGATGCCAACGACAACCCGCCCCTCATCAACCTGCTCTCTGTGAACAGTGAGCTGGTGGAGGTGAGCGAGAACGCCCCGCCGGGGTACGTCATCGCCCTGGTGCGGGTCTCGGATCGTGACTCCGGGGCCAATGGGCGGGTGCAGTGCAAGCTCCTGGGCAATGTGCCTTTTCGACTCCAGGAGTACGAGAGCTTCTCCACCATCCTGGTTGACGGGCGGCTGGACCGGGAGCAGAGGGACCAGTACAACCTCACCATCCAGGCCAGGGACAATGGCATCCCCTCCCTGCAGGCCACCAAGTCCTTCACGGTCAAGATCACCGATGAGAATGACAACCATCCCCACTTTTCCAAGCCCTATTACCAGGTCATTGTGCAGGAGAACAACACCCCAGGGGCCTACCTCCTCTCAGTCTCTGCCAGAGACCCTGACCTGGGCCTCAATGGCAGTGTCTCCTACCAGATCGTGCCCTCCCAAGTCAGGGACATGCCTGTCTTCACTTATGTCTCCATCAACCCCAACTCTGGAGATATCTATGCTTTGAGGTCCTTCAATCATGAACAGACAAAGGCCTTTGAGTTCAAGGTCTTGGCGAAAGATGGGGGTAATCCCTCCCTGCAGAGCAATGCCACTGTCAGGGTGATCGTCCTGGATGTCAATGACAACACCCCTGTGATCACGGCCCCGCCGCTGGTCAATGGGACGGCAGAGGTGTACATCCCCAGGAATGCGGGGGTCGGCTACCTGGTGACAGTGGTCAAGGCAGATGACTATGATGAGGGTGAAAATGGCAGACTTTCCTATGAAATGGTGGAAGGAGACAGAGGATTTTTTGAGATAGACCAGGTGAATGGAGAGATAAGGACCACCAGAGCCTTTGGGGAGAATGCCAAGACAGCCTACGAGTTGATTGTGGTGGCTCATGACCATGGGAAAACATCTCTCTCAGCTTCTGCCTTGATTTTGATATACCTGTCTCCAGCCCTGGATGCCCAGGAGTCCATAGGATCTGTTAACCTTTCCCTGATTTTCATTATTGCCCTGGGGTCTATTGCAGCCATTCTTTTTGTCACCATGATCTTCGTGGCAGTTAAGTGCAAAAGGGATAACAAGGAAATCAGGACCTACAACTGCAGGTAAAGACATATTTGCTTCTGTGCACCTGCGGGTCTGCTTTGATTTTTGCCATCGCAGTTACTTTTGCATTTTCTGCTGCATATTTGGTGGGGTTTGAGGGAGGTAGATTTGCTTTAGGAAGAAAAGTGAGGTTTCCATTCCTCTAAGAAAATGTCCTGCGAAGCTCTAAAAAATTGTTCTCTGGGAGGAGAGCAGGAGAAATCCCTGCCGAGTAACGAATCGACTTAATTGTGCCGCTTGACAATCTGTTGCAGCATCCCTGATTTTCCGCGCTCCGTCGCAGGAAGCGGGGAGAGAACGGTTTTACTGGGGGCATGGCGGGTTCCCCTGAGCAGCCCCCCTCATCCCCAGCACAGCTCCCAAGGGCTGGTGAGGGGGGAACCCCCCCCAGCCACCGCAGCATCTCCGAAGCCGACGGTGCGAGCGGCGCGGTGGCGTCCCTAAGCCCTTGCTCGCCGCTCAAAAGAGCTATTGTGCTCCCGCTGCGGCTCCACGCCACGGCCAGCGATGGGGCCAACTGCATAAAATAGTGGCAGCCCCCCCCTCCTCCCCGGTTGTCCCCGATGCGCAGCTCCAGCACCCGGCATGGCTGGCTGGGCTGGGAGCGATGGGGCGACGGAGGATTTTTGCAGTGCTGTGTCATTTTGCCCTGGCTGGATGCGTGCTCCGGGGTCCGAAATGCCGGAGGGGAGGTCAGCCCCGTGCCCGGAGCCACTGAAAGGCTGATAGGGGAAATCCAGTCCCCCTGAATATGTAACAGCCTGGCGATTATTGTCTCTCTTTTACTATTCTCTGTGTTACACAAGTTAGGAGACAAATGCTAACCACACATGAATATCAATCAGATGCCATAAAAGAGCAGCTGCAATGCCTCATAAATGGTTTAATCCTGTTACTAGTGAAATAGCCATGACTTCTCCATTCCTTTGGCACTGAGTCGTTTCAGAGGGGAGGGATGGAAATTAATTTTGCTCTACCTTGGAAACGCACGCTCGGCCCTGGCAATTCAGCGGCGCAGGGGGATGTGCGGTCTTTAAAGTTTTATTTACGCAGAAATAATGCCGGAGAGTTCGGGTATTGTACCCCGTTTTCACAGTGTAAAGTGCGTATATAAGCCTTTTTGCTCGATGGGGTAAAAATCATCTGGAAATAAAGGTCGGTCTGTGCTGTATTATGGGATGTCTAGCTTGAAGTGAAAGCTCACAGACCAGATTTCTTGCCAGCTCAGCCCATTAAATGAGGATAGGACCTGAATGGATAAAAATCATGTTGTGGTGGTGCCCCTAACAGCTTCCCACATATGTGTAAGTGCTGGGTTTACTGTGACGGCTTAGGGATTAATGAAGTGCAGTTTAATTAAATAATTGGTCAATAGAGAAAGGACAGCAAAATGAATGCCTGCAGGAAATAATTGGGCTCTCGCATTGCCAAACTTAAACATTTAGGTAAACAAAACAATTAAAGCTTCATCAAGCGTTGTTAGACGAGTCAACAGCGTATAGATTGTTGGCACAACAGAAATCCCTGCCTTCCCCTGATTTATTTGCACACTCAGGGGGATGCTTGGGCTGTTACCAGTGTGTCTGAGCAGAAGTCAGCTGCAGAGGTGGGGGAGCACCAGTCAGGCTCAGCAGCGGCTTGTGACCATGGGGCACCCTCTCCCTGTGCCTTTAGGCTTTGCAGTGCCTTGTTTTAGAGGTTCTTCACAAAAGCTGCTGGAGAGTCTTCAAAAATGTGTTAATTTATGAGGCATATGTGAGGGCTCTTTGACTTGGTGGCATTTTCATGCTCAGGCAATTAGCTTTCTGGAACAGGAATATTTGTCCAATATTTACCTTTCCAGATAAACTGTATTATTTATTCATGCCATTATTTCTGTTGCAGCTATTGGCTGTTTTGTCTTTCTTTCTTTCTTTTTAATGCTGTTATCATCATAAGAAGAGGAGCAAAATCCTGACTTTCAAATGCGTATTCTGACTGTGCATTTGATGTGCTTCCTTGGGAAATACTGAGCTGCCCAATGCCATGCATGTACAAATTCATGGCAGGGACTGTTTTGTTGCTCACTACAGAAAGAGGAGCCACAGTCAGTCTGAGCTCAGCATACCCAGCCAATGCAAGGTGCAAATAATTTGACATTATTTGCTTGGGTGGTGTTTTGCAGTAACTTTTTTCCTCCGATGTTTTGCAGAACACAAACAAGGTACTTCATCAGTTGATTCTTTTGGCAGGTGGGAAGCAAAGAGGGAAAGCAAAGCAGAGAAAAACAAGCTTGCAGTAAAAAAAAAAAAAAAAAAAAGGGTCAAAAAACATAATTTCTCTTTTCAAAACACCGTTTTTGTTCTCTGATTTCCAGAAGGTAAAAGCATTTCCCAGCAGAAGGGGATGTGTGTTTCTGGGGGTGAGGGAAGAATGGGATTCGATTGGAGAAAAGATTTCGAGTTATCAGGTATGATCAGGAGATAGTCAAAACACCAGCAATTTATATAAAGCATTAATAAACAAACAGCCTTTGGAGTGTGAGAGAACAGAGCTTGCCAGCTAGGACTGCTTCTGGGTCTGCTTTATTTACTGCTATGGAAGATGAACTGGAAAAGAAATCCGCTATTCATTTTGAATTTTCATTACAAGGAGCAAATTAAATCACTTTTAAAATCCTTATTATGCATGGAAATGAATGCAGGTACCCTTTTCAGTTCATGGATTTTTAACATCTCCATTTTTCTCTTCTGTGGGCTGGACTTTGCTCCTAATAACTAAATATCAGCAATTACAAACACTAGAATAAAACAGGAGCATTCTTCCTTCACGTTATTTTTCACATCTGACCTGAAAACATTATACATATAAAAATAAGCTAAAGACAGTGTCGTGCCACCAGACCCAAAACATGACGTAATGTGCATGACTAAGAAGCCTACATGGAGAAGGGGGCCAAGCCCTCTGGGTTTCTGCATGTGTATTTAGCAGGGCAGGATCTGGGATGCTCTCAGCTTCTCATTTTCTTTCTGTCCCCCAGAATCGCAGAGTACTCCTATGGGCATCAAAAGAAATCAAGCAAGAAGAAGAAGATCAGCAAGAATGATATCCGCCTGGTACCGCGGGATGTGGAGGAGACGGATAAAATGAACGTTGTGAGCTGCTCCTCTCTCACTTCATCCCTCAACTACTTCGACTACCACCAGCAGACCCTGCCGCTGGGCTGCCGCCGCTCCGAAAGCACCTTCCTCAACGTGGAGAGCCAGAACAACAGGAACGCCGGCTCCAACCACATTTACCATCACACCTTCACAGGGCAGAGCCCCCAGCAGCCTGACCTCATCATCAACGGGATGCCGCTGCCAGAGGTGAGTGCAGGTGGACAGCCCGAGCCCCGGGAGCATCGGGAATGGGTTTGTGCCTGGACTGCACGGACTGCGGAGCGTGGGTTTGTGTGAGTGCTGCCAAAATGAGGTGTGGAGCAAACAGGCAGCGGTGGTTTCTGTGTGCTGGACACCCTAGGGCATGGGAGTGATGGAGGATGGGCAGGGGGGAGCAGCAGGTACCCACCTTGTGGGTTCTGGGGCAGCCTGGATGTCTGGCTACAGGTGGGTGTTTCACCCCCAGGTGCCGCACAGAAGTGCCCAGGTGGGGCTGGGCTGGGCCAGGCTGCCTAAAGGCTGGAGGTGGCTGCTTTGCAGGTGGATTTTGAGTGTGGCAATGCTCAAGGCAGGAGACACTCGTTGCCTTTGCAGGAGTTTTCTTAAAAGGTTGTTGGAAGTGGTGTTGGTAGCTGTTGCTCTGGAGGCAGCTGGTTGTGCTGGGGTTGCAGACAGCGCAGGATGCCCCAGTGGGATCACCTGTATGCCTGGCCCAGTGCTGTTCCCTCACCATGCAGGACCCTTGCTGGCATGGGAAGGATGCATGGTACCCGCCAAAGGCAGGGAAAGGGGCCACTCTGATCCACTCCATCCTCATCAGTTTCTTCTAATTCTTTGGCTTTCCTGTACATCACAGACATCATTTAATGTTGCTTGTTTGTCTCTCTTTGAATTATTGTTTGGTATTAAGCAAAACAATCAAAGGTTTGTCATGTTTCCCGCTTTGAACAGGATAACAAAGCTGAAAAAACATTTGAAATATTTATAGCTTGCTCTGTTTTGTGTTGAGTGTGCTGGTGTAAATGCAAAACAATGCTGCTGAAGTTAGTGGAGCTGCTTCAGATTCATCCTGGTGCTACAGGGAGCAGAGCCCGGCCCTCTGTGAGAGTCTGCAGGGCTGCTGGAGAGGGCTGGTGCCAGTGGCCTGGTCCTACTGTGGTTGTATTGGCAAAATGCTCATTGAACCCTGGTGTTTAACCTCTGCTGAGGCCACACAGAACCAGCTCCTGAGAGGCTGTGTACCAACATCGGCCAGTTTGGGCATTTGCTGTGTGGGAATGACCTGGAATTAAGCACTCGTATATTCTTGCATGTTTTCAGCCCCAGATCTGCGTGGGCATTTCTGCTCCCAAATGCCCTGTGGCTAGAGACAGGGACTTTGCATCTGAGTCTGGATGGGAGCAGTTTGGGATAAGACAGTCTCTGGTCAAATCAGGCAGAAGAGCTGCTAATGAATCCACCAGCTCCTTGTGCTGCGCCTGGGCGGGTTAGGGGTGAGAAACACCACCCTTCATGTGTTAGGGGTCTCCACTGATGCTCAGATTTGCCTGTGCTCTTTGCTGAATACTGGCTGGGGCTCAGGATGCCCAGCTGCCTGGCTTTGCATTCCAAGGTTGTGGGTGAGCACTGCTGTTGGGATTCTGCGGGCAGCAGTCCCTGAGGAATTCCTGCCTTCCTGGAGCAGTGTCCTTTGGAGAGGGTTCTGGTGTGCATCTCTGGCTGGTGCCTTGCTATGGGCACTGAGAACTGGAACATCTTGTCAGCCTCTGATTCACTGCCACCAGTCATAAAATCCATCACATGTTGGCACTATCCAGAAGTGCATGCCAGCAGTGGGAGGTCTGTGGTGCCGGGGAGGAGGGAAGGGCCATCAGCAACATCATAGCTCAGCTGATAAAGTTAACAGCCAGCTGCAGGCAGAAGGCAGTGCTGCCCATGCTTTTCCTTCAAACAGCAGATAGCCTGGGGTCCCATGGAATGTGGCCTCCAGAGACTCCCCTGCCTTGTCCAGCCTCATGTGAGGGATCTGGGACGGTTGTTGTCTCTCCCTGTGGCTCCAGCTCACCCCGTTTCCCTCAGGCAGGTGGGATGTGCTGCAAAAAGCCGGTACCTCGCCTGGAGAAAGAAGTTTGTCTCTTGTAATAAGTGCCCTGGAGTGTCAGCAAAACAGCAGGAGGGCAGAGGGTGGCTCACCAGTCCTGCAAAGGGACCAGCAGCTCTTGGGTGAGAGAAGCATGTCCTGGTGGGGGTCTGCTCGCTCCCTGGGGATGGTTTGGGACAGAAGGGCAGGGCCAGGGCAAGGGGAGGAGAAATCCCAGCTGGAAGCTGTTTGGAAGTTTGGTTTAGGGTGGGAACGTTTATGTTTTTTGGCAGAGTCCCAGTGTTATGCTTCCAGCTGTTGTTGGGGAAGTTGCTGCTCTGGAGGTGTGGGTTCTGCTGGCTTCTAAAAATCCCAGTGACACACTGAGGATGAGGAGGTCCAGTGACTAGAGTGAGAGCCCTGTCCTGGCACACAGGGTGACATGGAAACTCCATAAAAGATGCTTCCATGAAAGACCATCACAGCCTTTCAGCCCCGTAGCCTGTCGCTGCCGTCGCAGGCGCTGTGGTGTGATGCTGCGGCTGTGCAGTGTGCTGAGTACACCTCTGGGTGATGAGGATTTAATAAACACAATTCCTGCCCAGAGCTTCCAGAGCCAAACCATTCTCTGCACATCATCCAGTGGAACTTTGTCTGGGCTGGTTTGAATCGCCTCCGGTGATGAAGCCTCTGGCATTTCCCTCTGGGAGTCTTTATAAGGTGTCAGCATCGGGAAGATATCACTGCTGCTCCACCTAGGAGTGACTTTTCCTGATGGCAAGGCAAAGCATCAGTTGATAACAGATAAAATATGGAGGTAAATTTGTTTCTGGCAGTGTCACTTAGCATATGGTGGTTGTGGCTGGGGGTAAGTGATTGCCTCTGCAGACATGCACTGCCCCAGCAGCAGTGGATTTGTGATGTAGCTGGTCTTTAATGTGAGACTCATTTAGTTTAACAGTCAGGCACCTTGAAATAAAAGTCCCCAAGGATGGCTTGTTTGTGGAGCTTCAGGAAATGTTTCTTCCCGTGCAGTGGCAGGTCTCAGGACTGGTGATGCGGTGCTCGTGCTGGCAGTAATTGGGTTCGTTGGTGTTCCCCACCTTTTCCCTGCTGATCCAGAAAGGATTAAACACTAGTGTCTGGCGGGGCTGCAGTCCTGCTCTGAGAATGCAAGAGAAGTTTGAAACCACCCTTCTCCCTTTGGGTGGGGTCAGGCTCAGCTGCTGGCTCTGCTTGTGCCAGGGCACGGCTTCCAAGAGAGCACTGGGAGGCAGTGGGGGTTATCCTGGGGTGTTTTGGCCCTGCTGGGGTTCAGTGGTCCCTTGGGTGCTGGGGTTCTGCTTGGGAATGCGTGCCTGCAGCCTTTGAGCATCCTTGTGGCTGTAGGCAGTGATGGCAAAAAGCGTTTGTGAGTAGCTCTGGTGATCGTGACTGACAGCGGGAGGCTTGGCCCCCGTTAGTGTTTTGACTTGTTTTACAGGAGAGAGAGTGGGACATGTTGGAGCTGCAAGGGCATTGCCGGTCAGAGGCTTTGCTGCTGCCAAGGGCTCTTTTTTATCTTCCTTTTGAGCTGGAGGAGAAGTCAGCTTTGAAACCAAAAGGGCTTGTTGTCAGGTTTTGCATGTATATTCCTGGGACTTGTACCAGGAGATTAAAAATCAAAATTAATAGGAGCCATTAGGCAGCTTCCTTGATAAAAATGCATGTTGCATTGGGGTGGTGTGGAAACCGGTCTGAATGCTGAGCCTTTTAGGATCCCGGGAACACAACTTGCATGTAGAGCAGCCACCCTTGGGTAACACTTACACGCCTGGATTTTGACTTCAGGGTTTAAAAAGTAAACAGAATATGTGTAATGGCTGCATCTGTGTTTCAGAGACAGTTTTACATCCCAAAGCTGCACCACTTTGGGAAACAGTGACAAAGCATTGTTTGCTGCCCCGGGTTGGGGAACATACCCTGGGGCGTGGCAGTTCACTCTGCCCCTTGGTCTTCCCTGGGGCCACTGTGGTGGCCAGTCCCAGGCAGGACCCAGCATGGGAGAGGCGAGGAGGTATGGAATGGGAGTGGGTGAGCCTTCTTTGCCAGATTGGATGTGCAAAGGTGGAATTACCTTTAGCCAGTCTTTACTGACTCTTGCTGGGGGTCCAGGATGGCTCCATGGTGGCATCGCTGGGAAAGGGAAGCAGCATTGCTGACATTACATTGTAAGCAGGGTGTGGATCAGTCATGGCCTTGCTCTGGTGCTGCTTTGGTAGGTCCCACTTGAGAAGCAGGTCAAGGTGGAGCAGCCCCTGACCCAACAGGACCCGAGTCCTCTGGGTACTCGCACACCCTGTTGCTCCCAGACCTGGATCTGGAGCCAGGGGGGTCATGGTGATCCACTGCCTCCTGAGCTGATGGCCACCATCAGTAAGATGGGGAATTACTGGTTTTAGTGATAATCCCGGTCTAATCCCCCAACCTTGATACACTCCCGCGTAATCCTCACTCACACTGATTTAGTTTGGGCTCCTCGTGGCTGCAGGGATTATTTGAGGGAGCAAGAGTTGCAGGATAAGGCCCTGTTGGTTTCAGATCTGCTTTGTACTACCTGGAAAGTGTTCTCCTCACTGTGGGAAATGGTTTTCTTAGCACAATAGAGCAATTTTCGTTTCAGGCAGCACCAGCAGCTTTTGCTCTGGCTATCTGACGGTGTTAACTAAAGCACATTTCTACAACACACAAAGATTTTTGTTTTGTGAGAAATGAAATCAGCGTGGCTGTTTCTCTTTCTCTGTCATTTCTCTACTTGTCAATTCTTTCTTCCCCTCCAGCTTATCCTCCTCTTCTCCGCTAGCCTTAAAAAGCCCCCAAAGTGTCTGTTATAATCACATTTTGTGTGTTACAACCAGAATGAATGTACTCACTTTAATATGCTGGGTTTGAGGAAATCAGTTTCTGTCTGGTATAACAGACAATTTGTTATAAACCATGCCATTTAGAAGTGAAGGGCCTTGCTTTAGTGCAGTGCTGGGGAAACATCGTGATACATAATTGGAAGGGATTTGGCTTGCTTCTGAGTAATGCTGTGTATAGAGCAGGGGGGAAAGAAAAAAAAGGAGATGATTTCCAACACGGAGAAAGTTTGTGGTGTTGAGACATGCCAGGCGGATGAAATAAGGCTTATTTTCAGCAGGGATAATAATTAAAGCATTATCAGTGATGATGTTCCACGAGCGGGAAGGCTGACTTCGCAGTCAGCGTTGCCAGTCTTGTTTTCTCCTTGGGAGGTCACTGTAACTCAGCACTTTTTTGTGCCTGCGACGTGATGTGCACCGCGACGGGTAAGCGCAGGTCACAGCTCTCCTCCTGCCTTGGTGTTTCGGTGCATCCCTCTCTGGGAGCCAGCCCCAGCCTTTATCCTCCAAGAACCCATCAGAGAGGAGCAATGCTTTCAGCTTTAGACAGCCACTGGTTATCCCCTCCCTGGGTACAGCTCCCGGTCCCTGTCCGTGCAGCCAGCGTCACGCTGCATTGCTGAGGACCGGAGCCTCTGGGGTGGGAACCCCAAGCCTCCACTGCTGCTCTCCCTGCTCACTCCAAATCCCAGCAGATCTCTCAGCTTAACTACTCCCAAAGTGTTTTGTGTATCGCTGTAGGTTCCCTGACCTCTCCGAGTGTTGGAGGCTGACATTATGGAAATCAGCCGCTTTTTATTCCATTCCGAGGTCAGCCTAACCAAATTATACATCTCCTAATGTAATCGCTCCAAGCTGTTGTGTGGAGAAATTCATTTGAATACCTTGCAACGGAGATAAATATGCCAGCTCCCATTCATGTTTAACCACGCCACCCTTGCTGTGCTGGGTCCTAGGGAGGTCTTTAGTTCAACACACTCTGGCTTTTCCTAAGATCATGGAATCATTTAAGTTGGAAAAGACATCTAAGATCATTGAGTCCAACTGACAGCTGAACACTGACAAGTTCACCAATTAACCATGTATTTTTTTGTATTGATGTTACGGGGCTGTGACCCCATCCGGGCAGTCAAGAATTTTCCAGCCTGCAGTAGGGTCCTGGTTGGGTGGGTTTGCTCCAAGTGTCCGTGGAAGATTAGGGCTGGTGTGTGGTGTGGTGGCAGTAGCCGTACTGGATTTAACAGTAAAACCCCTCTGCTGTGACAGCAAGACCTGAGTGCTCCCATGGATATGATTATATTTTTATATATTACATACTATGTATTATATCTTATATATAGTAGGTCATATACTACATACAATCACAGAATCATTTAGGTTGGAAAAGACCTCTAAGATCAAGTCCAAACATTAACCTAACACTGCCAGGTCCACCCTTGAATCCGTATGCACATAGAAAGTGTCTATAGAAGTTTTATATACAAAAAAAGTTTTATATGGAAGTTGCACCTAGTTAGGTGAATGAGTGTGGAGTATGTCATATAATCATATACATCTCGTTCATTTTTATGCTGCTGATTTGGGTTTTATGGTTCATTTTTGCTGAAAGTAGAGAGGCTCCTCTTGTTTTCATAGAATCCTAGAATGATTTGGGTTGGAAGGTTCCTTAAATATTTCCTCTTAGTAAATTTGAATTTCTGATTCACATTTCTGATGCATAACTTGTGAAGTCTATAAAAAAAGATTTTGCATGGCAGATAAGAATTTTCCCTTAAATTGGGAAAGATTTCTACTAAGCTTTTTTTAAAATTACATCAAAAGGGTGATTGTGTATGCTACTTATGGGCTTTCTTATAGCAATTTCCAAGTGAACTTTCGTTGTATTGAGTGATTTGAACTTTGTGGTTTCTCCATCTCGTTTCCTTTACATATAACACACGCTCGTGCAGCGGCATCGTTGAGGCCAAGTGCAGTAGCCTTTGAATAACCCTATGTGCATGTGCTTGGCTGGGTGGAAGAGCTGTATTTTCCAGCTGCCATCTCCTGAAGTCCCTCCTGAGGGCTTTGAGCCAGAGAAGCTCCTCAGCCAGGTGCCCTCCCAGGTCCTTGGACTCCTGCCCTCCCTCACTGTGCCCTGCTCAGGTTTTTCCTGAATTTCCATCAGCCAGCAAGGGCAGAGCCCAGCCCACCCATCGTCTACTGCCTGCTTCCATCCACAGGCTCTGCCTGCAGGGTCTGCAGGGATGAGCCCTCCATCTCTCTTTGCTCCTGGGAGCCCCCTCTCCTGACTCCTTGTCCATTCTGACAGCAGCTCCTGCTCTCATGTGAGAGCTCAGATGGGCAGGACCCCCATCCCTGCCCACTTCCTCTTTCCTGCCAGGCTGCCTAGGGGGCTGGGCACGGCCTTGCTTCAATAAATTATTAGATATTGTTCCCAGTAGTGGCTATAGTTGAGTTCCAATCATTTTCTGTTAATTAAAATACAGGATGGTCTTATTTGTAGCATAAACAGCTGTAATCTGTGTACTTATAAGTGTAATTATAATTTAAATTAGAGCGTGCTCTGAATTGGTGATAGATGGGGTGCTCTGCAGGCAGCGCTGCCCTGGCTGTGCCCAGGAGAACATCACTCCAGAAAGGGACACTGGGTTCCAATTTTGCTGCTCCTGCTGGGGCAGAGCTTGGCAATGGTACCTGTTGGAGGGTTTGCCAGAGAAGAGAGCACAGCATCATTGCTTCAGTGTCTCCCTCTAGTTTCTTGTCTAAGTTTGGAGTAAGATAATGGCTTATGTCAGCCAGACAAGTGATTAGTGCCGAGCTGTGAAGTGACTCCTTGTTTAATGTGGGGTTATGGTGAGTTCTCCTTAGGCTGTTGAAGGCTGGAATGCAGTGACTGCTGATGCTGACAGATGTGCATGGCAGGTATTGCACTTCTTCCACCCTCTGATGAAACCTGGAGCAGCCCACAGGTAACCCCAGCACTCCTCCACCTGACACCTCATACATGGGGCAGCTCAGTGATAAATGGCAGAGGTCAGTGTGTGCTGGAGCCCTGTACATGAGGTCCTTGTCTCAACACCCTGTTGGTCACTGGAGACCTGGATGTGAATCCTTGCGGTTTCTCACAGGGGTGTGGAGCTTGTTGGATTATACCATCTTTTGTAATGGCAGGTGTATGCCACAGGGCAGGTTTTAAAATTCCCGTGTTGGAGGATTGCATTAACCCATCCTAAGTCAGGTATGTAAAATTCCATTAAGTGAAACCCCTCTGGCATTTTCTCACCCGTGCTCGAGCTCTGCAGGCTATGCTAATGCAGTGTGTTTGCTCATCTATTAGAAGGATGATGGCTTTAAAATAATAACATTTATCTTTGGCAGCAGACCTACAATAGTGCACTCCGAGTACAATTTTGTGAAAGGCTCTGCAGATGTTGCCTCATTCAATCTGGGTCAAAAAGAGTGCTTAGAATCATAAAGGTTAGAAAGAGATCAAATAATTCGGTGGTTTTATTGCTGAATAATGTACTTGGAAAATATCATTCACCGTTATTAGACTAAGTGAGTACAGAAAACACAAGACTCAATAGTCATTTCTCAGTATTGGCTGATTTTACTGTTTTTATAATGTAGCTAAATTCCCTGTTATTGATTCTAGCATCGATTATCGATCTGGAAATCTAAATGTATGTGATGGTGGGAGCGCACGGGAGTCAGACAAGTAGGGAATTAGGCTTCCACACCTCCCTGCAGTGCCTGGTGGTGGGCAGCACATGCTGGAGGAAATTGATGCTGCTTTTGGGGAGCTGTCAGGGTTTTGGGAGCTGTTTTCTCAAGCAAAGAAGAAAAAACAGGAAAACACCCATTATGTGTGTTCTTTTCCATGCCTGAGAGCTTATGTAAACTTGGTGAGGCAAACCCAGATGGGCTGGGACGCCGGCACTAGGACGGGGCTCAGAGCCCATGCCTGCGCCTCCCATCACCTGCTCCCTCCTGGACTTTTCATATTCAGATTCACATCTGGATGCTCTGGCAGGGACCCAGCTCAGGCTACATTCAGTAGGCAAATCTGCACGGCTGTTGGCTTAGAAACAGTATCCAAACCTGTTTGCCCAGTGAAACACTTTTCCAGGCGTTTCCAAGTGGTTCCTCTGCTTTCTTGTTCACCCCCAGTGTGGCTGTGTTCCTAATCTGTGGGAAGTACTGTGCTTGGACTGAGATTTCTCCCTGTAAAACAACTAATTGCAGGGGTTGGGTTAGTGAAAGACCAAAGCTGTGTCCCATACGGGCTCTGAATCCCATGGTGTGCCCATGGACCAGAGCTGGCAGCATCGCTGTGGGAGCCACCGGCTCCTGCCGGGCTGAGGCTTGTTCAGCCATGCAATGGATTCTTTTGTTTGGAAGAAAAAAAGATGAATTTTGGAATATGTTCATCTCTTGTTCTTTGCACTTAGTTGTTGTCAGCATTAATATGCCATTAACACATGCTCATTAGGAGGAGAATGATTGTACCCTGCAGAGTATGGGGGAAACCTTCATTAGGCACTAACATATTGAACTGAGCTGCAAACTTCACTTGGGAAAACTGGGGAACGTTCTGCTCAGCATCAAGTTTCTGTAATTTCTCCTTGTTGATCTGATAAAAGCACCTCATCTTCTACCACGTGCATTTGACCAGGACTGGGGGGGGGATGTGCAGAAGAGCCTGGGCCCAGCCTGGGCTCAGAGTCCAGCACTGAAATCTTTCTCAGGACCTCAAATCCATCTTCCCTGAGATCTAAGATGTCCTCATCAGAGCTTATATTGGCACACAATGAGGACACAAGCCCATGTCCCCCCTCCAAGGGCCCTGTTGGCTCTTCAGGCTTAATGAGATGAATTCTTCGCAGAGCTGGGAGATGCTCTGGGAACAGATTTGTTGAGAAAGGAGGTGTCATTTCTGCATCCTCGCTTTTCACACTGTAACGACGTTTTAAGCGTTCATCTGGCCTTGCTGCCTCCAGTCTGGAGCCATAACCTGCCATGTGTGACAGGGCAATTGCTCGCCCTGGTAATGATTACAGCGGAGCCCGGCGTTGTTCCCTTGTTTGCTCGGCGCGTGGCAGCTCGAGGCACGTGCATGGTGCTCTCTTAAAGTCAATCAATAAGAATAATTGCAAGTTCAGGTGGGGGTGAGAGAAGAAAGGGCTGTAGCAGACAAATATTTGCCGATTAAGACCCTGTTTACATGCAGATGCCTCTGTGATAGGTAACAAGGGACATACAATAAGGACCATATGTGGTATTTAATCAGAATTTATACTAAATGGGGTGATTTCACAGATTTCCACAGAGCTGGCAGCTGTCCTCTATATTAAAAGTGAACGTCATGCCTCCGTCCCTGCCCCGCTGCCCTCTCTGCACTAGGGTTTTGCAGGATTTTTTAGTGTGGGTGCAGTCTGGTCCCATTCCCCCTTTGCAGAGGAAAAACGGTATTCGTCATACCTGGGTTTCCTGTCACGAATGTGATGAGAGCACAGTCACGTCAGGAGCTCAGGAAGGTTCTGGAGGAGGTAGCCCCTTCTTCTGATGCCCACAGCAGCCTCAGGAGCAATGATGCTGGGCTGAATGGTGCCTGCTGCCCACAGGGCAGTCAGTGGTTGCAAGGGTGTGCTGAATCTCCAGCCAGTTGTGGGGAGACCCAATCTGCAGGCTGGAGGGTCTCTCTGTCTTCAAAGATGAAGACAGAGAGGGCTAGCACTGCCCACCCCCAACTCATGTTGCCTTTGATGATCTGCCCCCCTTTTGTCATTGATCCCGAAACCTAACAACAAGGAAGTGTGTCAAAACCAGAGAGGTGACCCATGGTCATCTGTCCCTGACAGGGAGGGGAATGAGGCGGTGAGGTGAGATACCAACATGCAACAGGTCAAGCGTGTGGAAGCTTTTCAGTGCCTACCAGTGCCATCATTAGAAGTACAGCACCGTCTCCTGGTGGCTGGCAGGGCAGACAGACGGACACTCCAGCTGTTGAGGAGACAGGTTGGTGGCTGTCCTGGCTCAACACAACTTCTCCATAGTTGTTTCTCCTCCAGCCCTAATGACATCTCCCTCAGACGTGCTGTCTGCAGGCAGAGCAGTCACAGGCTCCCATCTAATCACGTCTCTCCATGTTGGAGATGTGGCTGTGTCCGTTTGCTGGGTGCTGCGTGACTCATGTAATCACCATGCGAAATGCATCATTCATAAACTGTTTAGTGCGACCTTTTGTACAGTAGCACTAATTATTATTATCACAGAAGCCCAGTAAACTAGACTAGTAATTATCAGGGATTTATTTGAATGGACAGCTAAGCTATTCTTGGCAAGTTAGTCAAAGCAGTTGTCATGACAGCCACACAAATGTGTCTTATGAATTGGGTTAATTAGGGTAATTAATAACTGTTGTTTTGCCCTTTTTAACAAGGTATGGCTTAGACACTATCAAAAAATAGCAATTGTACCTAACAGAAATAGTCTTCTTATAGCAGCATCCTTCACATCACAAAATAAAAGTAGTAAATACCTGTTGGGTTGTTGTTTCACAGAGAAGTGTGTCATGCATCCTCCTCCTTGAGAAAACACAGAGGGTTAGAGGCTCTGTTGTAATTTTTCTGCTGTGCTTCCTCTCCTGGGCAGTATTACCTGGAGATTGATCATCATCATTATTGATATTATCATTATTTATTGTAATGCTGGGCTGCACTGAGCCATTGTCGCAGTGAGGCCTCTGCTGTGCCCGGCTCCTTGCTAGTGATGAGGGCATTCCCAAGGTGCTTCTGTCAGTCAGAGCAGGCCCCACAGGGACTTAAAGACAATTTCAAAGTCATGACCATAAATTATTGTTGTTTTGCTGATGCATCATCACCATCGTCATCAGGACAGCGGGTGCCAAGTCGCTGCGTCCTCGCTCAGCAGAGCATCTGCTTCTTTTGAAAGGAGGGTTTTGCTGAATAAATGGTTTGGTTTTTATAGAATATCCTGAGTTGGAAGGGACCCATGATCATCACGGAGTCCAGCTCCTGGCTCTCTCAAAAAATCACGCCGTGATTGTCGTGATTGTTGCTGATGCTGAGCAATGGTGGTAACTAAAGCTCTTAATAACCAAATAACACCAAAAGCCTCAAAAGGAAAAAACCCATAGTCCCCATCCCGTGGAGCACCCTGGGCACACCTGTCTGCCTCATAGAGGGTTTTAGCCATCATTGGTGGTCCCTTCCCATGCCAGTGGTCTGGGTGCTTGCCACCACAGAGCACCATCTCCCCGAGGGCTGCAAGATTTCGTGCTGATTATTGAAAATGGCCCAAGATTATGGATGCATCTGAGGAATATTACATAAGTTTTGTAGAAAAATGACCTGAATAGATGAGTGAAGGCTCTGGCTGGTTCTCCAGCTGCATCGAGCCCTGTCTATTTATATCACCTCTGGGCTTTCAAAGCCCTCTTTTAACTAAAGCTTATTTGATATTGCATGTCTTTTAAAAAGAAAATAATAATAAAAAAAGAGAAATAAAAAAATAAAGAAGGAAAGTGGGAAAAAAATACCTAGAGAAAAACACCTCTATGAAGAAGGTAGTGTTTTAATGAAGAAATATTTTATACCATTCTCCTACAACCTTAGGGCTAATAGCCTGGAACTGGTACTTTGGCTCCTTAAAAAGCCCAACAAGACAAGCCAATTACGGCCTCTGAAACATTTTTATTTTTAGTTCCTTGTAATAGCAATTTATCCTTGGCTATGGTACATTAACTGGAAGGAACAAGAAGTAGTAAGGTTTTGGCATCTTCGTAATAACCAAAGGGCTGTGTTTACCAGGCTGTTAATAACATGGGGTGGCTGTGGGCAGGGGAGAGGGCAGTGTGGGAATGGAGAGGGGCATCCAGGTCTGATCCCCTAACCTGGGAAGCGCTTCATTATCATTTATTTCCCTACAGTTTGTTCTGGGAGAACACAGGTTCCTGTTGGGCTGAATTCCTCGGTTGTCTACCACCCCTAAGCTGGTAGCATGGCTCAGAGGGGAGGAAAGGCTCTTTGGAGCGTGCTGGTGTGTCCCCAAGGGTGCTGGTACCTTTCGGAGGCAGTGGATTTTGAGGGGGGATGAGATGAGCTGAGCTGAGCTGAGCAGGCTTCGCACCTGCTTCCCACCTGGACTCCGCCCATGGTGCTGTGGTGCCAAGGACAGTGATGGCAGCAGGAGGAAGGCTGGTCCTGCTCAGGTTTACAGCCAGTCTCATGGCTGCAGGGTAATTTTGTGGGCTGGAGAGCTGTGTTTTTCTGCCCAAGTAGGGAAAAAAAAATTAAAACAGGGGAAAACTGGTTTTGATAAAGAGTTTTGTTGTGAGCAAAATTCTCTCGAGGCTTTGAGTGGGAGCTGCCTGAGGCTGTCCTGATTGCAAGCCTTCCCAAGCAATTCCAGATAAACAGTGTAAATGATAACACCATGAGCATGCAGGACAGTGTTTGCCTTGGTTTTATTATCCACCAGTGCTGGGGGATTTTAGCTGAAGCCAGGTGGGAACTGCTGGTGCGGAGGTTCCACTTCAGAGCTGGGTCTGGATGCACACGACTCTGTGCCCTGGGCACACGTGGGACCAGATCCAGCCTCTGGTGAAGCCATAGGATGAAGACATCTGTGGGGTGTGTAGGTGACATGTGAAGCACTGTCTGCTAGCCCAAAAATCAGAAGAGATGGGGTTTGCACCGAAAAATGGGGCAGGGCCAAGGTCCCTGTTCTGCCTGACTGCCCTGCAACTTGTGTACACTCGAGGATGCATCCAGTGGAGTGGCCAGCCTGGCATCCCGTCACTCTGATGTGCAAAGTTGGCAGCAGCATCTCACACCTTCTCTATTTTTAACTGAGCTGCAGTGATTTTTGTTTTTTCTTTTTCCTTCTTTCTTTTTCTTTTTTTTTATATTTTTCTTTTTTGCAGTGACAAATCTGTGATTTCTCCTGTTCCCTACAAAACGCATCAGCCTGACCTGCCTCTCCAGAAGGTGAATGACAAGGAGTTTTATTTAGCCCTAGCAATGGGAACGTTTAAAAAAAGGTTCATCTGTTATATTTGTTTTCATTCCTAATGGCAGGAGGCAGGGAAAGGACAGTTCTGAAAGGTTTTTTAACAAATCTGTAAGTCATGCCCCATTACCCTGGGGCTGCTGATTAGATCCAGATTGTTTCTTGCACTACTTAGGGAGGGGTGTAGTCCGTGCTGGGAGCTGCATGCATGGATCCATTACACATCTGAAAGTCCTAAGCATAGGTGATGGGGAAAAACCCTTTTATTAGGTTTATTGGCTCTATATCCCTGCAGGGAATTTTCCTTGGCATATTGAGGCAGCAACCCAGTGCAGAAGGCTGTGCCCCAGGGGACCAGCAAGCTGAGCTCCCTGCCCTTCAGTGGGCACATGGGAGGGAGACATTGCCCCCACTGCCCCAAAATCCCTCCTGTCCCAGCCAGGGGGGATGCTCTGGGCAGCTGCTAGGGCATCACCAGACTCCTGGCTGCCCTCAGTCCAGGGAATGTGTCTGTAAGCTCTCCCTTAGAAAGCCTGCGTCACTTCTGGGTCAGTATTTTGATTTTCAATCAGTTTTGAGGGGTGGTGTGAAATGGGTGCCTGCCCCGATCGTTCTGAGGGAGGCACCCCTGTGCCACGTCCACCGGTGAGTTCTGGGTTATAGATGCCATCTGGATGTAAGGCAGATTTTTAGGATTGCATTTTTGCTCTTCATAACCATACTGTGTATATCTGATCTGTTGACAAATCCAGCTGGGTGACACTATTTGTGGCTTTGTGGAGTGCAATTTTGGCTTTGTTGTGTGTTGCTGCTCTTGGGATTCAATCTGGGTTTTTAATCCTATACCCTTTTTTGAAATCACTTCTCAGCAGCTCCTTTCCTCTTGCCTCTGATCCATTTTCAAACAAAAAATGACAAAACCTATATTTATTTGGGGAGGGGACAGGAGTTCAGCACGGATTAGTGGGATAACTGCACTGTAATAGTCTGGTTTGATACTTCTGCTCACTCTGATGAGCAGAGCGATGCGAAAATCACTCTCCCACTGATTTCTCTGCAATGCTTTTTATTTCATCAAGAGAAAATGGAGGCTGGACTCTTTTCCTTCGGTGTTTAATAAAGTCCATCAGAACCAAATGCCCTTTATTTAAGCTGCAGTAGTAATTAGAGGGTTGGTGGTGTTAAGTAGCCATAGAGTCTAGCTCTGAGGAATGTTTATTGTACCTCATTAAATTTGAAATTACTGCTTAAAAGAGCAGAAATAAATATTCTGTTTATATTTCGGGGGTAGTAAATCTAAATGGATGCTGTGTTTGCACATCCTTGTCTCTGCTCGTTCCTGCTGAAGCGAGCGAGGCACTGCTCCAGTAGGCTTAGGCAGCAATCAGAGTGTCTGCAAAACAGCCCAACCCCAAACCCAACCCTGGTTTCATTGATCAAGGGCAGGAAAATGATCTGCTGTATTACATCTAATTATAAAACATCAATATCAGATGCTAAATGCACTTACTTTTTCGGAGACACTATGTTGGTAGTTCACAGTTTGCAGTCTCCTGTATGGGAGGCTTTGGCAGCAAGCTGGGTGTGGGGAGATGGCTACAGAGAGAGATGCCAGAGGTCAGGTCCTTTCAGCTCTTCCAAGTGACTGGCTCTTAAATGCTGCTTAGAAGCTGAATTGCTTCGTGTTTTCCTTCCATCTTGCCTGGGGCTGTTGACAGTCAGAGGTGCGTCCTCTGCCCCTCTCCCCCGGCTTTTGCTCTGGTGCCCATGTAGCTGGAGCTACTCATGGACACAGGTGGCCAAATGGGTCCTTTCCAAAGGCCCTGAGCTTGTGAGGGTCTCAGAACCACAGCACAGCTTGGCTGTTGGAGGAGAGGGTGGTGGGCTGCTTGGGGGTGACACAGGCATCGGTCTCCCCACCATGTTGATCAGCATTTGCTGACTTTCCCCCATGGTGGAAGCCCCAGTAGCTGTTTGAGTGGAGTTTGCACTGCTGTTTAACCCAAAGCCTTGGGCTGCTGCTGCCCTTACATCTCTGACACAATGCCAGGAGGTGCCAATGCTGAAAAGTCAGGAAGTGGGAAATACAGGTCTGCTTCCTGACACACCTTCCCAGGCTGTGGCCACGGTGCTCAGGCCCTCACACGTGGTTTCGGATGTCGCAGATGCCATCAGTGCCCGAGCGGAGCTGGTGGTGAATGCAGGGAAGGAGGAGCAGAACTCCTCAAGTGGGTCAGGCACCGTGTATGGTCACTGGTCCTGGCCCCTGACCCACACTCTGAGGCAGCAGCATCCTTGTGAGCAGCCAGTAGCACAGGGGCTAATTACGTGGCATCACACACAACGGGGGAAAATCTCTCCTGACGTCCTTTGTGGTCCGCTCCCAGCCTGGATCTGGATCTGACGAGTGTTCCACCGGTGTGTGGAGAGAGACCAGCTGCAGTGCTGGGTGTGAGAGCATGAACACCAGCCTGGCTGTTCCTCTCAGGGCCAGGGGGTTAGATTTCCATGGGGTTTCATACAGTGCCTGCTCCCAGCGGGAAGGAATCTCAGACCGCTTACTTATTTCCCATGGGCTAAATGAGCAGCTTGGTAAATGATAATGACTTTCCCTCATTGCTGATGCGTACTTCATTTGACCTGGGCCCTACTTTGAAATTTTCTCTGTTTCCCAAGTGCAGCTGGAGTGTTCTAATTTAATTTGCATGAATTCTATATCACCCACAATATAATTCAAACCATAAGAATTAAATGCTGGTGAGATCTCCTAATAGGCAGCAACAGTTCTATTGCAGATGCTGGAGCCTGTGGTTGAGTGGCCCATGGAGAGCAGGACCGAGGATACAGAAGGACCAGGAGAAGCAGTCTTGTGAGCCCTGCCCTTCCCACCAGGGAGGCCCAGTGGATTTTTGGGAACAATTTGCCATTTCTGTGGTCCCTTATGATGCCTGCAGCATGAAGGGAAAGTCAGTGCTCTGGGTGAAGATGTGCAGGTTGATGCAGAGGATGAGGAGCTGCTGCGTGTTTCTGGAGGACTTTCTGAAACCCAAAAGGAGAGATGCACATTGCAGCCTTGGAGAAAGGTCCGCTTTGTTTTTAATAATAAAGGGTGACATGCAAGCTTTATTAACAAGGCACGTAGAGGGAAAAAAAAAGGCTCAAGGGATAACCCTGAAAAAGTGGCGCTAAATGTGTCATTTTTATGAAGCTGATTTTGTGAAGTGTCCCTACATGCTTTGGCAGGAGGTTGCAGCAGGTTTACAATAATTTGTAGAAAGATAGAAATGTTTTCACCCTGAAGTGAGAAGAAGGGCAAAAAAACCCTGCGTTGAGATGCTTTAGAGTCGTCTTCTGAGGCAGAGACTAGCAGAGGGATGGATACCTGTCACTTTGGGTCAGGAGAGATGGGTCTGGCTTTGAGCAACTGTGGACTTTGTTGGGGGCTGGTGCATGGACTGAGAAACCAAACCTTCCATCAAGAGCCTGGATCCAGATGCAGTGGTGAAAGATGGATTTTCCCCTCCATGGATACTGGAAAAACCTCCACATTTGAAATAGCTGGTGAAGTGAAGAGTGGTAAAGAAAAAGTGGTAAAGATCCCGGGCATTCTTGCTGAGGCGAGAGGCTACATGGGCATGGTTGTGCTGATCTGAGCCAGCTGGCATGACCCAGGACACATCTCTCCCACCCTGGGGACCAACCCCAGCCAGCATCCTCTGTTTCTCCAGCAGTCCACAGCAGTGGTCGTGTCCAGAGTTGTTGCAGCCTGCTGACCTTTGCACTGGCACTTGCATTAGTTCCCCTTAAACCACCTTTGGATCCTCTGGGGTTCATTTCTGTTTCTAAGGCAGAGAGTGAGCAGTTAGAGGAGTGTCCTGTTGCTAACAGACCTTTTGCTGTCCGGAAAGTCACCCCCATCAATATCCAGGTCAAGAAGAGTTGTACTGATGTTTGTATATCTTTTTTTTTTATTTTTTAAATTAATGGAATTGGCAGTCCTCAACTGAAAGCAACCACTGGGGAAAAAAAAAGTTTAATATTTCCCTTCTGATTGCTCGATTCTCAGTGTGTCTGTTGTTATATTTATATTTGTTGCTAAGGCAGCGGTTAAAAACATTTTTCAAATTAGGCACTGGTAAGTTGTATGCCGAGCCAAGGCTCTCTCTTTGATGGCATTGACACCAACACTCCTGCATCTGGAGAGCAAATCCTGAGCCCAGAGGACAGCAGGGTTCCTCCCCTCCAAGAGAAATGCAGGCAGAGACCACAGACTTTATACTAGGTGTTTATCCAGTGCTTTCCAATGTCTGAAATGTATTGTTTATTCATAGCACAGAGGCTGAGGGGTGTCCTTTATTTGCATTAAAACAAGCAGGAGATAAGAGTTGGCAGTGTGTTTGGGAGGTCCTTGCCATATCCAGCTCTGAACATGGAAAAGAGAGGCTGGACTTGGGGCTGGGCTTCCCTTTGATTTCTTACAGGAGTGATGCTGATTAGTGAGAAAGTGACAGTTTGTTTGCTTTTGCCAAAATAATGAAGAAGATGAGGGCCAGCCTCTTGATGATGCACTTGATGAAGAGCACACTTTTCATCAGTGCCAGCCAGCCTTACCTTTTCCCTCTTTTTTGTGCTTTGAGTTTGTTCTTTGGGTCTCATTAAGAGAGGGAGCGGAGCCTTTCCCAATTAAAATGTTGACACATTGAAGATGCTCTCCTTCCCCATCATTTTGCCTCTGTTTGTAAGTGATTGCACCTCTCAGGATGAACTAGAATTAAATCAAGTGAACTTCGATCGAATAATGCAAGCTATAAAGCGGCTGTTCTCCATGAAAAATCTAATTTCTCTTTTATTTTTCTGGTTTGATCCCCTAGTCTGCATGGAGATAACCTTGACAGATATTCCCGTGGCTAAGGAAAGGTCCTGTAAACTGCTGGGCTGCCCCATGCACTGGCGGAAGCGTGCTGGTGTGGGCAGGACGGGCAGCCCACCCTCGTGCCAGCGTGGGCAGCACAGGCAGCTCTCACCAAGGCAGCCCTCACCAAGGCAGCCCTCACTCCAGGGGGAAGCGGATTTCCCATCCTTGTGGCCATGTGGCTCCTTGTTTTGTGTGAAATCTGGAAGCAATTAGCATTACCCGTGCTGTGTCCATGGTGGGGGCATTCGAAGCCTGGGAACGGATGTTGTGACCGACCCCGCGGGAACCCGCTCGCTCTCACGTGTGGGTGTCCGGGGCTGCATCAGCGATGTGGTGCAGAGTATCCCGAGCAGGGGGGCACGTGGGGCAGGGAGCTCACAGGAAGGACTTTACTCCAGGCCATCAAACATAAATCATGAGGAATTTACTTGTTGGTGAATGGTTGCAGTTGGGCCAGGATATGTTCTTCTTTTTTGGTCTGAAATCAATAGCAAAGCTCCCAGTGATGTTGCTCAGAGGGGGATTTAGCACCAGGTCTGTATCTGGGCTGTGGCAGATGTGATGGCATCATGTGTGACATTTCCTCAGCCTGCAGAGGGGTTTTGGTGGCAGTGGTCAAGTGTTCCCTGCAGATGACCTTGGGTATTCCTTGGCCCCTGAAGCCTGGGTAGTGTGGTGTCAGTGCTCTGAGCATTTCAAAGCTCTGTCATGTACCTGTAGATGTTGAAATTTGGTATCTGAGTCCTCTTGCCCACCTGTTCTCTCCTGGTTTTCCCAGGGCTGAACTGTGAACGTAAGGGATGAAGGTGATGGAGGCAGTGGTGGGTACAAGGGGTCTCGTTGCTGCCAGGCATGGCAGTGGGGCTGGGGATACAGGGATGCAATCTGCTGAGGCTCTGGGCTTGTGGGAGCTATTCCCATATCTGTGGGTGCTGGGAGATAGAGGATGCTCCCCACTTAGTAGGGATTGTGTGGAAACTGGCTCTGATCCCTCCTGCCCTACATTGCTTAGCTGCCCTCAGTCCTTTGGTGGGGCTGAGATCTCCTGAGCAGCTGCTGGGGGTGGATGCTGTGAGGCTGCATCCCTCCCTCCCTGTGGGATGGCTGCACCAGAGCTGATGAATAAACACAGGATCTGGTATTTTCTGCGGCATTTAAAGTCTTGGGCATCATATACTTTAAAAATACATGTGTCTGTTTGCTCCTGAGCTCTAACCATCAAAGTCGTCCAGCAGGACTGAGGATGCAGAAACTGCAGGGACCAGTAGTTTGTGCAGTAAATCTCCTGCGTGACTCTCCAGCAGTAATTACTGTGTGAAAGTAATAACTGAGCTGTGCTGAGTGCTCGGCCAACTCCCCCGGCTCGCAGCTCCTCGCATGTTTCTCTCTGGGAGGTTCCTGTTTGGTAAATTAGATATTGTGCTGTACTTCAGAAAAGGTTACACTTAACCAATGCTGCCTTTGCTTTATTATCATGGCAGAGCGGTGTAACCTCTGCTGGGGTACGATTGGATTTCACGTTTGGCTCTGCTGCAGCAGCCCCTCTCCCTGCCTCCTGCCATTGTGATTACGTTAGCAGCAGACTCTGCTTTCCTTTATTTATTGAGACATTAAAGATGCATGCATTTATTTTTACCATGTTCATAATTGCCATAAAACCAGGCCATACTATCCCAGAGCAGCTCCTTGGGAAGGAGAACAACTGTGGGGCTGGGGTGACGAGGAGCCATAGCAGAGAGGAGGCAGGGCTTGGCTCTGGGGCAGGATTGTCCCCATTTCTGTCCTGAGAGGATGCTGCTGTTGGCCTAGAGGAAGGAGGGCAGAGCAGAGTCTACCTGTCGTGTTGCCCAGGAGGCAAGGAGCATCCCCTGGGCTGGGGGTGATGCTGGTGAGAGCCTAGGTGGGACCTCTGCAGATCTGGGGGTCTTTGGGTGGATGGACAGGTGGACTGAGGTGCCTGACTTGTACAAAGATACCTGCATCCTCCAGGGTCCCTGAAGCGTAGGAAGGATCCTGGCCCAGCTATGCAGATCCCACCATGTCGCACCACCTGGCGTCCACTGTGACTCACCACGCATCTCTTTCCACATCCTACCATGCATTGCCCCCCACCACATCCTGCCATGCAGCTACCACTGCATCATACCCCACGGTTCCCATCATATCCCACCAGGAAGCTCCCACACATCCCACCATGCAACAGGCACTGCATCCCACCGCACAGCTCCCACCACATACCACTGTGCATCTCCCACCATGTCCCACCACGCAGCACCCATCACGTGCCCCCAGGTGGCTCCCACCATGGCCTTCTGGTTGCTTTCTTTGGTTCTTTACCTGCTGCCAGCTCTGGAGCCCTGGCACTGTGTAATCTGAGGTTAAAAGATGGCGTTTTGAGTGCAGAGAGAGTTAGTGGGTTTTGCTTGCAAATGACAAGTCCTTTGACTTTTCTGCCTCCTTTCACTCCCCTCCAACTTTTAAGTGCGTCTCCCATTGTTTGCTTTTTTATTAATAACAGAGCCCACTGTCTCTGCAAATGAAATAATGTAAAACAAAGAAAAGTGCCCGCATTCAATTCTCCGGCAGGGGATTACCTTGCTGGCATTTACATATCTATGCAATAAATATTTTAACATGTTAATTATACACTAATAAGAAAAATACCTTTTGAACTTTCAGTCAAATTGACACACACAGAACTGAGTCCATCAGGGAATTAAAAGCAATTAGTTTTGTAACAGAGCATAGTCACAGTGTTTCTTCTCTGCAAATTGCTCAGTGGTCATCAGCCAGCCTTTTTTTTCTGCTGAAAGTAGGTGGAAAGACTATCAGGAACTTGAGTTTTCCATGCCTGGCTCTGTCCTGCTTGCAGGGGCCTGTCCTGGTGTGATGGTGTGATGCTCCTTCCCTCTCGCTGGGTTTCATCCTGGCGCTGCAAACCTGACTGTTCCCAGTCATGGAAATCAGACTTGTAACCATCTCTGTTTTCTTTTCCTCCTTCCAGACTGAAAACTACTCCTTTGATTCCAACTACGTGAACAGCAGAGCTCATTTAATAAAAAGGTAAGTAGGCTTGCTTGGAGGTGCTTGGCTTTGCCCAGCCAAATCTCGAGTGTTTAATGCCCTTCCGTACTGCGTTATATACTACTTGCTTATTTTAACATGCAAAACTTTTCAAGAGTAATCATTTGATTTTAAAAACAGTACTTACGTCCCATTAAGCCCCCCGCTCTTGGTTGGCAATAAAGGAAAACCTCTTTTCCTTCTCTTTGGTTCCTTCGCACCAGGAAGGTGCAGTGAGGGAGGTGGAGCGCTGTTACCCTGACAACTTTCAAATTCTGAGAGTTTATTCCATTCGATTGCACAGAAATAAAGGGATAGATTGGGGGGCAGGGGGGGATCTCCCTGCCATGTAAGGCGGGGAAATTTAAAAAAAAAAATTAATTTGTTTGGGGGCAGGTAATTGCGTTGTGTACACGCTCATTCTTTTAGTTTGAGTACTGAGGCAAACAGCACTTTGCTAGGCTGGTTTCTTCCATGGGTAAAAAGGAAACAATCAGTTCAATTGCAACTTGGCAATTGCCCTTGGGGGAATTTAACCCGTTGGATGAAATACTGGTCTCCTCAAGGCTTAGCAGTGGTGAGGAAATGTCTCTGGGAGGTTAACGCCGGGGTTATCTGGATGAAACCCACTGGATTGTGTTAAACTAAAGGTGAGCATCCCCCCGCGGGGCAGGAGGTGAGGTTTGCCGCTGCCTCCCGGCGACTGCCGAGGCAGGGAAAGGCACTGACACAGCACGATCAATACTCATCAGGAGCCGCCGCCGCGCAGGGCTGGAGGGCCGGCTCCCTGCGCAGGATGCGGGCGCAGGAGGTGGTCGGCAGCTCTTTGCCCACCTCCCCTCTTCTCCCCAGGGACCGGCCGAGGTGTGCGGCGTTTGCGCCATGCCCGTGCCCGTGGCCATACTCGGTGGCTCTGCAGAAGCCACCGCTGAACCAAGGGTTTTACAGAGAGCAGGAGCCGGCTCTGAAGTGTTAAGATCTGATCTGAACAGTAAAAATATCCAATTATCTGCCTGGCTGAGATCCCATTTGTTTACATCTTAAAAACCTGAGGAGTAAGGGAGCTGCTGGCGCATTGTTTAAGCAGCGCGGGTTCAGCCGGAGAAGGGCAGGTATATTTGCCTGTGTGGCTCGTGATGTTTAACGATGCTAATGCGACTGTGAAAGTTGGCTTGCCTGTGCCACGCTGCTCCTCGCCAGAGAGTCTTCAGGCATGCTGAAAAAAACCCCAATCTATTAATCTTTCCTCGTTCACACCTAAGATAAAGGCAAACAGCGCTCCCGCCTGCCGCAGCGGGGCTTACTCGAAGGCTGTATTGTTTGGGAAAAGCTGCTGCCGCCGATTCCCCCAGACCTGCCCATCCTTTAGAGAAGTGTCAGCCGGGGAAACATGTCGTGTGGCTGCTGCATTACGGTCTGGTTCACTGCGGGGAAGATAAATGCGTTGTAACACGGGTTGCCTGTGCATTATGAACAGCAGCTCCGTGTAGGACAGCGGTTCCCCTTGCTTTCTACCTTTGTCTTGTATCTTAAGTACAACGGGTGCCAGGAATGCTGTGCAGACATCTGAGAACAAAAAATATTTTCTGTAACATACTGCAGCATCATTTTCATCCTTTGCCCTTATGAAGATGTTTTAGCTCTTCTATCTTTGGTGAGTGAATCTCCTCAAATCCAGCACTTAATTAGTCTATTTGTACTTTTCCTGTGTTGTCTGCCTGCCTCTCTTGCTCATCTACACACACACAAATGAATTGTAGATTTGTAGTGCTTTCTTAACTTAAAAATCTTTGATGTAGCCTGGAATCAAAGTCAGTGGCTTCAACAGGGACATAGTTATTTAAAAGGTAATGTTTGAAGGTTTACCAATTTATATGTATTTCAGAGCTCCCCCCTCACACGCTTTTGCAGAGCATCAGATGGTAGGTGGTCTGCTTGGTTTCCGTGGAGACACAAAAGGGCTTTTCAAAGTAATGAAAATCTCCAGCTCTTTGGGGCTTTGAAGCACAGGCTCTGTCTGCCACTGATGTTTCGCACCAAACCAGCCAGCGAGGAAGTTCAGGGTGGTGGGTGCAGGTGGATCCTCTCAACGAGTGCAGATTTCCCATACCAAGGCTGAGTGTGGAAGGAGCGCAGAGTGGGTGTCCCAAGGGACACCCTGATGGCTGTGACACCCTGGGCAGGTGCATCTCAAGATGTCCCTGATGCTTGAGGCAGCCCAGTGTCCTGAGGCATTGCCCCTCTCAGGGCATTGGGGAGCAGCAGAAGGGACCTGAAGGCATCCAGAAATGCAACTCTTCACAGAGTCTAGAATGGTTTGGGTTGGAAGGGACCTCGAAGATCATCTAGTTCCACTCCCCTGCCATGGGCAGGGACACCTTCCTCTAGATCAGGTTGCTCAAAGCCCTGTCCAACCTGTCCTTAAGCACTTTCAGGGATGGAGTATCCACAGCTTCTCAGGGCAACCTGTGCCAGTGCCTCACCACCCACACAGAGAAGAATTTCTTCCTAATATCTAAATCTCTAAATCTTTCTTCTTTCAGTTTAAAACTATTCCCCCTTGTCCTATTACTATCTGCCTGTGTACAAAGTCACCTTCCCTCTTTTTTATAAGCCCCCTTTAGGTACTGGAAGGGGCTCAAAGGTCTTCCCGAGGCCTTTTCTAGGATGACCAATCCCAGCTTTCTCATCCTGTCTTCATAGGAACCATCCCTCTGGCCTGGGTTCTATGGTGTGATGGGGCTGCTCAGCCCTTGGGGGAAATCTGGGAGCAGCTCAGCTCTTGGGTCTCCCCAGCAAGTGGCTGTGCTTGCAGGGGCTGTCAAGGATGTTTGAGTGTATCAGATTTCCTTAAGGCTGTGTGAACTTGGACCCAGAATCACTGGCCTATTTTTAAAAACAAGAATGGCATCATCATGATGAAAAGAAATTCCCATTTCTAGGAAGGCTTTTGTTTTCAAGCATTAAGTGATTAGGATTTGACCTATAACCTAAAAAAATGGAGTTTAGATCATATGTCATTGCAATATGAAGTAGTACAACATGGGGGAGTCAAGTTATAGAAACAGCTCATTTTAATGTATGTTTTTAAAATTTTATTTCGAATCCTGTTTCAGCTTCCATAAGACCCACAGCAGCCTGACTGTACCCCCAGGCTCACACCATACCCATGGGCAGAAGGGGTGGTGCAGGCTGGATGCTGTGCTTTGGGGTGCAGAGGTGCCAAGCAGGGGGGTGCTCCACTCACACCCCGTGCCCCAGCTCTCCATGCCTGGGGAGCAACCCCAGGGACCTTCCCTTCCCAGCACGCTGAGGTGTCAGGACCACCTTGTCCCACCCAGTAAGTGACAGCTGTGTTTCCCCCAGCAGCTCCACGTTCAAGGACTTGGAGGGGAACAGTCTGAAGGACAGTGGCCACGAGGAGAGCGACCAGACAGACAGCGAGCATGATGTGCAGCGGGGCCTCTACTGCGACACGGCTGTCAACGACGTGCTGAACACCAGTGTCCCTTCCATGGGGTCCCAAGGCCCTGAGCAAGGTGAGCCACTGCCCTGTGCCCTGAGGGGCTGCCCATCACCCTGCATGTGACCCATCCAGTGGCTCTGCCTCGGTGGGTGTACAGTGAGGGTGCTTAGTGCTTGCTGGGGATAATGCTGTGCATCATCAGAGGGCTGGGTAGGTATAAATTAATCTTCATGCCACGCCTGTCAGGTAAGCAGGCAGTTAGGATTATCCTCTGTTTCATAGGCAGAAAACTTAAGGCCCTGAGCATCTGCCTGACAGCGAGTGAGCGAGCGGCGGAGTTGGGATTAAGGCAGGAATTACGGGTGCTGTGCCCAGGGCTGGTCCCTGCCCACACTCCCCTCTGGAACACTGAAGGTGTGCCCTTGTCCACAAGCTCTTCTCACCAGCTCTGGAGCTTGTACACAGGTGCCGTGTGGGCAACTTTTCCAAAAGGTCAGCACAGCATGTAGGCAATTAGTCAGACATCCCACGAGGGATTATCTCGGGCCAGTGGGTGAGGGTTTGCGTCTTTGCCCTTGCATAGGTGGCAGGTTTCAGCTCTTATCGTCCCCATGTGCAGGGGAGAAGGCCTGCTCTGAAATCAGACTGGTATTAGCTAGAGGAAAGAAGTCAGAGGAGTTCAGCTGAGCCCAAGTGTCGTTTGTACTTGGGCATGAATGTCGCTTTTAATGTCTGAGGGATGCAAACATCCTATGCAAACATCCTGTCTTTTTCAATTAAGAAGCCTGAATGCGGTTTGGTGCTCCAGCACAGGGGAGCCTCGGGGCACTTGGCTATATCTTGAGATAAGCTGTAGCTGAGGCTCAACTGGAAGCCCCACTGCTAAAAGACTTAAGGATATGAAAACAAAATGCTGTGATTATGAACTGGTCTTCAGCTGTTTAATTCAATTCATGGTAAACATCATTAAAAGCCTTTGTTTTGCTGTCATAAAAGAGTCAAACGGGGGAGAGAGAGTTCTTGCCATCTGCGCCACCGAATGTGTTTTTTTTTCTGGAGAGAAGCTGATCGCTGTATTAATTCTCGATGGAGTCTGTTAAATGGCCGTAGTTAACCCTGTAAGACTCCACGAGGAGGGGAACGCAGAGGTCACCTACCCATTCCACGCTGCCAGCCACACTAATTGGAGAGGGATGGCATCCGCAGCGATAATGTATTTCCAGACAACCCTACTGTGGCCAAAGATGAAAAAAATTAAACATTTATACAACTGTACAGTGGCAGTTTAATTCTCTGCGGACCGGCGCCGTGTCAGAGAATGCAGGCTGATAGCTATCATTTATTATTCTTCTACTACAAAGAAATGCTTTTTCATTTCGATCAGGAGAGGGTTTCCTGAGATGTGTTTGCAGTAAGGGATGACTGTAGGAGCAAAAATGTTCATAATTGATTCCAGTCCTGGTGAATGGTCTGAGCAACATCTGTTAATTTTTTGTCACATTTCTTCAGCAAAAAAACCAATCTCAATGGACTGCAGATAGGGTTTTACAGGGATTACGTTTCTGATAAGTCTGTGTGCCGGCTCTGATAACAATGCAAATAAGTTAAAGAGGATGAGTTGGAGGCAGAGCTCATTGGTAGAGTCAGATGGAAATAAATATGGTTCATTCCACTGTAGCATGAACTCCTCATTGCATGTAAAATACACCCCAAAAATCAGGCGTGTTTCCAGATGGCAACTTCCAAAAGCAACCTCTGTTTGTCTCCCAGTCCTGCAATTGCTGAGGGGATTGGTGCTCCTGGGTCTGGTTTATTTTTGGGAGGAAAGTGTCATGCCAGTGCTGCATTGCCATCCAGCTGCACCCGCAGGCAGGTGTGCCAGGGCCAGCTCTCCTGTCTCTCGGGGCCCATGCTGTCTTGTGCAGAGGAGCACAGGGGCTACGAGGTTACTGGGTGTTGGTGGAGCAATTAGAGGAGCAGCACAGGTGGGAAAGTTAGTAGTTAATGTCATAGAAACTGAAAAAAAGGGTAAAAGAGAGTATTTTCTCAGCTGATTTGTCAAGCAGGGACTGCAGAAAATAATCAGGAAAATCAAGATGCTGAGATGATGGTGATAACAGTGTTTCCCACATGATTAAATGGATGGTTTTGGCATGGTAATTTTTACACGATTTTGGGGCAGAGTGGCAGGGTGGAGAGGAAGCTCAGTGACAAGGATGTGCAGGACCAATGGCTGACTATTGCCCCAAACACACAGTCTGAGTCTGAAGGGCAGTCTGGTGGCTCATGTCTCCATGCTTTGCTTTTGCTTGTTGTCCCTGCCCAAACTGCATCTCATGAAGTCCCAGAGAAATAGGGTGGGAGAGCCATTTTTGTTGGAATTCGCTTGTCAGTAGTGATCTCCTGGCTGGGAGCTGGTGAGGTGTGCCTCTGGCCAGTCTCTGCTGGTCTTGGACTACAGTTTATGATACCACAAGTCCTGTGTGAATGGCCAACTCTCAGACTTTGTCCCACTAATTTGTGAGCCTTTATCTGCTCAGTGGGTAAGCTTGGATCTGCCAAGGCAGGCAGNGTAGTGATCTCCTGGCTGGGAGCTGGTGAGGTGTGCCTCTGGCCAGTCTCTGCTGGTCTTGGACTACAGTTTATGATACCACAAGTCCTGTGTGAATGGCCAACACTCAGACTTTGTCCCACTAATTTGTGAGCCTTTATCTGCTCAGTGGGTAAGCTTGGATCTGCCAAGGCAGGTTGGCAGAAATCCTTGTAGCTGGGGAGTAGAGAACAATCCCTCTGTGGTGGCTCAGTGTGGACCTGTCTGGCCAGCCTTTGCCTACTGAGATGCTGGATTTCCTGCAGAAAGAGGTGGGCTTGGAGGGAATCAAGTTCCTTTGTCTTCTTAAACCAGTGCATGAACTGGCACCAGTGGTAGGTACATGGGCATGGAAGCCCCAGGGCTTTGCTGCCCTGGTGCCACTCTTGGGCAGGAGTGACACCAGCTGCCAGTCCCGCTGGCAGGAGCCCTTTCTGCTCCTTTGGGAATGACCTAGATTTCCAGAAAAATGGCAAACCGTATTGTGGAGAGTGTTGAGCTTTAGTGGGTAGCAGCAGGTCATCAGAAATACTGCCTGGAGCTCAGCCACATTGCTTATTTTCGGAGCAGGACTTCTGCCCAGTCCCTCTTTACCTCAGGATCTTAATTATTGATTGTAAATTCATCAGATGAAAAGATGGCTTTAATTGCTCTAATATGTACCCAATTTGGAGTTCATTATCGCCCAGAATTGTTTTCCTTCCCTTGCTAATTGATACCAAATGGGATGCAGGGGAAGGCGGGCACTGGTGTTGCTCCACCTTTGGTGATTGCCTCGCTGCCGTTTAATTGTTGGTTTATTTGAGGAGGTGTTAAGCACTGCTAGAAGTTTGTATGCATTCTTTTCCTTACGGCGTCCTCAGCTGAACTTCCAAACGGATTTGTCTGAGAAAGGGGTGCTTTCAATCGGCTGTTGGATCTCGGCAACCTTTTGGGTTGACTGTAGAAGTCTTTGGAGGATGGGGATAAATCCTGGGATCCCCCTTCATGTCTTGGTCTATTTCACTGCAAGATGGAGTGGATTTTCTCATTTATCTTGGTGTAACCTTGACTCGAAGTCCAGCACTGGAGGGAACTCTGATTTCCAGCAAGGAGCTGGAGCAAGGACCATCACTTTGCCTCCGTGGACAGCAGTGGGGGATGCCGGCGTTCGTGGGAGCTTTGCCATCGGGTTTGAAGCTCCTGACACCTGTTCCTCCCAGCAACATGGGGGAGTCTCAGCATGAAATGTTTTCCAACGCTGCAGTGTGGTGGTGCTTTTCCCAGGAAATGGCAGTGCGGACCAGATGTTTCACAGGGTAATTGAAAATTCCATTTTATCAGAAAGTGTTTGCTGTCAAAAAGTTTTATCTTTACTTCAACAAAGAGGTTGATTAGATCCCTCAGGACCTGAATTAGCATCTTTGAGGCTAGATGCTCTGTTTTGTGATTCAGGTAGTTATTCTTCCCTTGGTTTTGCTCATACTGGGGTTTTTTTTCTTTAAATCCCTTTACCCTCTTCCAAACATAGCGTTTGTGCAGGTTTGGCTTATTTTCTATGTGTGGGTGTATACAAGCACCTAGATCTGCTTAAATGTGTTCTATTACCTTTTTCACCTTGCCTTGAGCGAGAGCCATTCTTGTATTCTATAAGTCATAGGAGCTCTTGCCATCATAGAAATCAGAAGGGAAATATTTCAAATATATGTTTTTAATGTTAGAAGCAACAGATTTCAAACTTATCTTAATTCCCAGTGCCGACCAGTATTTTATCCATCAGCTGTAGAAAGAAAATCACTTGTCCAATGAGGCAGTGATTCGCTGTTTAAGATAAAAATAGAAATAGAAAATATGAAAATAATAAGCACACACTAATCATAAAAAAAGCAGTGTAAGAAATAGTCCCCACAGCCATAAAATAGTGGAAAAGCTTTAAAATCAAAACGAGAGGGGTTTTAAGCAATGTCAGTAATGGATCTCTACAGAGAATTGCTTCTAAAAGCATCACTTCCACTTTTCTGGTGCCAGATCAGCAGTAAAGGTTCGCGTGAAATGTCATCTGAAAGACCTGATCCTGCATACATTTCCACATCTGCCTAACTTTGCTCACAGAGGTGGTTTAATTGTGTCTGAGTCCCATAAACTCCAGCAAGATGAAGAGTTCTTTGAATAGAAATGGGTTATGTTAAGTCTTCTTTATACTATCACACAGTATAAGCTTTGGATGTGAAGCAGAATTGGGCACATGATATTCACTGAAACTTTTCTTGCTGGTTGTATCCCAAATTATTCACATATATCATCATTTAGGGGATCAGGTTTTATCTAGAATATTCCGATTGGTTCTTATGCTCATCTCCATACTATCTGGGTGCATTTCAGTTGTGAATTGAGAACATGACTAATGTTATTAACTGGAGGCAAACACAGGTATTAGAAACTGTTGATTTTTTAAGCTGATTTCCAGCAGTCGTTCCACCTGCATCTCCATTTTATTCTGAACAAAAGGCTTTCTGTAAAGCTGTATGTACATGAAGACCTAACTGACATATTCTAGGGCTTTGGAGGTGGCATTTCTCTGGAAGTTTCTACAAATTAATAAAAATACCTACTTTCTTGTATTCATATATGCAGCACAAGACATAAAGTATAACATTCATATATGAGTGACAGCACATCCCTTAAGATGGATAAATGCTATAAGCTTTCTTTGCAGGGCAATGTCAATTATTACAGCTCTCCTGATTTCTGTATTATTGCACGGCTCTCTGGTAAAGCAGCCTCAGTGAGCTCAGTGGTGCTCCTGCAGTGGCCAGCCTGGAGGGAACAATCAGCTTCTCACAGTACTTTGAAACCCCAGAAGGATTTTTATGACAAGTGGGTAAGCTGGGCTTTGGAAAGAGGAGTTGATTGTCTTGTGATTCCAGGCTTGTGGAGCATCTAAGTCAGCTCACGGATGGCTTTGTGGTGGTTGTGGTGGTTACTGATGCTTTTGTACATGTTCTCTCCATCCTCCCCAAACTCCTGCTGACATTGCCCAACTGGGATTATGGGGGAACAGAATGGGTTTTGTTAGGCCAGGGAATGTAACTGGGAAAAAATTCTGTCAAGTGCTCAGACTAAGGAGTCTCTCTTCAGGATGTCCCTTATCGTTGCCAGGGGTGTGGTGCTTATCTCCTTCTGCAGAGGGTGTTGTGGACAGGCAGAAATGGACAGAGGGACAGGCTGCCCCACCGATGGGCTCAGCTCCTGTCACCACCACGTTGTGTCGCAGCAGAGCAGGGCAGTGGTCACTCGAGGAGGTTTAATCCATGCACAGACATTCTGGCTGGCACAGACAGATCCCTGGTTGTTCTTCATTAGTTTTGTAGCTCTGTAACTTTGAGCACAGCTTGGAGAGGTCCTTGCTGGATAGTGATGGTGGGGCAGGGGTGACACTGAAGTCATCTCTGTAGCAATGAGGGAAGCAAATCCCTTTTTGCAACAGCAGAACTAAATAACAAACAGATGTGCAACCTCCTTTGTTTGCATAAGAAGCATTATCCTATATCACACATTCCTGGCACTCTTCCTTCAGTTTTCATGTTCCTTCAAAGGCAGTTCTTGCAGTGTCTTCATCACTGAAGTTACTCCATCCAGGGTCACAGGAGTTATAACCTTTAGATCCTCGAGTCCTTTCCCTCTAAGCACAGAGAACACTCACCAGATGTGAGCACTTTGGCAACTTTGAGAGGAAAATTAAAACTTGAATCTGTGCCCTGTTGTGTAGGTTTGTAATGGATGAATGATCAGCCAGAAAGTTGGAGAGTTTCTAGTGTTTTATTGTACTTTTTAATGAGATTTTGTCAAATTCAGTCATTGCTTACCCATATTTTTGCTGGGTGACTGGAGAGCAATTTACAGAAGATATGAAGAAGTGCTATTTCTGATTAGAGAATTTCAGCCTCTATTTGTGCTTGATTTTGTTAACTGTTCCTAAACTCCAGGCCAGGCAAAAGCTTTGCAGGGATCTTTGTCTCAGAGTTCAGCTGAAGGACAGGGCAGCTCTAACCTTGGTTCTTCCAAAGCATCCATTTCTAAAACCACTACCCAATACTTGCATTTTCAGATACTTTAATGTAAATAAACAGTTCAGTCAAGCTTGCAGCTTTCTTTTGCCTTAAAAACAAGTCAAAAAAAGGTTCATGCTGACTTTTTTTCCTGTTTGCCAGTAATCTCTGAGGAAACCTTTAACACTTTCTGTCTCACAGCAGTTCAGCCTAGCAAAATGGTCAAGGTAATGGTCACCAGAGTTAACAGTAGGGAAGGTATATGAATAAACCCAAACCTTCTGCTAACGCAGCAAGCCAGCACTTCCCGATCTCCTCCTGTAATCAATCTACATCGTTAATGACTCTGAAAACAGACTGAACTGCTGGGGCTGGCACTGGGAAACTTGCATTACAAACTAACCATCTCTTATTAACCTTTTGGTGTTTCCTTCACAACATTAATTAGAGCCAAATAAAACTACTGTTTGTGAAACTCTTAAGTTAAAATATAATTTTCAGAGAAAATATGGTAAACTCCAAAGCTCCTGTTTGCTTGGCCTTTCTTTTTAATTATGATGGAGGATGGCTGTTACTTGTTTAACAGAGGCTTACATGATTAATGCTGCAATGTTACTGTAATTAAAACAGCAAAAAAAGATGTGATTGGGGCCTGTATAATTTACAGACATCTCGGCATTCTGGTGGCAGAGCAGCTCTAAGTGTTGCAAAGAGGAATCATAAAAATTTATTCTAATTAAAATTGCCAGATTGACTAAACAACAGGTGACTTATGTAACTTGAGCGACTTGTGCTTAGGGTGAGAAATCATCTGAAATCAGTGAATTATACAAAGCTGCCTATTATTCTACTAAATGGGAAAGTGTGTGCTTGCCATGGCAACCTGCATCAATTTTGCAGCCGCTGGAAAATACAGGGTCCTTTATTAAAGGAATAATCACCACAAACAGCACGCTGACCCTCGGCTCTGCGGGTGCAGGGCGCACGGCGAGTTCAGAGCAGCCTTCTGGGCACGGGTGGTTGCCATCAGGTTAAATCCCTCCCCCGGAACTGAAACGTGCACCCAGCAGCACGGGGGTGATTCGGGTATGGTGCTGGACCGGTGTCTCCAGAGGGGCTCGTACAAGTTGGGCGCCTGTTGGTTTTCCCTCCAAAAAAGTCGTGTAATTAAATCAGTATCTGCAATAATGATAAATCATTTGGACCTCTCTTAATTAGGCTGCATGCTGTGGAGAGCTGTAGAGCAGGGCCTGCATCTCCCCTGGGTGCAGGGGAAGGAGTCTGCCCGTCTCCAAAATATGGTGATATGGGTGAGTGTCTAAACTGCTCCAGTTCCTGCAGATAACTGCTGAAGGGAGACACACCACTGGGTTTGTATGTAGGTTGTTTTACTAAATGATCTATGTAATAATATATAAGTCAAAACTCTGTGATAATTGGCACCAAACAGCAAAGAGAACTCACAGCTTTTATCTGTCTTGAGAGAAGTGCTGCCACTCAAAACTTGCGAGCGCTATATTTTATTTCTCATACAGCATATATGAATGTAAGACTAGATATTTTTAAATGGGTCACAGAATTATTAAGGAGTTTGGCAGCCTTTCCTCACAGTACATGCAGGTATGCAGGGGAGTGGGTGGGCTGGGGAGCAGGAGTGTGGGCTGTGCCAGGCTCTGGCTGGGTGTGTGTTGCCTTTGCGCAGTGATTTCCCTTTCTATCCTGCATTTAACCCCTGTGTCTGTTTGGAAAATAAGTTCTCCATAGCAGATATTACAGATATATGTTAGTCACAATGTGTATAATAACAGTAACCATAATGTGGCCCTATTTTTGCTGAGTATCTGTAATAATAATGATCAGCTTCCCATCTCTCAGCATTAGCTCTCCTAGTGTTTTTTATTTTTCAGCAGAAACCCTTTTCTGTTCCATTTTCCATATTGTATTTTCACCCCTTTTCAAGTGTGAGGAACGACTTGCTTTGTGACCAGCTTCATTAGCTGCCAGCACATTGTGTTTCATTACCAACATCCACAGCTGGCTGCGGGTGACAGCACATGGCAGTGGGTGACCAGCAGTCACTGCTGTGTCACCTCACCTTTGGGCACTGACAGTCACACCTGGAGCAGGGAAGTGGAGCCAGGTCGAGATGGGTTGGGCTCGAGGTCTCGGGTGTCATGAGCAGGGAGACATCTGGATATGTGGAATGACTAGCTGTAGTGAAAGCAGAGCTTTATCCTGAAGAAATCCTGGGTTAACTCACTCCCTGCAGGAAAAGGAGTAAATTGTACCACAGGAAAAAAAAAAAAAAAGAGGAAAAAAAAGAGAAAAAAAAAAAGATTAAAAAAACCCTCTCTGAATTGAAGCAATAGGAAATGAAAATTGCTGAGATACACTGTCATGTGGGTAGTGGTGCTACCAACCTTGTGCTGCAGTAATTACCTCTATGCATGCAATTTGTGCTCGGCTACGACTGATTTCCCACATCATCCGGTGCCCAGGCTATATTCAATCAGTCCCAGCTGGAGAAAACTATCTTGGATCATTTGGTGAGATTTCACCACAGATGCTACCTTGCATCTTAGGGAAGTGCTGGAGAGCTCTGTGCCTCAGGGCCGCCCTGGCACATGGAACTATGGGGACAGTCACGGGAGAGTCCCTGCGGCGAGGGGGTGCCGTGTCTTGTGGGGTGCTGAGGACATGCATCCGGTGGGGGTGGAAGGCGAGGAGCTTCTGGCAGTTCCTAGGGAGAACACTTGGTGCTGGGTGCGTGCCGGAGAGAGCAGGCTTTGTGGTTGTTCCTGCACTGTCTTATGTGAAAAACGTAAGAACGAAGAGCGTGGAAAATTTTTGTGAGAAGCCAAGAGAGGTGGGTGTCCTCATCTCTTGCAAACCAAAATAGGTCGAGCACTTGATTTCCTCTGACTGCTTTGGAAGTGTCGGCTTCATTAAAGAGATGAGGCAGAGGAGTAGCTGGTGCGAGTGCAGCAGACGGTGCTGCCTCGTCTGCTCGGGCTCGTTCCCCAGTCAGCTGGTTAAATGGCAAACGGCTCCTGAGCCAGGTAGGGAGCCTCTGGGTGTGACCTGAGAGAGAAACGACTTTCTCAACTCAACTACCTGCGCTTCTGGCTTTGGTACAGCTCAGATGAGAAGTTATATAGGGGCAGCTCCTGTTGGGGAAAAGGCATTTGACCTGAAAGGTGAAGTTAAAACTGTGCATAGTGGTAATTCGGGAAAAGTCAGAGTGCTGGTGTTTTTGGGAGCAGTAGCTCCATTACTGGAGAGTATAAATACCTTTGTGGTCAGTCTGGCACACTCAGGTGTGACCCTGGGTGGGTACTCTGTATATAATGGACTTTTTCACTTTCTGTGTTTTCCAGTCCATCAACATCACAGAATGGTTTGGGTTGGAAGGGAACTTAAGGATAAACTACTTCTAACCCCCCCTACAATGGGCAGGGACACCTTCCACTAGACTAATTTGCTCAGAGCCTCATCCAGCCTGGCCTTGAACACTTCCAGGGATGGGGCATCCTCAACTTCTCTGGGCAGTCTGTGCCAGTGCCTTACCACCTTCACAGAAAAGAATTTCTTCCTAATAACTAATCTAAATCTGTCAGTCTAGAGCTATTCCCTCTTGCCCTATCACTCCATGCCCTTGTCAAAAGTCCCTTCCAGCTCTCTTGTTGCCCCTTTATTTGTTATTTGTAGCACTGACACTGCTGCTTACCAGCACATTTCAGTGAGAGCCATGTTTCCTTGGTGCTGTGCTCTGCTCGGCCTCGCTGTGTCTCCTACAGCAGGAGCCATCCCTGGAGTGCAGGACTGCTGTCTGCCTCGCAGCTCTTGCCGGGTGACTTCCATGTCCTGCATCTGTTCTGACAGGTGGTGCTTCTGCAGCCGCTCTCTGATTAGTTTGGGTCCCTCAGATGCATTGATTTACAGACCTTTCCTCTGCAGTACAGCTTTTCTCGATGACAGTCCATGAAGCACATGATAACTCAGCAGCCTAAATTATTCAGGCAAATTGAATGTGTTTGGCTTGTTCCAAACTTTTGTTTCCTTTCTGTGCTGTCAGGAGCACAGGTAGCCCTGATGCTTGTATCCAGCTTGTTCAGCTGCCAAGGAGACACAAACAGCTCAAGTACAACCCATGTTTTACCTTGTTTGTCACTTATTTACACCTTCTGTTGTGCTTTTTCTAGGTACTTCTGTGCCTCATAAAAATGTTTATCTTACATCTAGGGTTGCTTCCCTTTGGTACACTGCTGGGCTCTGGGAAGTCTTTTCATCTTGTGGTGAAAAAAACCCTGGAAAATCCAACAAAAATTCTGTATCTGTTCCACTCTTTAGCCATGTGTCCTTTTATGGAAGTATATTCATTCATGCAAATATTTTGACCCATTAGTCATCACTGTAGGATCCAGAAACCTCACATTAATGAAGACAAGTAATTAAAATGAACAATTCTACCTGCAATTCCCTCATTGCTTGACCTCTGCTTTTTCAGTCTTCCTCCATTGTTACTCAGTAGATATGTTCAATTAATTCACCATAAAAATCCACACAAGCCCTTCACTGGGCAGAAGTGCCTTGCAGGGACCACTGAGCTATGGCAGGCAGGTGGAGAGGAGATGCTTTGTCAGTGCAAACATGTCCCCTGGCTTTCTGGAGACTGTTCTGCATCAGGAGCTTTTGGGTATAGCTGAAAGTATTGGCTTTCACCCTCCAAGCATGTCTGGAGATTTAGGACCTCGCTCAAAGCCTCTTGAATCCAGCAAGAGAGTTTCAGCTGAGACCATTGGGCTTGAAATAGGACCCGAGAGAGATGCCATTCTCAGGGGATGTGCTCTGAACTTTGCTTGAGACATCGGTCATCTGAGCCTGTGTTCAGAAGTGAACTTAGGGAGGAGATCTCTGCTGCTGAGCCTCTCCCTAATTCAGCAAACAAGGCAGAGCCGCTGCTGGGGGATGGAGGTTTGCCTTGGAAAATTCCAGCTGCAAATGAGATGCATGATTTTAGGAATTAGAATAATTACCCCCTGGAACAGGTTCCCAAGGGATATGATATATTCTGTATCACTTAGAGTCTTTAAATCACATTTGCATGTTTTTCCAAAAAGCGTGCCTAGTCACTCAAAGTGAAGGGCTGTGCTTGAGAAGCACAGTGTGACAGAGCTGAGCATCCCATGGTTTGCAAGGGAACAGAGCAGGGAGTCACCATGGTCCCACATGGATTAGACTCTGCAAGTCCCTGGAGGAGTGGGTTTTGGCACATCCTCAAGAAGAGCTCATGACTGTCCCCTTGGCTGCCACTGTCTACTGTGCAGGAATGTGCAGAACTGAGCACGTAACCACGCTGGGGATGATTCAGAAGTGAACTCCCCCAGCCAAGATCTGCCTTCCCTTTCCAAACACATTCAGTCCCTTCTTCTGAATCAGATATCCCCAGGCGCTGAGCAATCCTGGCTGTATCAGTGTTTCCAGGACCTTCCCTCCCACCGCTCCCTGAGTGATGAGAGTGTTTTTGAAGATCTCATTTCCTGGCCTTTCCCTTTCATCTCTCCAAACAGCAAGTAAACGAGCAGCCCTTTAGTTTTTAGTTACTGTGCTGCACCCAGTGAGCTATCAGAGGCTGTTGATGATGACTTTTCTCTTTTCCATGCTCCTGCCTGCAGGATTTGGGGAGATAATTCATTTGGTCCTGGTGCTTTGTCAACTTTCAGCAGTTGTAATTGCCTAATGATCAGTGCTGATGCTGTTGTTAAGCCTGTTAAAACTTTGTCCTGCTGAACAGCCAGACTGTGCCTGTCTCATCATGTTCTGCCTGCCGTGATGACTGGGGCCGCCTTTGATGCTCCCTCCCCAGCCTCAGCTGTGGTTCCTGCTTCCCACCCACCTCAGCCACTGCTGAGGGGATGGATGGATGCAGCAGGGTGCTACCTGTGCTAGGGAACCACGCTTGGAGTTACAAATAGCTGAAGAATAATCCCACAGAGAGCCAGATGCTTTCCAGGATGAATTTCCTCTTGCCTGCCCCGATGCCCATGCCAGCCCTGAGGAATCTGGAGCTGGTGATGAAGGTGATCCATTGTCTGCCCCCTCATGGGGTGGGAAAGAGAAGCTCTCTGGAGGGGGCTGTCACTGGTAGGGCATTGCTATTTAGCAACCTGCATCCCATTTCTGTTCTTTCTTCTCTCGGGTGCCTTTTCCACCCTCATTATAATTTTTTTTAGGGCTCTAATTGGCTGCAGTTTATGCTCTCACCTTCTTTGCTATTCATCTGAGGTGCCCAACTGGCTGGTGCCATCTCTTGAAGCCCACAACGCTCATCCTTGCCTCTTTCAAGGATGTTTTTTAATGGCACACACTGAACATTAGTGCATTACCATCCCTTTTCCAAGAACAGTCTCCATCCACTCTTCTCTCGTCCCCCAGTGCCTCATCCAATTTAATTAATTATACTTAGTATATTGCGCATCCTGTCAAAGTTTTTCCTTTCCGAGGTTTAATGGTTTTTTAATTCTAATGCATGCTGCATGTGTAAGTGTTTTAGAAATGAGGCGAGTGTGCAGTGGCAAAGAGGCAGCATTACATCCGAGTGCTGCAGACAGCCAGGGTGGATCCCTGTAGAGGGGCTCCAGCGGAATTACTGCAGGACTGTGCTGCCTGCCTTCCCCTTGCATCTCCTTTCTTGTGCTTGGGGGGGGGGAAATCAGGCTGATTCCTACTGCAGAGGGACATGTTTGGGTTAAACCCACCCACTTAGGGTGTGTCTCATGCTCCTGCTACGGAAGAAGGTGCTCAGCTGGCAGCTCAGCCCCAGCATTGACCATGTCTTCTCAGCTACTGCTGCCCTGTGGTGAACTCCAGTGTAATGAACTTGACTCTTCTCCTCACGCTAATTCTGTCTGAAAGCACCAATTACATCAGTCATTTCAGCCTTGTGTTATCCTTCTGAAGAACAGCCACGTTAAGGATGTGGTGGGTACTAGACTAATCAGGTAACGCCAGCCATGGCTTGTATCTATTGCTCTTTATTTCCCAGTCACAGTTAGAAGGTTTGGTCAGGAAAGTGGTTCAGGAGGAATCACTTTGTGGGGTCTTATACCGACTAGCTTTGGGTATTTCCAGATAAAACCTGCTCAGACTAAGAGGGTTGTGGGTTGGTGGTTGTTTTTTTCTTGCCTGTCAGTGTTGCAAAGTGCTTAGGTTTTGAAAATCCAGCTGGGCTCTGTCTGTCTGTCACACCATCACTGGGAGTAATGATGCTGTGGTACAATTTAGCTGACAGCCCTGTGAACCAGAGCCAGTAGCCAACACAGTCCAGCCTGACCTCGGGGCAGTGCTGCAGGAACGTGCCTTGGGAAACCAGAAATCATCGGAGGCTGTGCTGGCAGAGGCTGGGGCAGAGCCTGCACAGCCCATCTTGGGAAGCAGGAGCCTTCTACCTGTTCTTCTACCTCCTGCTGTTGCTTGGAGCCACAGCAAGGGATGTATGGTAGGATGTGGTAGGGTGGTGTGCAGACCCCCCATGTAGGACTCAGCATCACTGCCCTGGTGCCCATGGATTAGCATCAGCCTGGCTGGCAGGATTGGAGCTGTGGAGCTGGCTGCTTCCCTTGTAGTACTTATGGAAGTGATGAAAATATGTTTATTTTCCATCCCTGTTGTTCAGCCATGTCCCCGAAGCTCTGCAGTTAACAGCCCCAGACATACTCAAAGGCTTCTTCTTCATCTCACCCCCACGGCTGTAGGGCCAGCAGAACAGGATGGGGTGGGACCCCAGCTGGATCGCTGGAATTGAGGTTGTCCATAACTCACGGGCAATGTCATTTCCCCAAGCTCACAATGAGGTTTTAGATTTTATTATTGACCTTGTAGTAATTCTACATGCATGTTTATCTGCTCTCTGAATTAATGAAGGTAAACTTAATTGCCATAATGAAGTTTCATCTAATTAAATGGGCCAGATTCCCAGACTTTGGCAATTCCGTGATCTCTTCTGTTGGCCATGGGGCCAGTCTGACCTGCTGCTGGCAATCCCTTGGCATCGCTGTTGTCTTTCATTGGTGTGGAGCTGGAGCCTCCTTTGAGCCATCTGTGTAAATCCATGGCTGTGCAGAGAGAACAGGAGTGTCCTTGTGAGTTGTGGTGCCGGGTCAGGCGCTGTTGGGTGCTGGACAATGTAGAGAAGCTTTTGCAGACCTGTCTCTGTGGCTGTCCCAGATCTCTTTGGGATTTTTTAATGCACTCACCACCCTAGACCAGTATCTTATCCCGGTACATCCCTGTGCTTCAGATGAAAAGATCCACCAGCATGGAAAACTCTGTGTTCATCCAAAAAAGTAGAGCACCGGAGAGGGTGTAATGCTGTGCTCCAGGGTGGAGGCATGAGAGGTCAATGTCATGATGAGAGATGGCCAGCAACCAACATTTTGGTTTTCTAAAGAAAAAGGGGAAAAATTCCCTTGCTATCTCTTGGTGATGGGGAACGCCCTATCGTGCTGGGAAGCCTTCCAGCTCCCTCCACTCTTCAGAGCTGCACAGTTTTAGAAAGTACAAAGAGCTTCTCATAATGTTTTGCCTTGTGGGTACGTCTATGATTAATTCCGTGCAAGCATTACTGGTGCAATAACAATACTGGAGGTCCTAAAACTGAAAAAGGAAACACATTTGGCTCGTACTTCATACACAATCACTTACACTTAAGCTATTGATAGTTGATTGGGATCTGTAGACTGCTGGGCTGGTGCCACTGGGTTTCTGAACGCATTCAATAGCTGGAACAGACAGCGAGGCTGTAGGTTTTGGCAAGCTGTAGGTCTCATTAGTCAGGCTGACTGTATCTGACACGAGAGATTCCCATCCACCAAGATGAAGCTCACTTCCCTAGGCTTTGGCTGACATCCCAACAATATTTACATGAAGGACAACAGAGGATCAGTGTTAGATTAAGGCTCTGAGTTTCCAGTAGGCAGACAGTTAAATATTCTATTGAAATACTCTTTTGATTATTTAGATAATAATGAAGTTTATGCATGTCCTTGAGAAATCTGGGGAAAGGCAGTTGTTTTATGCTAAGCATGCAAAGATGTGTTTAATCTTGATAATAGGAGTAAATTATGTATCAGCATTTATAACCTCATCTCCTTTATTTCTCACTTGTTGTGTGGAAGCACCAGAAATGTCGCAGGGAAGGGAGAGCTGTGCTGGGCGGGTGGCAGGAGGAGGGGCCGGGCAGCATCCCGCTCCTGCCAGCACCCTGGCCCTCTCATCCCTGTGCAGAGAGGATGAGGATGGGTTGTTCTGCTTCATCCTGTCCAGGGGAGAGGCTGGTTGCGGTAATATGTTCACCATGAGCCTCCCAGGGAGTGAACATCTACATGCCTGCAGCAAGGGCAGGGATGCTGCTCCGACAGGCGCTGGGCAAGGAGTTGGCCCGGTACAAGCATCTGGGAATCACTTCTTATCTCCCCCAACTGTAATTTCTGTTTTCTTGAATTTTTATCACAATTGTTGAGTAACTATTTTGTAAGCAACACCTAATTTTGAATAGGACAGAGTAATAATACGACTTATTGCTGCTGTTGGAATGTGGCTGCCTGGATGGTCCTGCATTACCCTGACAGAATATGTGAATTTGTTTCATCTTTGACAATAGCAGAGAACAGTAACCTTTGGATTAATTTGTTTTAGCGACTAAAGTCCCATTAAACGGAAGGCAGCTGGTGTCAAAGACATAAACGGAGACAAAGTTTTGCTCCCAATTGTGGGAAATATGTTTAAGCAGACTAGAAATGTTTCCATCTCTGCAGGGTATAATATACTCAAATGGTTGCATTAACATGAAAAAAAGTATAAGAAAGAGTGTATTTAGGACAATCCCTCTGTATCCAGTGTTAATGAAATTGAATTCCAGTAATGAAGTCAAGGGGTTGTATTCTGCGCTCGTGCAGGCAGCGCAGTAGCTGCCATTAGCATTAATGGGAGCTGTGCTGATGAATTACGGAGCTGTAATGGTTCGAGATGGAAGAGGTCTATCAGAACCCGGAGTGCTCTGCTCTCCGAGGACTGGATCCTGCATCCCAACATCAGTTAGGATGCTAATGAGCCCTGTATGGAGGCATGAGTAGTGGAGTTTCAGAGGTGAAATCCCCGCCACTCAGGGGCCAGCATGAGCTCCACGGACCACTTAAGAATAGGATTAATTGGAGTTTAAATGGTGTGTTCTGCCGGTCTTCTGAAAGGGAATTAATTTTTCCTTGTGAATGAGGTGGGGATTGGCCTGCGGTCCCGGATAAAGGGGAGCAGCCAGCATTAAATTGCATTCCAGCCAATAATACCTTTTGGGTCTGACTCTGCTGTAGTGCATGGCATGCCCACAAAGCAGCTCCTTTTGCTTCAGGTGATTGCCCTCCTTCCCATAGCCTTCTTCTCATCCCAAAGGCATCAGCATGCCCAGGAAAGCATTTTTCTAGAGAAAATCCTGTTCATCAAATCTATCCTTACCCTCCGGTGTGCAGCTGCCAGGCATCCAGGTCTGTTTGTTCGTCAGTCCTCATTTATAATACAGGGACCATTCTGCAGAAGAAAGGGAGTTATTAATGGTAATACAGAGCTGGGGAAGAGGTGAATGGGCCAACCCTTGGCTGGTGTAAATCAGTGGGAGTCCTCGGTGCTTCCTGGGAGTGGTCTGTGTCTCTGCAACAGCCAGGAATGAGCCCCCTCACAACTCTCCATTGACCATTCCAGAAGTGCTGCCCATGAGCAACATTCAGCCATGGGTCCTTATCAGCAATTGCCCAGTAAATTAATCTAATTCACATCTGTTGTTTCGTTAAAATAATTACAGTGCTTTGTCCAAACACTGTTGACCTTCTGTGTCAGGACAGACAATCCAGGATTAAAAATAGAGCATTTTTAACTTGCATAAATCCCAAATAATGGTGAAAGAGAGGAAAAGAAAGGCTCTTCGTTGCAGTAAAAATCATTTGTCACTGTTCCTGGTTATTAGTATCCTCTGAGCATTGTGCAAGGGAAGCCACGCCAGGATTGCATTGCTGCACTGGCTGGAGATTTCTTATTAGGAAAGGCGAGGAAGGCTCTGTAAAGCCCATAGGTCAAAAATATAATACACTATTCCCCACCTCTTGTTTCCTGATATTATGCTATTAGAGAGAGATAAGGAAGAGGTGCAGAGTCTTAATTTACAAGCGAATGATGAACCATGGCTGGGGATTGTTTGTATTTCACTCAAGCTTATTAGTTTGTCTGGAGCGTAATGCAGTGGATCACTGCTCCTGAACCAGGAACAGCCGCTCCTCTTGGAGTGGAGTGGAAGTGGGCTCTGTCAGAGTGCTGAGGATGGTGGGTGCTGCACAGGGTCTGAGAGGCCACACCTTGTGCCTTGTGGCATACATCCCTGAGAAAATGAAGGTGCTGGAGTTGAAAAGAAACCCCAAAGTAGCTGGAAGAGGAGTGTTAAATAATGCAGTTGTGCATTGTCCATGAAAGATGGCTAACCATGAGTAAACATCCACAGCAGTGTTTGATCCCTTCGTGTTTACTATTTATTCATATTTATTATTCATAAATTCCGTCACAAATGTTGGGCCTGCACCCCAGTGAGACATTTGCATTTTATTTTAAGTTTGATTCCCCCCCCCTCAGTTTCATGAACTGAGATTTAATGATTTGCTTTTCCACATCCCTCCCGTGCTGGCTTTCCCTGGTTCTCCTCTTCTTGTTTCAGGAAGAGATTTCTAACATGGAAAAGTGATATTTGAATAGATTCCCCTAAGGCAATCAATTTACTTCTAATTTGTCTGGAACTAAGCTTTTCTTTGTTGCAATGAGAAAGGATTGAAACTGCTGTAAAATTTATTAGCTTCCAGGAAGATTTCGAAATGAATTTTTTAATGATCGTGCTGTTTGCTGTACCCAGGAGCAGTGTCATCATGATTACAGTATAATCATACGGTTGCTGAAGGAACACCGAAATGTGGAGATAAAGCCAGGCTCCTGCACGAGGGTTCCTGTGGTACCAGCCCAGGTACAGGCACCATGCCTGGCACTGCCACAGGGCTGGGGCCTTTGGGCTGGGGCCACTCAGCACAATGCTCACCTATGTACCTCCTGCCCCGTGCATGTTCCTGCAGGCTCAGATTCTTCAAGTCACTCTTTTTTCTTTTTTTCCTTATTTTTCATTTTCAAGCAACTCCTCCGCTCCTTTTCCTTGCTCCCCATGTAATAGCACAAATGAGCTCTACTTACACACCTCGGCAAAGCTGCTCTGACATGGATTGGATTGAACTGAGCGGCTGTTTGAAAATGGAAACTCCAGGGACTATTGTCATCGCCCAAATTGCACCTTAGATTGTATAACAGCACATGTCATCTGGCCATTTATCAGGAATATTACATTCCCAGGCACTTGCACCTTGCTACGATTTAACTTTGTCTCTTTGGCCAGCGCTGCAATTCCACTGGAGATAATTCAATTGCTCTGAGAGCTGAATGGGCACCTCACACACCCGCTCCGTGTTGTTCTGCCACAGGTATGTGGGTGTTGAATAGGAGACTGGAAGTCTTGTACACCCTGGACATTCCTTAATCTCTCCTTTTGATGAGGGAAGACCCTTTCTGTGTGGAGCTAGAGGCTGTTGCTCCACTGCCCATCACATATCCTCTGCTGCTCCTCCTGGGCTCTGGCTCTCAGGCATCCATCTTGTCTCCCTGCTCTTCTGACCAAGAGCTTTCATAGGGGGATTGGGAAGTGCTGAGGGTCTTAGCTGAGCAGAGGATTTTGTCTCTTTTACGAGGTCTTTCTGCAGCTGCTGGTTTTCAGCATCTGCTGCCTGCCTGGGACGCACAGGCAGCTCAGTCAGGGCTTGGGGCTGGCTGAGACTGGTTTCTAGTTGCCTTTGTGCTGGTGCCCCAAGTTGCAAGTAGAAAAGCTTTGAAATCTGGAGCTCAATGTGGATTTTGCTTTACTTGTCAAGGAGCATATTTATTCCAGAGGTGTGTGTTTTTTGTTATTTCATATTTGCTATGCAATGACACATTTAGCAATGACACTTTTTTCCTGCCAAGTGTGACTTCAGGATAATGCTTACCTCTTGATGAAGATGCTTCTGCCTGTACGTTTTGTACCTGGGGAACATTTTGAAAGTGACCCTGTCCTAAGGTGCTCTGAAACAAGCTTCTGGATTTGTGCTGGGTGAGGGCAGACTGGCTGAAACAGGGACATTGCTGCTGCATGACCTGCTCATCTTGCATACAGCCATCACCTGTAAATGACACCTGTTCGCAGATATGCTGCTCAGCATCTCTCCAGACCACCTGGGTGCCACATGGGTGTCCCCACAGCCCAACTGGTAACAGGACTATCACCCCAGTGTGTGTGATGTCCTCAGCTCAGGAAGGCTTGCACAGCCCTGAGTCACGGTGTTCCCCATCCCAGTGTTGTGGTATTCCCTGTCCCTGGGTCATGCTGTTCCTCTTCCCCTGGGCCATGGTGTTCCCCATCCCAGTGCAGTGCTGTTCCCCTTCCCCTGGGCTGTGGTGTTCCCCGTGCTGTGGTGTTCCCCTTTCCTGTGCAGGGGGGTTCCCGTTTCCCCAGGCCATAGTGGTCCTCATCTCCAGCCCATGCCATCCAGTAGGTCCCTGCCAGCCTTGTTGGGTCTCACCCCACTCTGCCCCTCTGTTGTTTCTCCCTCTCATCCAGCCCAGTCAGGCACCAGTTTCACACCAGCTTGCTCAGCCCCCCTGCCATCCACACGGAGGTGGAGAGCCGCCTGTTTTGTCTGCCTGCCACTTATCATGTCATGCGTGTGCAGTACTTATTACCTGGGCTTTGCTCCTTGCATTAAGAACACTTTTTTAGTGCAGACAGTAACAGTCGTATTGACTAGGGCAGATCTAGGGCTGTAAAAGCATTTCCTGTTGTCCTATTTCCGATTGTTAAAGTGGTAAAAAAAGAGACAGAGCAGTACAGTAATGTGAATGTGAACGTGAATGACTGCCCTGGGTGCTGTCAAGGCTGGGTGAGTCAGACTTGAGCTGCAAAGGGCAGCCCAGCGTGCCCAGTGGCTCCGTGCCTGCCTCTGCTCAGGGCAGAAGGAGAATGTGAGGTAACAGCTCTGGGATCAGCCACTGGAGAAGCCCAGACCCCACGGCACATGCCTTCTTTGGACGTGGGATAGCAGAGGAGTAGTGTTTCTGTGTATGAACAGGGCTTGCTTGTGGCATAAAAGTAGTAGTTTATATCAACTACAGGGGTAAGACAGTGATGGATGGGTATTCTCCATTCTGCCATGGAGAAGAGACTTCTCCTCAGGGCTCTGCTGCCAGGTCAGGGCTGCTCTGGGCAGCTTAGACACGTATTGTCCCCGAGAGCAGGATGGTTTCTTTTCTGGCTGCAGGATGTGGTCTCAAGGCTGAGATGTGTGGTGGGGAGAGAAGCAGAGTGACAGAATGTGCTGTGGAGCTACCTGTTGTCTCAGGTCTGTGGGTGATGGTGACTTCTGCACCTCTGCCTGTCAGCCCAGCCTCTTTCAGTCCTGTGATCATTCCCTTCCTAAAGTAAAAGATTGAAACACTATAATTTAATGTGATGCTTTTCAGCTCTTCTCCCTGCCTTTCAGCTGCTGCTGGTGTGAGTTGTAGACAAGCATGGTGGTGTCCAAAGCTGATCACCTCCCTGGCAGATAGGCTCCACACCAGGTCTTCAGTGAAACTGCTCTTAAAGCATGGATCCCCTTCTAGGCTTTGAGTAGTATCCATTTGCAATGATCAGGGAAGTCCTCCTATTGTTTTAACTGTAAAATTTGCCAGCTTGGAATAAATGGATCAAGGCAAGACAAACCTGCCTGTGCTCTCTCTGGAGAGTGGTTTGCCTTGGCTGGATAGATTCAGGGCTGAGCCGTGATTCCGGGTGAGGAAGGTGAGGAACAGCAGCTCCCCTGTGCCTTCCCGCACTGGACCAGCCAGCTCAGCACGCTCCCAGATCTGGCCTTTCATGTTTGTGGAGAGACTGAAGTGATGTGTGCTCCAGCAACGTGCCCAAGGTCACACAGCACAATAAATCAGTGTCTCATCGGGGATGAGAATCCAAGATATTTCTGTAGCCCCTCCAGCCATCACCAAGTCCTCTGCTATCACAGCCAGAATACACAACTTCATATGCCTGTAGCAGCCTTTTGAAGTTAAGCTGTGGATAAATAGGGAGACAGCAACACTTTCTGGGCAATTTTTCTTTTTTTTCTTTCTGTTTTGCTCAAGTACTTGAAATTAACAGAATCAAAGTATAAGATCATGGGCTTTTAGAGCTTGGTGCAGGTTGTTCTGTGTGTAGGGCTCAGGGCATCCTTCTCTCAAACTGCTGTAAAGGCAGCTGCCAGAACCCAGACCTCCTCCCCTCCGCCCAGAGCCACGCTCCACACGACCGTGTCACTGCTCTGATGTAGAGAAAAAGCTGATCTTTTACCCATAGATTTTTCAATTAATTGGCTTCTTCTCCTTTTTATGGAGCTAGAGGCTTTGGTGTTATTTTTCTTTTTTTCGTTTTTCTTTTTTTTTTTTTTTTGAGGTCTGCCTTTTACTCGTTTATTCTCTGTAAGTGTTAAGCTGCTCATATTTTGGTGCATTGTGTTATGTGCTGAGAATTTTTATCAGCCGCCCTAGTGCTCGAATGTGGTGGAAATACCAATGTGTCTGAGGAGCGGAGGTTATGCACACAGATGTAGAGAGCATCAAAATGAACGGTTTGCAGACAGACAGGGAGGAAACCCAGGCTGAGTCTGCACCTTTGCCACCTTCGATCCATCAAACCGGCACCGACCGAGCGCGGTCTCATATGGGTAATGGCGTTAGTGGTTTAATGCTGCTTTGTGTGTGTGTAGGTTATGGTAGGAAGGAAGGTGGGTCTTTGTGTAGGGAAAGGTTGTGCTTTAAGAGGGCCAGGTGAAATTACAAGCTCTCGTCAAATGAAGGAAAAGCCGAGACTGAAAAGCAGCCAGGATCTTGTGGTGTTCGGCGGGAGCCACGGTCGGATACTCAGAAAAGTCTGGGGATGGTGAAACTGCTGGATTTGATTTCCAGCTTTGCACTTGGCTGAGCCTGGCTGCTTCTCTGGGCCCCAGTTTGTCCATCTGTGATGTGGGGGTGAAGCTGTGCAGTCCCTTGGGGTTGGCTGGTAGCATGGGAATGCCTGCAAGCACCAGGCACAAGGGTTTGCACTTGCCTGGAAGCCCTTGGACCTAGTCATGGAGGGTCCTTGGAAAGGGTTAAACCACCACTCCATATTTCAGCACTGTAAAGTGGTGTTGGGACAGCCCCAAGTCAAGGAAAGGGATCTTTATTGCCCTCGTATGAATAAAGCCCCAGCACTGGGAATGACACATTTAATCTTCAGTGGAGTGGACAATCTTGGAGATTCATAAAGCTTCTGTTGTGTGGGAGGTCAGTGGGGATTAAGCAACAAGCTAAAACAACATATACACCAGAACCAAAACCCTTTTTCCTTTCCTCCCTCTGTTCCCTTCCCCCCTCTGCAAAAAGTCAAGCTTAAATGTCATGTCAAACCAAGCTTAAAACATGGTGGCTTTTAATGCTGGTCACTAAACCCAGGAACCACTGGCTCTGAGGGCTTGATACACAGACAGACCTGCTGTGATGGATTTGCTGCCGTCACTCCTTCCTCAGCTTTCTGGTCTGGTGGTGGCAGGTGACACACAACCTGTTGGAAATTGAACTCCAGTCTGTAGAGCAGCCAAGAAATGGCAGCAAAATCCCTCTTCTGAGCCTTGCCTTAAAGCCAGTTGCAGTTTGAGGTAGAATCACTGCTGTTTGGGGTAGGATCACCTCTCCTTGGGAGTGGGAGGATGCGCAGCACCCAGCTCAGCATGGTTGGTAGGCACCCCCAGCTGGGCTCTCCTCCTCACCATCCCTTGTGTTCTCCCCACGCAGATCAGAGCGAAGGATTCCACTGCCGGGAGGAGTGCCGCATCCTGGGCCACTCGGACAGGTGCTGGATGCCCCGCGGTGCCGTCCCCAGCCGTGCCAAGTCCCCCGAGCACGGGCGGAACGTCATCGCTCTCTCCATCGAGGCGACGGCGGTGGACACGGAGCCTTACGCAGACTGCAGCACAAAAAGGACCTTCGCCACCTTCGGCAAGGAGGGCGGCGAGCCCGCGGCCGAGGAGCGGCTCGCCAACCCCAAAGGCAAAAGAACGGTGGACCCGGCCGCCTGCAGCCCCAAGGTGAGCGGCGCCGTCCGTGAGGCGGGCAATGGGTGCGAGGCCGTCAGCCCCGTCACCTCACCCCTCCACCTGAAGAGCCCTTTGTCCGGCAAACCGGCGGCGCCCTACGGTGCCGGGCACTGTGCTGGCAACCGGGAGCGGGAGCCCTTTGGGAACAGTGGCCCTTCCCGGCCAACGGAGGCAGAGCCCCGGGGGGCGGACAGCGAGAGCAGTGGGCAGGAGGGCAACCCGCTCCTGCAGGAACGCCGGGAAAAGGACTCGCCCGGCGCCCGGAGACTAAAGGACATCGTCCTCTGAGCAGCACCCGGCGACAGGAGGATGAGGATAAAGATGAGGATGAGGGACCGCACGACTCCCAGCGCAGATTGTTTTTATCGCTTACCAATGGTTCACAGATTGCTGTATTTAAAAGCTTTCCCTAAATGTATTGTTTATAAATGAAGCTATCGTTAATGTGACAATCCCACTTGTCTCGACAGGCAGCAGGGGTGTGCAGCCGGAGCAGAGTAGCCAGTGTTTTGCTTTGCCGGGAGGCGGCGGGTGGCGGGGGCAGAGGTGAGACCCCCTCCCCCCAGTCCTCAGGAGTGCTCAGTATCCCCTCCTTGGAGTTTATATATTTTTATATCTCAAAACAAAGATAAATTTCCATTCCTGGAAAAGAATTGAGTGGCAAATCCCTTATTTGGACATCTTTAGTAACCACCCCGGCGGTTTTGTAGTCTGGACAAAATAGTGGCTGTTTCTTGTGTGCGACTGTTCAAGGTGACAGTCGGGTGAGTTTCAACCTTCACCCAACACGAGGTTGTTTGTATTTTAAGGTGTTGGTGTTTTGCTATGGACACCCCTGCAATTATGAATCCTTTTGCTGTCACATGCTTATCTGTACTATTATTGTATTTGATATTGCAAATTACTGTATGTCTAGTGATGGCAAAAGGCTTTCAGGCTTAAAAAAAAAGGATTAAAAAAAAAAATCACAATCATCTTACTTAAACTTCGGGGAACCTGCAGTGTGCAGCCCCAGTGGAGCAACTGCTTCTTCCAGCCCCCACCATTGCCTGCAGCCTCCCCCGGCTCTTGCAGGGCAGTGACAGGGCATTACGGGAAGATGTTTTGAGGAAAATCCTGCCTGGATTGCAATTGTCAGATGCACTGTGCTGAACTTTTTCCCTTATCCATTTCTTTTGCGTAATTTCAAGGCAATGCATGGAAAGTTTTTTTCCAGAAGTTGGTTGTTTCGGATTTTTTCCAGTTCCCAGATTTAGATATCCCCCATCTCCAATCATTTCCAAGTCAAAGAGATGGAATTATTTAAGAGATCTAAATTACCTTCTCAATTAGACACACACATCCAAGTCAGCGTTTCCCAGACACAATTACACCAAGTGTGTGTGTGTATGTATGTCATCATGGCATGGATTTTAGACTGTTCTGATTTCTTTCTATCCCTGCTTCATAAATAAGTATGGAATGAGCAATAGTGATGTTAATTTAGGGGCAGACAGGTGATATGTAACAACGCTACTAATTCAATTAATGTGCCTTCTTAATGGAGAAAAAATTAAAGCAATTCATTATTTTTTCTCATAATTAAGGACTTTTTTTGTGTGGGTACAAATTTACTCATATAAAATTGATTTAAAAATTGAGCTACTTTAATAGCCATTTTGTAGAAGGGAGAGAGGGAAGGGATTCCACAGCTCTCTGCTCTCTTGCAGTGATAATTCCTCAGTGAGGTATGAGTAAGGTAGGAGGATTTCAGTTAGTGTATTATTGTTTTTACTATTATTATTAACCCTTCACTGAACAGATTTTTCCTACCCTAAATAATGTTTCCTAGAATTTAAAATTGATTATGGAAGGGAAAATATATAGCTCTTGCCAATGTTTGCTGTACCAGCAAGTCGAAATTAGTGGTTTCTAGAGAAAGAGTCTTTCTAGGTCTACATATCATGATAAAGTATTTGTTACTTCGATTTATTTAAATGAAAACAAGAAAACAAGATCCAATCATTATTATCCTCAAAATAAAGTTAAACTCCAGCCATTTGTTTTTTTCAGGGCAAATTGATCTTGGCTGAAGCCATAGCCAGTCCGAGATAGGTCCGCAGTCAGCCTGTTCCCCCTGCCACTTGCTAGGTCCAGGAATTGGGAAAGAATCAACAAAAAACAAGTCATCTAATGAAATTTGTTACACTTCCCTCACTGGTGTGATGACTACCTCATTCAGCTCCCATCCCACGTGTTAATGTGATGTCCTGCATCCCTCCAGAAGGCAAACCGGGGATTTTCCCCCGTGCTCTGGATTCTGAGCCCATTTTTCAGGGATATGTTGTTTCTGTTCCTGCCGTGTTTCCTGCCTGTGTACCGTTACTGCTGTCATTTATTTCTGGGGGCTTTTTCCCCAAATGTGTTTTTTATTATAACACAAGCAAAGGAAAAAGGGGCTGGCTTGAGGCTGTTGGCGTAACTGGGTGTTCTGTAACCATGAGGCTGTGTTTATTCTGATGTTACCTGGTTTTGTCAGCTCTGGTGGGTTTTCTGGGGGAGAAGGTTCTCGTGTGCGTTTGCTGAAAGATAGAGCCTGCGATGCCCCATATGTCAGATGCTCTTGGCTTCACAGGGCAACAACCCCATGTGTCCCCATCATCTGCCCCACACCTCTGCCAGGATGGGACCCAGCTGCCCCCCATCATGGGATTGGGGATTGTGGGTGTCCCCCCCATCATCATCCCCAGCTGCCTGGAAAAGCACCGGCTGTTAATTTCTGCTGAGCGTTGCCCTCTGCCTGCGGAGCTGCCACCACCAGCCCAGCATTTTGGATGAAAAATAGATGCTAACTGAAAAGGAAGAGAGAAAAAAAAAAAAAAGAAAAAATAGAAACATTTCTCTAATTTACCCAGAGGAAACGTTCCTTGCCACTCTGAATAAAAGCACAGCCGAGAAAGAATGTGAAATAATTCTCTATTAAAAGGGGGCATTAAAGAGGTCAGTAAACCCTTATGCCTCCAAGAAAATCGTTTAAACATCAGTTTTCTGGGCTGACCCAGGCTGCAGCAGGGGATGCTGAGCGAGGGGCCCTTCCCTGGTATGGCCTCACTGTGCGGGGCTGAGGGGAGACCCAGGGAGTGGCCCCAGCTTTGCTGCCTTGGCCCTCTCCAGAATATTTTGGTACTCCTGTCACTGTCCCTCTATGTCACTCGAGATGAGTTCAGGCTCCTGGGCAAACCGCAGTCTCTTGGTTTTTTTTCCTAGTTGCATCAGAACTGGCCATGCAAAAAATGTTCCGAGCTGCAGGGGGGCGGGAAGGCTTTTTGGGAGAGTTCCAGATGTAATTATTGTGCTTTTTAATAACTTAAACCTGTCCTCAGATTTGGTTTAGGAAAAATCGCTGGGATCTGTTGGTTTCCTTCAGGCAAACTTGCTCTGCTCCCCTGTTTATCCAGGACAGCAGCAGCCACCGACGATTCTCCCCCGAGCATGACGAGGACCCATCTGGAGCAGCCCTGGGGCTGGGGGCCAGGGGGCTGAACTCTTCCCTGCTCCCTGGATAGCCCCTGGCTTTTCCCACCCTCGAGGCTGCAGGACTATGCCAGGAGGAGTGGTGGAGGGCTGGGAGGGATGACTGATGGCTGGAAAAACCCCCCTTGAGCACCGTCCTGCTGAGGTTGTTGCCGTTCCCTGTTTGTTGTGAGCTGGAGGTGGCCTGTGGATCACACGTTGTGCAGAAGTGAATTCCTTTCTTTTTTTTCTTTTTTTTTTTTTTTTACAAATAGGAAACAAGTTGCTTTTGTAAAGAACACACTGTCTGATGGGTATGTTGAAATTATTCTTGGGGGGAAAAAAAAACTAATTATGAATGGAAAACGCATTTGTCTGTCATTGGGGAAAATTGATGGTCTTGTTGCTACAGCTGCTTTTGCAGCTATGGGTAATCTCTGATCCAACCTGTGAGCTGTGGTACCCGCCGGGGAGAAGCCCAGCCGCCCCCGCTGCAAGCACTGCTGAGACGGAGCCTTTGCCAGCATCAGCTGATGTTCAGCTGATCTAAGCTGGGATAGAATCTCCAAACACTCCTCATGGAACTGGCTCTCAGCAGCACACGCCTCCTTGCAGCCTGGCGAGGCTGGCGGTGGCTGGGCTGCCGCGGGACTGAGCGCGGTACGTCTCGTCATGGTGTCTCCGTTGCCGAGTATATGAAGAATAAATTGTTGTATATGCTGATATGTATGTTATGTACATTTTCACAGTGATTGAATCATTGTAAACAACAAAATGGAAAAAGGAAAAAAAAAAAGAATCACCATTCTGTCTATTTTATGAAGATGATAAAGCAGCTTTATTAAATTATTACGATTCTGTTTCCAAATGGTGTACCTGCCACATTGGGATTTTTTCATCTGATGAGAACTTTGTTTTCCACCTAAATGTGATTTTCTTTTCTCTGCTTTGAGCATCTAATGCATTTTAGTATTAAAGCAATTATTGAATAAAATGGAAAGTAAGTGTGGGGTTAAATATGCCTGAGTGGCTTTGCTTTGATGGGCTCCAGGTGCTGGTCCTGCAGAAGCCAGCACATGGCTAGGTGCCCTGGGTGCCACCCCAGCCCTGTCTCTGTCTCACAGCTGATCCACTCACTTTGGCACCAGAGAGGCTGCAAACCTCAGGCAGAACTTTCCTGGCCCTGAGGAGGGGTCATCACCATCCCCACAAGTGACCCACTGGGACAGGCAGGGTCTGAGTTTCAGAGTGTCAGAGCCCTTCTCCTTAACCCTGTGAAACTGGGCATGGTGCTCGTCCTTTGCACTGCCACTCCTCACCTCAGGGGAAACACAACAATGACAGGGTTGAGCACAGGTAGGAAACACCTCAAAAACACACCTCTCCACTGAGACATGGCAGAAGAGAAAGGACTTTTTCGTTAGTTTTTCCAGGGGCTGCTTTGGAGACTGTAGGGAGATGGTGAGGAGCATCCACTGCCTCTGAACTAGCAGGCTGTTCATGGACCACTGTTACACATGGAGCATCTGAGCACTTTGTGGCTGCAAGGCTAAATGTTCCCCCCAAGTTGGCTCTGCTCATTCAGTGGCTCAGTCAGGGTGACACCAAGGTGGAACCGGAACAAAGCAGTGACAAGAGAAGCCCGTTCCCTGGGTTGAGAAGATGCTTGAACTGCACAGCTGAGCATCACCCTGCATAGCTGGGGCACATAGGGAACGGGGATCAGCTGGTGTTAACCACATCTGGATGGACTCCCATCACTTTAAACCCTCAGTAAAGGCTCCAGCGATGCAGCAGGGGCTGTGGTCATGTGGTCAGCTTTGGCACAGGTGTGTGTTGGCAGGGAGGTCCCAGATAACGGTTCACAGCCAGCCCAATGCCAGCACCTGCAGCTTGTTTGCACCCTCATTAGTGAGTCATTTGGTAGGTGGGGAAAAGGAGATAAATCCAGGCTGTGGAGGAGAGGCTGGTGGTTGTTTGGAGCCTATCTGGGGAGTAATGGTGCTGTTACTGCAGAGTGATGATGCTTGTGCCCGAGAAGGAGGCAATGGGCTGTTGCAGCATCCCCAGGATGTGACCCTGCCTGCACCGACGAGGGCCCAGGGCCAGAGCTGTGCCAACACCATGGACTTGCCTGCCAGGTAGGAGCTGACTCTGTCTGGGGAGCGATTGTCCTTGAGTGAGCTGCCCTTGAATATCAGCAGTGGGAGGTGGAGGAAGGCAGCAGCAGCGGGGCTGACCAGGCTGCAGTGAGGGTCACTGGGGGACTGGTTTGGGGGCAATGCAGAGCCCCAGCCCAGGGGCAGGTATGGGCTGACTGTAGGCTGAGAGACAAAATGGGGCTGAAACCTCCCCGGAGGGAGGACTCTGCTTGTAGCATCCCAGACCAGCTCCCATCCAGAACCTGCTAGGGCCCTGCGGGTGCTGGGCTTGCTCCTGGTTTAATAACCCCGCTCCACTCCAAGACCCATCAGCTGGTTGTGCCAGCTGTGGGCTGGGAGCTCGGAGGTGTCAGGTTGGAGACATGTCCCTGCTGTGTTCCCCAGCCAGTCGTCACTGTCCTCTGTCCCCGCCGGCGCACCCGAAAGAGCCGCAGCGTGTCCTGTGCTGAGACAGCTGCGGGACCGCGGCGCTGGGCTTCAGTAACAGCGCCGGGAAGGGCCGAGGTGGGCGGCCCGGGGGCGGGATTGAGCGTCTGCTGAAGGCAAAAACGGGATCCTTCTTTTATGCGTGCTTGTCTGGAAACGCCGCTGGTCCCTAGGGATGTGCTGGATCTCACTGCTCGGCGGCTGCTGGGTGCCGAGGGAAGGATCCTGGGCTGCAGTGAGCCCCAGCCAGGTCCCTGCGGCTGGGTGCGGGCACTTGGGCCAGGCAGGTCTGTTTCTGGCTGTGGTTGTGCTGTGTACAACTGATAGATAACAGGAACAGTCAGCGTGGAGAGCAGGGTGCTGCAGGTGGGCTGGGCTCCCTAGGGAGCTGCTGCCCACCCAGACCTGGGAGATCCCATTACTGGTCCCCTGAGCTCCCCAGCATTGCTAAGAGAGGGTTCCTGGGGCTGCACCTGTGGCTGGCTGTCACTCTCACATGGAAGAGTGTTTCTAGGGGTGCTGTACTGCACCTCAAGGTACAGATCCCCCATCCCTGTGCCCCCTGCAGTGAGGGGCTCAGCTGTGAAGACCAACTTGATGAAGCCAAAGAGAGAATAAATTAGCAAAGAAAGTAGTCAGCCCTCACTGGACAAGGTTCAGAGCTGGTTCAGAGACAGGGATCTCATTTCTGTTTCTTCTGGACATTATTCTATATTATATTTGATGTTCAACTGGAATATCTAAATAGAGCCAAATTGGATTAACAAGCAATGACTTATCATACACTTTGACTGTTAAGCCCACAAAGACAAGAACAAATAAATTGGAGGAATCAAAGACCTGAAAGCACAGAGCAAAAATATATATAATATATCTCTGTTTGAAGCAGGGCTCTGCAAAGACAGGGTATTGTGGGTAGGGAAGGGGGGAGCAAATGTCCCTGTCCTGCCTTGCTGTCTGAGCTGGACCCAGGCTCTGCTCCCGTGCCTACTTGCCTTGGGCAGGAACCAGCATCCAGCTTCCCTGGCAGCCCCAGTGGGGTTCTACTTGTTTAACTTGCAGCTGCTTTTTGTTTTGTGTTGTTGTCCTTTTCTTTTGAACGTGATGTAACTGAGCATCCCCAAAGAGCCATCAGAGAACAAACACAGGCAGGTGTACAATTATAGAGCTCACCTCTGCTGCTGCACACAGCCCTGCTCAGCTCCCTCCCTGCTCCGGCCCTCGGTGGCGGAATGGACTGTGCAGGAAGGATGACTCTTTGGGGACAAAATCTGGGCTTTAGGGTAGACATCACACTGTTGGCAGGGGTGTCTGGGCAGCTTCTGTGGGGATGTGGCTGGTAACTGCCGTGCTGCAGCGTGATCAGTCACTGCAAGCCAGCCTTTAAAATAAAACAAACCAAGAAAGCAGCACTGTAGTGCTGCTGTGGAAAACCCTGTCGTGGCACTTTCCATTAATACAGATAAAAAATTGAGACGCAGGGCAAACAATATTAACCCCATCACTGATCAAGCTTAAAAGCTTTTCCCAAGAAAAATTGTCTCTGGATTGCAGTTAAGTAATGGGCAAGGGGGTGGCTGGCTGCAGAAGCCTCTGCCACAGTGCGGACAGGTGCTCCTGCCCAGGGCATGGGAAGGTGGCCGGGGTGGCAGCAGAGGGTCAAACATCAGGCTGTGATCCCTTGCAATGCTTTAGGACAGAAGAAGCTCCAAATTGCCCCTGTGCTTTAGGGGGAGATGGCACAAGAGCAGATCACTAACCTTGGCAGAGGCCAATCTATGCTGCCTGAGGGTGATGAATTGTTTTCCAAGGCCAAAATAAAAAGGAATTATGATAATAAAACCCCCAAGAGAGAAACTTAGTGTAAGGGTTTCCAGCTTCCCAGACAGGAGAAATGGGGGTTAATTGATGGGAGCTCACATTTCCCCAAATGTGGAGGACACTGGGGCAGGGGCTCCCTGCACCCTTTGGGCAGGGTGTCCAGCTTGGCCCTGCTCCATGGATGCAGCAGAACTGGTTTTCCCTTTCTCCCCAAACCTTTGCTTTCTCCACCTTGTCTTCACTCCCAGCCCCTTTTGGAAGCAGCAATTGTGACCATGAAGGTGGGTGCTGTATCACCAGTGTGTTTTATCACTGCCCAGGCTTGGCAGATGTGAGCCCCTAGCACGTCCTGCTCAGCCACTGTGGTGCTGATGCAGCTTCATGGGTCAGGGGCCACCTGGGAAGGGCTGGATGTGAGGTGGGGGATCTGGGAAGGGGGCTTCAGGGATGGTGACTGCAGCAGCTCCATTCCAGTCCTGCTACAAGAAACCCTATGCTGCCTTATTCCCTCAGTGCCCATGTAGAGAGCCGGCAGAGGCGGGGTTGTTTTGACTGGGAAAGGAAAAATGAGCAAACAACATTCTCCAGGTTCCTTTCTTTTCTTTTTTTTTTTTTTTTTTAAACTTTCCTGATAAGGAAAGAACCTTTTTTTAACTACCCTCTCTGCTTCTGCTGCACACAGGCTCAAAGGCTGTTCTTTATGTATTTGATTCTCTGCAAAATTGATCTTATTCTCTTTGGAGGAGTTAGGTTTAAATCACAGGATGAAATTCTGGCCACAGTGAATCAATAACAAATCTCCTATCAACCTCAGACTGGGGTTGAGACTTTGGACATGGAGCTTCAGTTCCCTGCTTCCCAGTGGGAAATGTCATTTTTTGATGGAGGACCTTTTTGTCCTTGCCCAGCAAGCAAGTCCCAAGGTCTCCATTAAAGCAGACTGGTTTTGCTGTCTTTCTGATCCAACCCTGCCTGCCTGTGCTTGGGACTGAGACAAGGGCTGAAGTCTCCAGTTCTAAATTCCAGTGGAAAACCTCCAACCCACTGTTAGTTGTCTCCCCAGCTTTCTTCTGGCTCATTCTCTGCCTCTGTCAGGAAGGTGCTCATGGGTGTGAAGGCACAGCATGCCAATGGCCAGCCTGGCTGGGTGAAGCAGGAGATTTGCTCAGCCTGCAGTAAGCTCTGGCCCTCTGTATCATCCCTCCTCCATCGTTTGTCCTGATCTCCAAACACCAGTGTAATTCTACATCCTGCAGTGCCTCTTCCCTGGCTCATGGCATAAGGAAGCTGTCCAGCACTGTCACCCACAGACATTCTAGGAGGGGGGGTCTCCTGGGCAAAAAAAAAAAAAAAAAAATCCTTTTTTTACTTTTCTTAATCCTTTCTTTTTGTTGCCATAGTAACTGTATCCCACCTCCTTGAAGGTGATGGGGGCTGGCTGGACAGCCCAGGCACCCACTGGGCCATGGGCAGGATGCAGCCCCTGGCATGCCAAGGGTAATCCTGGCTCCCCTCCACCTGCAGTAGGTCTGGCAGCCACATTTCTGGGGCTGGACGGTGTCAGGGTCCCACCTCCACAGAGATGTCCCCACGGCAGCCACGTCTTCCCTTCCCACCGCCGGAGGCGTGTGGCTCCCCCGAGGCAGATGGTACAGCAAAGCTGTGTCTTTATCGCAGGATACTGAAAGTGTTCAGCTGCTTTTGAAGTCTCCAAAGAGAGCTGGGATATTTCTTGATCTGCTCTTAAATAAGTCATCGCCACTGCTGTTAACTCGCATTAAGCGCTGGAAGATGCCGGGTGCGCGGGGAGAGGCGGGCGCAGCTCAGCGCTCCGGGACGGCAGCCTGGCTGCACGGGGCACGCAGCCGCGGGGCCCAGCCTGGGGAACAGACTTTGGGGTATTAAATATTTGATTTGCAAAGTTTATTTTAGCCTGAGCCAGACAGGAATCACTGTGTCTCCAGAATGCAGCTTTGGATGGTTTAGTCTTTGTTTTGCACCTCAGTTTCCCATTTCCCTGTCGAGCTCAGCCCCAGCGCATCCCCGGCCGTGGGGGCTGTGCCTGAGCCCTGCCTGCTGCACACAGCTGCTTCCTTGCCTCTCTGTACATCCCCACACGCGTCCCGGGGCATCACATCCCTTCAGAGGACCCTGACAGGGGCATGCCTTGCTCTTTTGTCTTGAACACATAACGGTTGGCACTCAGATATCCTTTTTTCCTGGCCCTTTGCTTGCACTAGCTGTGGTAGGAGCAGGGTTTGCAGAAGGCTGAAGCAGTGCTTGGTGTCCAGGAGGCATTTGGTGTTAACAGAAATGTTGACAGGTCAGACTGTGTTTTTTAAATGCTACTTTTTCGCTTTTGCTCATTTCCCTTGGACTCTCTTCCCACCCAGCAGCACCTTTAGCATTTATCTCATTTGAGTCCTCTAAGCAAATCTTATCTCTACATTTATTGCATCTCTGGGAATAGTAATTTTCAAGTCAGCTTTCACATTACTCCATATTTGTTACTAGTCCTCTGTCGAGGGAAAACCTGGCTCTTTATTAGTTCTCTGCCTGATACAAAACATTTAATTTGAACAGAAACCACCAAGAGAGAGATACATATTGCTTTTCATAACCAAAGTGTCAACATCTTGACCAGACTGTAGCTGAAGCAATCTTTACCATATGGTGGATTTTTATACTTTAACGTCACATCTGCATCCCCGCTGCCTCTCCTTTCATTCCAGAGATGCTGTGCTGGTGATAAAAGGCACTGTCTGCGTGTCCTTCCACAACACAATCACAAAAGGACCCCTCAGCAGATAAGAAACTAAACCAGAGATAGCTGTGGCTTCCCACTGGCTTTCTGCTCAATAGCTTTCTGCTATGCAGTTAAAAAAAAAAAAAAAAAAGAGAAAGAAAAGAAAAAAAGAGGAAAAGAAGAAAAAGAATAGCAATGAAGGAGCATGTGTTGGGAAAATAAGCCTCTATAAATCCCAGGGAGGGTATGGTTGGAGAACATGCTGGGAATAGTGACTAGAACTGGGCTGAAACAAGATGAAACTCTTTTATCCAGATTCCTGGTATATGGGATGTTCCCGACAGCTTCACTTGAAGCTCAGGGGCCTTCAGAGCATTCAGACTTGGTTTTCAGGAAAATGGGGCTCTGTTATGGGTTTTATTGCAATATAATGCAAGAATCTGTATTAACCTTTGTCAGATCCTGACAGGAACAGGATGTACAGTTTCTATCTTGAAAGCTTGTTCAGAGCCTCAGTTGGGAGGCACCTGTCTGTACCTGCACAACCTGTACCTGTATGAGCAGCAGGAAAAGGTTGTGCACAAACTGCTGCCAAGGCAGGATCAGGTCTGTGCTGACTGTGTTGAGAGAGCTCAGAGCATTGCCTCTGACTTCTGCTTGCTCAAGCACTGCCTGTCCCAGCTTCTGACTGAGGTACTGGCTCAGTGCTGGTCCTGAGCTATTCTCCCCGTCCCTTCTAAAGGATGCCAGGAGCTTTTTTCCTTGAAGTGTGCTGTGAGCATCCTCCTCCTCCTGGCAGCTGAATTTCTTGGCATGCCCTCAAAATTGGCTACAGGTGCCCATTTTTATTGTACTGAGGATGCACAAGCTCCATCACCAGCTCTCTCCTTTTCTCACCTGGGCTGGTCCAGAGCTCTGATGTGAACAGAAGAACCGGGGCTCACATCTACTTCCCACCTCCACAAGGGGCATTTTAACTCTGGTGTTTTCTTATATGCTTGCCTGTCTTTTTTTTTTTCTACTGCTAGGGTCTCAAGTTTTGCCCACCTGTCTTCCCATGCCATTTTCCACATCCCCACTTCACAGACCCTGTGGACTTCCCTTGGGTGCAAGGAATACCAGGGTTGGTGCGCGTGCTTGGCATGTGCCCCAAACACTTGCCTCAGCATTTTGCATGCCACAGAGGATTTTATTGTACTGCTTTAATGGGAAGTCATGCAGCTCTGAACCCCAAATATACAGCTTTGTAAGAGTAGTGGCTGGAGGAATCTGCAGATAATTCTGTCCTGCCTCCCTTAAGTGAAATAGGATGTTAATACAATACAGTGGAGAATCGCTAATACAATCCTATTTTTATACTAGCACTTTCATGTCATATTAGAAGAAGATTCGACTTTTAGATCTTTTTTAGCAATTTAGCACAGTGAGGATTTCATTATACTGACAGAACTATTGACAAAAAGAAACACATTAGAATTGGGAGGATAATGGTCCTGGGGAAGAGGAAGTTTTGCAAGGCTTTTCATTTAAAACTGGACTGGGCAAAGTAACAGGCAGTGTGCTGAGGGGAATAATCCTGCATTAGCAAAGGGGTGGACTGGATGACCTTTTAAGTCTTGTCACAGACTAATAGAAGTCGGAGATGGAAGAGACTTTTAGGTCACATCAAACGCTTCTTCCAAGTCAGCACAAGATTATTTCTCGATATATTTGATGGTGTTTTTTTCCACTTCTAAAAGTTCCAAGTCACGAAGCTTTCTCTCCTAAGGAGCCTTTTTCACACTGTTTTACTCAGTAAGCGTGCGCTTAACTTTGCGCGCTATCATTAATTCCCCTGAATTAAAGTTGTTAAATCCTGCAGAGACTTAAATTGGATTACTCGCAGCCTGCAAAGTTAAGCACCTGCATAAGACTTTGCAAGAGGGAGGTTTAACAGATCTTAGCATTAAGTTCTTCTCACTTTTCCACCTTAATCTTTTTTTTACTTCACAGCCCTCTCACCTTTCCTTTGCCCGGTTCAGCTCAACCTCTGCTCTTCCCTCCTCCTGATGCACAGGCAGTTCTCGCCTTCCCTGAGGTTGGCAATGTCAACCTCTCCTCCCCGGGCTGAGTGTGGCTCTGTGGGCATGAGAGAGATGGAGAACTGTCTTGCCACCAGCAGTGTGGTTTCTGGCACTGGATTTAAATTGGGATGCTCTTGCTGCACCGAACAATTAAAATGCTTTTCCCACCTCCTGCTCCATGGCTGCTTTGGAGCAAGAGGAGAGGGAAGCATGGGGATGCAGCCGGGGCTGGTGCTGCTATCCAGCAGGTGATCTGGCAAGGTGATGAACTTCACTTGCCATGGCTCTGTGACAAGAGGAGGAGAAACTTTCCCGTTCCATCTGCTCTGAACCTTCTTGACTAGGTACCCACTTTCCCCACCGGGAGCAGATGTTCTTGCTGGAAATAGGTTTCCCTTCTGAAGTTGGAGCCATCACTTTGCATTAGAGCCTGCAAGCCTGCTTTCTGCCTTATAGTGCTTTCCCTGCTGACAGGGTGTGAGGCACAAAACATTTTAAATGAAGATCTTTACAATTGTGAACATGCTGCAATAAATATTAATACTAACTTGTTAAATGGCGAATCAGCAATTTATGTAATGGCTGGGGATGCCTCTCCTTAAGTGACACATGGCAGTTGGGTGTTGCTCTGTGTTTCCCAGCCTGGGCTGTGAATGGGTGGAGACGGGCGTTGCCTGTTGTCCTGATGCCCTGGGACATGGTCCCTAATTGCTGTGCCACCTTAGGGACTGCAGCACAAGTGGTTTGCAGTGAGGACTTGAAGCCCAAGCTGCTCTGGCTGGTTCCACTAGTGTGCCAGGGGTGCCAGGTATTTCTCTGTGTGAACCATCTACGAGGGTCCGAGGGTTGCCCTGCAAAGCCCACTTCAGCCTGGCATCTCAGGCATGTTTGTAGCCCAGATTCCCTCTTCCTCTGTTTAATCATCTTGAAGGGACAGATGAAATCCTTCCATACCTCTGTGCTGGAGGGTAGGGATGTGTATTGGTAGAGTTGGTATAACTGTTGAATAAAAGGCACCTCAAAAGGGTGATCTATTGCTGTTAATTAACATAATACATTAATATGATGGAGATCTGAATAGGCCAACCAAAGAAAATGCTCAGGTTCTGTTGTTTCCCTGGTGAGCTCTGGGGTTGTAAACAGCTTGACCAAGCTCCAGCCCAGTTCTTTGGCTGCCTTTTGCCTCCTGAACAGCCACGTATTGTCCAGGCAGGAGGTGGGTTTTCAGCAGAGACAAAAGCAAGGCAAGTTCCTTTTTTAGATTTTAAGCTTGAGTTCATCCAGAGGAGACAATTTACTTCTCTTTGTTGTTTCCAGCATCATTCATCCCTTCTGTTTGTGCTCTGTAGACGCTGAGCCTGGGATATCATCTGAAAGAAGTTTCTCTTTCAGGATCTTTGATGTTAGGTTTGTTATATGTATATTTGAAAAGTACTTCTGCAATGACAAAGCTCGGTACTACTCCTGCTGGGCTGATGTGTGTGTGAACCTTGCCAGTGAGTGGCAGTGATTAATCCATCAGCACCATGTGCTTTTGTTACTGAACCACTTGCAATGTGGACAAAGCACCAGCACGTTGGATTTAAATCAGTGACAAATGGGATGGAGTAGTTTTCCTTGTCCTCAGGTGTGGGGGAGTTTGAGGGGGGCACTGGTGTGACCCCCCACAACTCACCAGGCTTTCATGCTTGGGCTGTTGGGGATGGATGGGTTCCTGCTGTTTTGCCAGGGGAGGCTTCCAGCTCCCAGCCCTTTGTGCCCAGTGAGACCAGTCCAGACAATACATGTGAAATGCTGCAGTGACCCAGATGAGCCTGTGAAGATGGGCTGACTTGTGGCCCATTATACTGATTTCAAAATGAAAACCCCTCCACATCCTCTGCAGGTGGCTACCCCCAACCAGGAAGGCTCTGTTGATGCCGGATCTAAACCATTGCTCAAACACCTGCCCTGCATCGCACAGCTGGATCCCTTGCTGGCTCCTGCCAGGATGTCATTGACTCATTGATTCCAGGTTTGCTCTTTAGCACCTTCCCACCTACGAGCAGAGCAGAAGGTAGCTGTGCCAGCCCATTTCAGGACTCAGCTCTGTGCTCAGCCTCCAATACAAGCCAGCAGCAGATTCTGGGAGAAGGTCTTGGAAACAAGGGCTGAGCTTTCCTACAGCAGAGCCTGCTGGCTTCTATCAGTGAGAGACATTGGGATGCCCTGAGCCAGGGATGGCAGCCAGGCTGCCAGGTCTGGTAGCCAGCTGATCCACTCCCCTGTTTATATGTCTTGTCTCTTTTGAAGCAGCTTGTGCCCTTGGCTACCGCAACATCTGGTGGTAATAAACTCTACAATGTAATTGTGCTCTGTGTGGAAAAGGGTTTCCTTTTTTTTTTTCCCGTTTAAATTTATTACCTAATAATTTCATATGCCCAGGGATGGCTGGGAATGTCATTGTGGCACTGGTGGTAATTTGTGGGGTGTTCTTTTTGCCACAGTCTGTGGTGCTGTAGAAGACCTGATGCCCACGGGGACACACTGAGTGCACTGAGCAGGCCCAGGCGACCTGGCACGTGGCCCTAGCAAGCTCTGTGTCCCTGCTAGATGGGGCTGAAATCTGCTTTTGTTTGCTAGATGCTACATAAATAAAATCCAGATCTGTCACATTTGCTGCTAATTGGCTTGCAAGGGCTGCTTGTTTGAATTGTGGAGCTCTCACAGAAATGGGTGACCTTTGGCAGTGCTAATGTTTCCTGAGAAATCCCCAAAGCTCTGTGCCCTCCATCGCTCCTGCTGTGAAATCTGCTGAGAGGAGCTGTTCCCTTGCTCTCCCATGCCTTCCCCTGACTCCTCTGCTCTCCCATGCCTTCTCCCCTGCTCTCTAATGCCTTCTCCGCCACTTCACTCAGCTCTTCTTCAATGACATTGCCAGGAATGTTGCTTGTTAATTAACAACGAGTTAATTAATGAGCAGCAAAAGTCCAGTGCTTGGAGTTGATAAGAAAGGGCAAGTGAAGAAAGCGTTCCCCCTTTTGGTGGCTTCTGGGCTGTTTCTGTGGCAGCATTCAGGACACTGGCATATCTGTAGGTTTTTTCCAGGCTGAGCTGCATCCTGGAGAGGAGCAAACACTTCCCTGCAGCAGAAAATCCCGTCATGGCTTGAATGGTGATTTGCAGAGGACCCTTTTGTGGGTGGCTGCTGGGACAGAGGTTGTCAAAGTAGGGTGAGGAGTGGAGTGGGACAGCACCCTAAACCTGCCCCACAGAACTGCCTGGAGCTCAGCAGGATTTGTGCTTTTTTCCTAGCGGGTTACTTGGCTATTTCTTTCCTGTCCATTCTTGCAATGTCTCCTCTCATTATTCCTTTATTTTTATTGATTTTAGTTCAGTGGAACCTGAATTGCTTGGTGTGTAAATTGCTGAAGTCTGACTCTCCCTTCTGTGTGGCTCTGATTTGGGGTGTAATTCCTCAAACAAAATGTATCCTGAGGGGTCAAGCCCCCCAATGCCAGCCTACCTGTCATGTCCCTTCATCCTTGCTTATCTTCCCAAAATAGCCCTGGCTTCTGCTCCTGGCAGGGAGTTTTGGGCGATGCCTGTTCAGCCCCTGCTATTTGTGCTCTCAGTTCCCAGCTTAACCACAGTGATTTACATGGCAACCCGATGAGGCCTGGCATTTCAGTGCCTTTATGCATTTAGCGGCATCAGCTCTCATGTAATTTAATTGTCTGTGTTTTAAACATAAATCAGCAAACTGTGGGCTGGAACAGAGCAAACTCCTCACTGGGCATAGAGGCTGGTCCTGCTGCCTGCCCCTCTGGCGAGACACGGCCCATCCTGGTGTCCCTGCTCCTCAGGGATGTGCTGCAGCAAAAATTTAGGCTGTGGGTGTTTCACTTGGACGAGACTCCCTTTGGGACTCCTAATTTAGGTCAGCCTGGAGCTGAGTTCTGTGAATGGTGAGACTGGGAGGTGGGTTCCTGCATCTCCCTTTGGAGCAGGTTCTGCAGCTGGGGCTGCCACTCCCAAAGCCCCTTAGAACAGGATGCCTCAAGGGCTCCCCTTTCAGCCAGTTTTTTCTGAACTTGGCCAAAGGGCTTGGAATTCATTAGGCACTGTGACTAATAGTCGTGACTCAACCAGCCTCATTTCCTGAGGAAATTGGGCTAAATGCTTCCCCCCCCTTCCCCATAAGTTCATGGAGAGCCGCTCCTCTTGTCAAGGCTTTGATCACCCAGAGTCAAGCATCTGGGTAAAAGGGTGTTTGAGTTTCACTCCTCTTCCTTTGTGCAGCAGCCCCCTCATTTGAAGAGGGCGAGAGTAGTACCCCTGCTGCTTCATGTAGCCCTGGGATGTGGTGCAGGGGATAATGTGCCAACAGTGTGGGAATGGGAATGAGAATGTGCTAATTGGCTGGAGTCTGGGCTGAGGGACAGGCTCCCCCTGCACTCCCCTTGGTGCATCCCTGCTGGCACCAGGGGATTGCTGCCGACAGATTCCCACTGCCGCAGCTGTGTCCCTGCGAGTGATGGTGGGAAGCGCGCGCCAAAATCCTCGAGGGCTGTTGGCCCTGATGTCCTTCTATGCCCAGCAGGAAGGCTCCGTGCTGGCCAAGGCCACTAGTTCCCATCACGGCCAAGGCCAGGCATGAGCTCCATCTCCCTGCCAGGTCCCTGGGCTGCGGGGGGCAAACAGGGGGATGATCCCATGCCGGGCAGGTCACAGCTGCAGGCTGAGCAAGCCAAGGTGATGCTTTTCCCAGACATCCCACAGTCTGTTATGCCTGTCCTGTCTGCAGTCCACTACAGGCACTACAAAGCTGGGAGAGGGACTGAGATGGAGCTGCTTGTGTGGCCACCCTAGCAATCCCCTGCACATCTCTTTTGCTCCCTTCCTGCCTCCCTGGCCAGCTGCCTCCAGCCCACAGGAGCAGCAAATACCTCTGCAGTGAATGCATGTGTGTTTCATCTTTCTAAATGTTTTGCTTTCCCCTTCTTTTGCACTCTTCCACAAAGAATTTTGCAGGCTCTTTTGAGTGTACAAATCCTCCTAAGCAGGGTAAATCAAGGACCAGAGGGAGGTAAAAAATAACTTAGCGAAAAAATAAACCTTACACTGCCAGGTCTTAGCAGATGTATGCCAGGGTACATGTTATACTCCTACTAGGTTGGAGCTATGGCAATAAGGAGCTTCTTTACACCAGCTTTTTGTAAGTCTTTGTGTATGCAAAGGCTCCCTGTAGTGTAAAGCAGCTTCCCTGGAGCAGTATGGCATCTTCACACATGATCTGGAGTGGGAAGGGGCCGGAAGGGTCGTGCTGCAGAGCCGGCCACAGCCGGGCAGAGCATGCTGCCAGACAGGGCTATCTCAGCGTGGAGCCTGGCTCTGCAGGCAACAGGAGCTGCGCTGCCTGTGCGTGGTAGGAGCAATGTGTGGAGCTGATTACCATAGTTAATTCAGCTCTGCGATTTTCGCTGGAGGAGGTTGGTATTTTGGGATGCATCAGGTGAGTCGGGGTGAGCCAGGCCGTGACCTGCAGGCACTCCCACAAACACCTTAGTGGGCTGGGGCCACGAGGGCACAGGGCAGCTGGGAGCAATTTATTCCCTTAACAACATTCACACTCTGCAGGCTTGAATGGAGAGTTATCTATTTTTGTGTGCTGGGTTTATGCCCGTGGAGAGACTTGTCTTCTGTCCTGAACACAGATCAGTTGCAGGAGCACATGGCTTGTGCTGAGCAGTCATCTTGTCTCCCAGGATTGGCTGAAGGTGGCTCTGCTGCATGAGAGCAGATCTGTGCTACAAAGCCTCCTATTGCTGTGGCTCTGCTCTTTGTGGCTCATGCCAGCTGAGTCCCTCCTTGGTGGTGCCCAAGGGACTGCTCCCCCTCCTTAGCAGGAGAGCTTGGGAAGGCAATGCAAGCTGGGGCTGCTCTGCACCCCGAGGCACAGGGGCTCCAACAGGGACCAGGGTGCAGGCGAGGCAGGGTCCTACTGGGGCACGTGGGCACAAGTCACTTGCTTACAGCAAAAGGATTATCCTTGCTGGCACCAGGGATGGAGTCCTTGTGGCCGTGTGGAGCCACTGTTTTTGCAGAAAGAGGTGGGGTTTTGTACAGACACTGATGGCTCTGAACCATGTGAGAGTGATGCAGAATTGCTGTCCCCCTGCAGACTTGTGCTCCAAGTCACACTGATAGCAGGTCTTGCTCTAGCCTGGCTGTGGCTGAGGGGTGCTCTGAGCCCACTCCAAACCCCGATGTACAATTTCTCCTTCACCACCCAGGTCAGAGTCATCTCCCAGCTGGAGCTTTTTCTGCTTTCAGCCCCTTGCATCCCACAGGAATCCAAGGAGGGTGGTGAGCACGGGCACCACGCGTGGTCCGGCCGCTGCCTGGAGCCTGGGCATGGCGGGAAAGGCTCTTCTCAGGCTCTCTGCCTTTCTCATCAAGCAGCTCCTCTATAATTCACGAGGAGCCGATGCCGTATGACTATTTCCCATAATGAGCAGCAGGCTCATTTTCACACTTCTCCTCTGCTCTGTTTGTTTTATTTTATTTGCTTTTATCATGGAAGATCCACTCTCTGCCTCCTGCCTAGCCCTGCTCTTCCCCCTCCCGGTGCCGCGGTGCTCCCTGTCCCGCGTCCCTGCCGCTTTGTTGGCTCCTTTCAGAGGTCAGCGCTGGCCTCGGCGCGGCGCGGGCAGCGTGGGGCAGGGGGAGCAACAAAGGGAAGCAAAGAATCCTCTTCAAAAGGCCGGGGAGGAAGGCAGGTGGCCAGTGAGCATCGGGCAGGAAGACAAAGAGCTGGGAACAATGGGAGCTCCGTGGAGCACAAACACTTGCCGCTCTCATTATCCACCCATTGCCCAGATGAGTCACAGACGCGAGATGAGCTCTGCATCTCCGGAGTCGGAACAGCGGAGGAATGGCTGGATGTAAAGAGCTGGGTGCTCAGAACACAGCACCTTGGGGTGGTTTAGGGTTAGTGCCAAGGGACAGGGCTCCTCCGGGGTGCAGGTACTTGGACAAAGACAGCCTCAGCCACATGAGCACTGGGGCCACCTCCAGGTGCCAGGATGGGGCTAGCACTGACGGCCAGATGCTCGTCAGTAAAGCCAGGAGGCAGGGGCTCCTCAGGAGCACTCTGTAGTTGCCATAAGGGAGACTTTATCTCCCAGTGGCTCTTAAATGGCTTTGGTGTCTGCATGCTGCCTGAAGAACAGGTCCCTAGCGAGAGGAGTTAAGATACACTTCAGGCGTTTCACATGGAAATCTTCCTGAGCGGCTCCTGTCCTCAGCGGGACCATGCTAAGCTGCTTCTAGGGGGGAGAAATGTGTGCCTTTTGAAAGATGACACTGTCAGGAGCAAAGTAGAGGAAAATAAACCTCTTAGCCAGATGAATTCCGCAGGTCAGGCATTGGCTGCCAGCAAATACAGTGCTAATGACTTGGATTTTGTCATGTACTAGGCATAACTATTCCAGGGACCTGCCAGTAAGTAGATGAAGGGCAGGGGCAAGTTTCAGCTTAGAACACTCATATTTAAAGGTGCTACTTTGTGACTGTGTCATTTTCTCCACTTTTTTCCATTCATCCATCTCTCTCTGTGATGAGCATCTGTTTGTGTCAGAAGAAGGGGCTGTTGACGGCACTTGAGCTGAGCTGCTTTGACCTGCACTTCACTGTGCACAAAGGCTTTTCTCTTATGGTGATTAGCTCTGTGGTGCAATATTAAGGCTCTGTCTTCCTCCTTACGTGCCTTTTGCAGAGTCTGTTAGGTGAGGAGCTTCAAAGGGCCTTGCTGGAGGGTCCTGCTGCTGTCTGACTCAGATCTGCTGCTGCCCTCATTCCTCCAGGAGCAGGAAAACATCTGACTCAGTGTGACTCCATCAGAAATGTGCAGAGGGAGAAGAGATGCAGGGAAAGATTACCACGTAAAACTAGGAGCCACAGACTGTGCAGTGCTGTTCTGGGTGAGATTAGATCTTTTTAAGGGCAGCAGCAATGCCGTGAGTTAGAGGAACATGGAAGCAAAGGTTCAGGAGGAGACATGGAGGTGCCCGTGGGGGGCTCAGGACCACCAGGACTCCCTCTCTGCCTGTTCTGTTGTTGGCTGCTGCTCTCTTTCATCCTGCAAAACAGTAGCTGTTGGCCCTTTTCAGCACCAAATTAGCTGGGAAAAAAACCCAGTGTGCTCCCAGACTGTGAAGGTAAAGTGTTCAGTGCTTGAAGGTCCTTCTGAGCTATTTCACGGACTCTCCCATAGATGGAGATAGTATTTTTCCTACATGAAAAAAACCTTGATTTCACATTGTTTGGGACTCCAGCTTTCTGGAAACATTTGGGAAGTGTCTTGTATGACTCCAAACGTCTTTGGGCTTTCCACTGTCATCTTAACTCCTGCTGACACGTGGCCCAGACCACAGGGTGACCATGGACTGAGTCCCACTGGGCAGAAACATTGACTGAAGCTGGACTTCAGATTTTGGACTTGCATAGCATACAGAGCAGATGACCTCACAGGGACCACTCTTACCCCACTTACGTGTGACTAGAGAATTAGTGGTCACATTAATCTCTTACCAACTCTTTGGTAGGATCTAAGAAGGAAAGCCTTCCCCTCCATCCCTTTTCTTTATTAATTAATTAAATAAATAGAACCCTTGAGCAAATGAAATGTCATTTCACATTCAGGCAAATACATTTAGGTTAGGAATCTAGGTCAGAATGTAAATTATCTTGCTGCCTTCTTGAAGGTGAAGTCCCTGAAATGCACTCAATTTAACTGAAATTGGGGATTTCCCAGTTTTTGCAAGCACTTTATTTTCCTTCTAATGAATACAAGGAAAAAAACTTTTCTGAAACTGCCAGGGGATACAATCTATCTCGAATGGCTGTAATATTGTATAATAAAATAAACCTTAACAATACATGCCTTATGCTCTTAGAGCGTCTATTTTGAGCACGACATGTAGGGTGTTAAATTTGGTGGAAAATCTGACCAGAAGTCAGAAAATCAATTTTTTTTTTCTTTTTTCAAGATTGCTGCTTGATGAAGAGGCTTTGATTTTGGTGCCATAGAGAAAAGGGACCCATGGGTGCTCCTCACACAGGGCCAGGGATGCAGCAGGGTACAGCACATTTCCTGGTGCTGGTGGCACTTCTCTGGGCCAAGGTGTGAGGACCAGGGCTAAGTGCATGGGAAGGTGGAGAGAGAGGGATTTTTTTCCTAGTGCTCCCATCCCCTGGACATTGCTTTCCCTTTGCCTAGCCAAAGTAGTCCCAGCCTGCCCAGCTTAGCTGGACATGAGTCACTAGTGGAAGCTGCAGCAGGAGTGAATACAGGAGGGAACACACAAATTCAGTCTTGTATTTGATAGGAAAAGACAAACTTCCAGTATTACACTGGGGCTACGACAATTTGGACAGCCAAAACTACATTAGCACTGTAAATCATTTGTAGGAAGGTACAACCAGGAACACGAGCTGCAGTCAATTCTGAGGAATTCTGTGGCAGGAGTTGTCTGCTCTCACTGCCCCCTCCCATCTCTTATTCAGGGAATTAAATCCTTGAGTGTTTCTATTTACCACACAGTCAGTGTTTGTTTGTCTCAATGTTAACACTTCCTTTCTTTTTTTGTCTTTAATCAGCTGCAATTATTCAGTTATATTCATGGGTACCACTAAAATAAAAATAGGTGCATTATGAATATTAAACTCCTGCAAACAAAGCCCTGAATTAGATGATTTGTGTGCTTTGTGTATGTAGGTTTTTTTGCTTGGAATATACAGTGAGCCATATATTTTCCCCCCTCCTTTCCCTTTCATGCAATGTAAACCCTGAAGGATTCACAGGGAAGGGAGACAGAAAAGTTCTGGGTGCCCTCAGAACATGATGGAGAGGTGCTTCTCACAGTGGAGGCTGCAAAGATGAGCTTCAAATTGCACATCTGGATTTCAACTGGGAGAGTGAGGACAGTGGGGAAATGCCTTCTGCTGCTCTTCCCAGAGAGATGTCTTGGTTATCTCCCGTGCCTGAGCCCTGCCCAGGGGAAAGTCAGCTCCCCAAAGACATAGCAGAAGGATCAGTCCCTCAGCATCCTGCCTGCATGTTCAGCAAGTCTGATTTTGAGGGTCCTCTCACAACCAAGTCCCTCAGTGTGGTCTCTCATGAGGAACTTTACATCATCCGTGGCTTTGGGCAGCAGTACAGTGGAGGGTTACAAAGGGTGGAAGTTTTTTTGCTTTAGATCACTAGAAAACAGAGTGGGATACCTGAGACTAGGCTTTAGGAAATTTGGGATCTCTTCCTGCTGCCATGATGCACACCATCATGTGTTCCCCTTTGTTGGCTGCACTGGGGAGAAGTTGGACCTGACACTCTTACCTCCAACTGGGGCTGCTGCCCTTGCTCTTGTGGAATGCTTTTGTGGGCAAAGCCAGGATTAAACATTGGCTTTTGCTTTCTCTTCTTCTGCCTCAGATTCCCTCGGGTTTGTTGAAGGAGAGCTGGGAACCAGTGCCACAGCCTGATGATCCTGCCATTGCTCACATCCCATGTCTTGTCTGGGTGGCTGGTTCTTTACATTTTTAATGGTATTTTGTATTGCTTTTCTTGTACTGCTCCTGGATATTTTGCAATACGCATCTTTGTGGATGGATGCAATGAATCAATAACGAATAATAATCTGAGTCTAGAGGGAACAGAGTTTGCAAAGCAACTCACCATTCACACTTGCTGCAAGCGCGATGAGAAATCTCCAGGATAAGGCCGAGTAGAGAGAAAATTACCTGGGAGAAGGACAAGAAGGAAATCCAATCTCTGAAAATGAAAATAGATTTTTCTTAAGTGCTGTGTAAAATTATACATTTAATTCTTTCTCTTTTAGCATCAAACCTTACAGCAGATTGTGCTATAGCAGCTTTTTTGCTGCTCCTGCTCTCTGACTCAGGAGCTGGGGTGTTAGCCACTTATATTTCCCAGTACTGCTATAGTTTTCTATCTTGTTCCTTAAAGGATTGGATTTGGGAGGCTTTTAAATCACTCCAGTCATCTGGGGTGACTGGTGCCTTTGCTGTTTAAGCCCTGCAAGCTATCCAAAGGGGAAGGCTGCCATCCTTAGCTTGGCTCTGAACAGCCCTTGACACAAGCCCATTCCTGGGGCTGCACCTCCCGCCACTGTTCTCCTTTGAGCTGAAGATGGACTGTGCCTCTCAGGATGCTGTGCCCTGATGAATGTCCCCAGTGTAAATAAAACCAGATACAGGGGCTCGAGCTGATGTCCACGTTCATCCCTGCTCCCTCCTACCGCCTGCTCTGCAGCCAGGACGATTGTCTCAATCTATCACAATTACGAAGAGGCTTGAACTAAATAACTTCGTAAAGATCCACTGGGAAAATTCATTGGTTTGAGAGCTTAGAAATGGATTTTATTTACAGTGTCCAGAGAAACACAGAAAAGAGCTGGGCCCATGAGCTGGGCCATGGTCATTCTTGGGAGCAGCCCAGCCCTATTTTACGAGCTGTCTGTGCCCTGTGTCCCCCAAGTCCTTGCCACCCATCAGCACTGGGAGACCTGTAAGTCTTCTTGGAAGGGGATTCAATAACATAGAAGAATAGAATGGTTTGGGTTGAAGAGGACCTTAAAGATCATCTAGTTCCAACCCCTCCATACCATGTTTAACCCCACCTTTGCTGGGAACAAAGGGATAGAAGGGATTTTATGTCTTAGAGGATTTGATGGCAGTGCCTCTATCCTGGGCAAAATTTTCCAAACCTTTTCCTATCTGGACTGCCCCTACTCCATTTTCAAAACTAATGTTAGCATGGGAGGGCTGGCCAGAGATAGGATCGTGTTACTGCAACATAACAAATTACCTCCTGTCAGCCGAACCGTGATAGCCGGGTATGGATGTGCTCTTCCTCTGTGATCTTTCACTGACATTTAAACTAAGCTGTTTTAAGGATTTAAGAGCAGTCATAACAGGTCATAGCAGAGGGCCAGCCAGCCTGGGAGGGGCTCTGGCCGCAGCCCTGGGAAGCGCATAGGAAGAGGCAAACCCATCCCACTGCCTCCCCGAGGGCTCTCGCCGCCCCCAGCACTGCGGTGGGCTGGAGGAGCTGGGATGGGATGGGTTGGGTTGGGATGCTTCAGCCCTCAAGGGAGCTTTCTCCTACTCATTTCCTTTCTTTTCTTCGACTCAAGTAAATTTTTATCATCTGTAAAATCCTGTGGTGAGATATTTCAAAGCTTAACCCCATGCTGGACTTAGGGAAGTTTTCTGGTTCAGTTTTTGATGTTCCATGGATCATTTCTGCTGTGGTTTGGGGTGCACACATGTGAGAGTTGATGTATTCCTGTGTCCCAGGCCACATGCCTGGGCTCAGCAGGGATGAGGCTCTTAAATCCCACACATTTTGGGGCCTAAACCCTGTGCCTTCCAGGAGACTTTATACAGTGGGTTAGGACCAGCAAGCACTCATCGGGTATGGTGAGATGCCCATGCCCTTCCCACCACATGTGTTCAGATGGATCACTGTGCTGCTGTGGGTGTGCTGGGCAGAAACTGTCTGACCCTGCTCCAGCCATGGTCTTGCCGTCAAGCATTCCAGGAAGAGTGGCACATACAAGGAATAATCATTTGTAAAATAATTATGTGAGTGGTGGTAGTTGAATAAATCGTGCTTATTTGGTGCTGTCTGAGGGAATGTGCCCTGCATGCCTGTGCCTCCTCACTCTCTGGAAGGCAGTCATGCATGCTCTGTCGGGGATAACACTTGTTCCAAGTATTAAATGCCAATTTGGCTTCCTTCGTCCATTCCCATTTTACTATAATTAACTGTCTCTCTGCTGAGTATGACTGTGGCAGTGAGTCTGGGCACTGGCTGGATCCTGGCTCTGCTGGGAAGGGGCTGATCGAGGTAGGGAGTGGTCAGGGAGTAGGGATCCATCTCTGCCAGCACCCATGTGGGCTGCTTCATTGTCCCTGCTGGATGGACCTTCCTTCCCTTGCTAATTTAAATAAGATCATCCTCATTTAGCTACTGCACGCAAATCCCTAAATATCGTAATTTTGATTGCCTCCCTGGCAGTTTAAAGGATTATATCTAGGTTATTTTTAGCCCAGATCATTTCCTTGATCTGATTTCCAGGCTCTGCCCAGAAGGAGCATGAGGCAGGTGGGATGCAGAGAGAAGCCATGGGGGCTGAGTAACCCAGGCGAGGCGGCAGCTGCAGTGGGGGGTGAAGGAGGGACCTCCAGGGTGTAGGCGCAATATTTCCATCTCGTGGAGAGTGATGAGTTGCATCATTGCAGCACAACTGGGCCTGTGGAGGTGGACTTGGTGCTGCAAAGTGGTCCCTTGTTTCTTCATGGGTTTGGGGAAAACCCCTGTCATTTTCTTTGCCTCCTGCTCAGAGCCAGTTTAGGACAGATGGGAGGTGCAGGGCACCCTTTGGCAGCTCTAGCTGCCCTGTTTCCTTCACCTCCATCCAGCTGGCACAAGGTTCCCATGCAACCTCTTCCCTCTCAGCCTGAGGAGGGGCATTATCTGCTGTACTTCAAAGGCAGCATCAGCAGCACAGCAAGCCCCCTTACTCCTTTCACTGGGGGATTTAGCTAATGCTCTCTCCAATCCATTTTGCTTCCCTGCAGCTTAGTGTGGATTTCCATTCCCATCTCGTCAGCCCACTTAGGGTGTGCAGCCCTCTGCCAGCCTGGAGGCAGTTCAACCCTGCAGGCAGCCTGCCCATACTGAGGGCTCCTTAGGGCTGAGGCAGAACTGAGGGTGCTGAGCACTAGGCAAGCAGATTGTTGAGCAACTCCAGAGCCAAGAGAAGAAGTTTAAAAAAGGAAAAAAAGCCGTTTATGTCATGTTTAGGCTCCAGAAACCCCTGCTTCTCCCTCCCTTATGACTGCACATCCTGGGGGGCCCTGGATGTAGAGCCCATGGAAAGGCAGCAGTATGGCAGCACCAGCTGCGCCATTGGTCCAAGTGATGGCTCTCAGGCTGGTGAGGCTTCCCTGGTGATGGAGCAGGAGGTCTGGATTCATCAGTCATGTCACATTATATTATGTGATGCAACGCAACGTGGCATGACTGATGCAACCCAACGTTAAATGTCATAGAGCAATGGATCAGCTCAAGGCTACGGTAATTTTATGTGCCCATTTAATCTGGTATTTAAAAACAAACACTCATAGCAATCTGCATCACACGCTACATTTTGCAAAATTGAGCAGCAAATCTGTACCAAGCAAATTATATAATTCTGTCATCTCTCAGCCTTATGTACATGTGTGTAAATACTGCAGTTGGATTTAAATTGGTGTCTTTCCTCTCACACCATGAGCATCACCAGATGCTCATCAGCCTTGCAGAGCTGTTGCAGACTGACCAGGGATGGGGTCTCCATTCTTCAGCCAGTGCTGTAGGCAGGAACTGGGGACATGTCCCACTCCACTGGGCTGCCAGTTTTGTCACTTGCAGATGGAGTAGGTTCTGCCACTGCCCACTCCAGGTGAATCAGCCAGGCTGGTTTAGGTCAGCCATTTACACTCTAAAGCTGAAGACGATAAAAGGTTTTGCCTGAAGCTTGTTTTGGGCATGCTTGCCTGAGCCAAGGAGCATGCAGGCATGGGGCATGAGGTTCTGCCCCCTGGCACAGCTGCACCCACAGCTGTCTGCAGCTGCACAGAATTCTGGTGCCTCCCTCTCCCTCATGGCCTGCAGATGCATCTGCTGTGTGTCCTCTCCTCTCCATGGTGCAGGCTATCCTGCAGACTCAGTCTTGTCGTGTCTTTCAAGGCATCTTGGTGTTTTGAAAGGGAAAAGCCTCCCTGTTGTTCTTCCTCCGAGCTCTGTGTCTGTGTGGCCTTGGTCTGGCTCTGCTTGGAGAAAAAAAAAATCTCTTAAGTGCTTGCTTACTGTAGTCCAAATGAGGGAAACACTTTGACATGAGCTGAATTTTAAGCAGGTTCTTAAGGGCTGTCCTGGGATGCTTTCCCAGATCAGACCAGGGCAGACCTCTCCAGAGCAGGGACCATTCCTCCTTTTAATGGTTGGAGCAACAATAATAGTAATTGATGTTTCCCCAGCCTGTCGTAGCACCATCAGATTTTACGACCAAAAGAAGTGCTTCAGTCCTTTTGCCTTGTTGGGCTCCTCTCCCATGTCCCTGAGCTGGGACAGTAAGGCAGTGGCTCTGCAGACAGGTTCCCAGCCCCCTGCCTGTCCTGCCCAACCTGCTGGGCAGTGATCCATGGCAGGGAAGGCTGCTTTTCCTTGAAGGAGAAAAAAGAAGAAAAAAACCCATCAAACCAAAGTAAAGGAGCAGACTCACACCCAGCTATCTCTTCACATGTGGGTGTTTTCTGGTGGCATGTGCTGAGGATCTGCCATTGGCATCAATCCATGTGAGTTTCTGCTCATTCTGTCCCCAGCATCTCTCACCTTTTTGGTGCTTCCTGTGTTTGCTGGGCTCGTGTCTACATTTGCTAAGCACACTCATGTCACAGCATCCCCTTTCTGACCAAAGATGGCCTTTTGAGGCCTGGAGGTGAGCAGACTTGGAAAAGCATGGGCTTTCCCATCAAAAGTTCACTTCTCCAAGGCTGGGTGTTGCCAAGGCACTGTGACTCAGGTAGGAGAGCTCACCACAACAAAAACCAGAGTGAACAGCAGAGCTGGTGCCCAGGCTGGGCTCAGACACTGCCAGGCACTCTGGCTGCTGAGCTAGGAGCCTGTTTTTGTGTGCATAGTTGTTGTTGCACAGACCTTTCCATGGGGTTCTCTGTTTTCCAGCATTTGCCAGGCTTTTTTTCCTTTAATTTCTGGAGCTGACTGGCAGTGTGCAGGCAGATAGGGATCCAGAGCAGGACTGGAGTGAGCCATTTCAGAGAGCCCCTGCAGCAGCCGACAGCACAGTCAGACGCTGTCGCTGTCTGCAGGGTGTGTGCTCAGCAAACCCATCTCCAGGGCTCTGGAGGTGGGAGAAAACAGGTAGATGCTTGCAGACTCGGAAGTCTGTTTTTACATCTTGAATCAGAAACATGCAATGAAAAATTCATATTTCAGTTCAGATCTTATTTTTGGCTCAAGATCAGAAAAAAAAAGTTAAGTGGGGAATCTAATGTGCATTTATATTTGCGTAACTCGCTAGCAGTGGAACTGCTTTGTGTCTCATACAGCTCATGCCAAAGTGAAGGATTTGCTCTTTCATTTTCAGCCTGGGGTGAAATTTTACAGTTGAGATTATAGGATCCTGAAAATAATTGTTGCCCCAACCTTAACTCTTACATTATAAATGAGGATGCATCATACTCAGCATGACTGGGAATTACAGAAATTAAGGATGAAAAAGACCTCATCTTCCAGCCAGTCTAGGATTATTTTGTACAGTATATTTGATTTTTTAAAGCATTCTCTCCCTCATCATGATGGCCATTTTCCTTTCAGGGAGGTGCTGTTAATCAATACCTCCATTTCAGGAAAGACACAATGTTGATGCCCTCATGCTGCTCTTCTCCAAAAAAAGACAAAGGCAGTTTCTTTACCTTGCTCTGATATTCCTCTGGCCCAGGGAGCTCAAAGATGTTCAGGGCTGAGATGAGGCTGAGGTTTGCATTTCAAGGGATACCTGGATGCCGGGCCTGTGAGCGTGTGGCTGGCTGGGCAGTTGCAGCCAGGTGCTGGCACCTGGGCAGGCACCTTGTGCCATTGTCAGTGTGTGAGCCTGGGAATGAGGACATTCTGGCTCCATTCCCAGCAGTGACCTCTTAAACTTCCTCCCTACCCTGCCCCTGCTTGCCTCACTGCCCCCTGCCCCCACCATCCCCACACCCTGGGCTCAGGGCAGCAGCACTGGGGCTCCCTTCACCAGGTCCCCACTGTCCATCCTGCACGACAGCACCAAGGGAGAGGACAGTCACAGAGCCACAGCTCTAATGACACTGGTTTTCTCCCTAAGCCTAACAGGACAGATTTCTGTGGTGGAACAAATAACCAAAAGCTGTAAAAGGGAAGTTTTCTTTCTGTGCTTTCTTTTTCTCCCTCTTTGCCCATCCAGGCTGGCTCCTTTCCACCCTCCTTCCAGTTCTCTTTGTTGTTGCTAAAAAGATTAAACTTGTTTGACCAGGTTCTGAGTCAGCACAGTTGTAAGGGGAAGATGAATGAGGCTCTTTAACCCTGCTTATCCCTCCAAATGCCCTCCTCCTGGAAAGAAACACACACACACGTTTGCTCCGGGAAACATCAGTTTTAATGTTCCTTTAATTTATAAGTCATTCTTTCCCCCAGTCTTATTTCTACTTCTGTCAGATAATGGGGCTGTTCTCACTCCTGCTGCTCTCTGTGCTGAACCTTTCTCTGCTTTTCCATACTGAAAGGGCTCTCCCTTTCTTCTGGATCTTCTGCAGTAAGCCAGAGTAGGACGTGTGATCCTGGAAGGGCAAAGTGGCTTTGTTCCTTTGTCCCCAAAACCTTTCCCCTCTCCCCTTGAGTCTCACATCTTGATCCTTTTTTTTCCCCTTAGTCCTCAGAGGAGTCTGCTTTCAAAACACTTTTATCCTGGTAGTAAAAATTGGAAGTGTGAAGAGACAGATGAAAGATGATATAGAGAGATGGGGCTTATACCCAGGGAGAGCAGGTTTGGGATGGGCTGGGATGGTACTGAACAGTGAGGGGAACACATTGGGGTACACACTGACCTTGGCACTTGGATCTCCTTGTGAACCACTGTGTGGTCAGACTTGACATGCCCCCTCTGTCCATTCCCTGTGCTCTTGCACCAAGCACTGGCACATGGGCTTCCCGGAGTTTGCAGCTCCTGGCACTGCAGACAGCATCCTGCTTTGCCAGCACCTGGACACAACCAAAGAGCACCTTCATGCCCCTTGGTATGGATTCCAAGGCAGAATGAAGCTTCAGGACAGGATCTCAACCCTGGCTGTCTTAATTGCTCCCTGGTTTCCTCTTCTGTTTGACAGCCTGTCCCCAAAGTCCACAGAGCTCTAGGAAATTTCTTAAGCTTAAGGCTCGGGAGAGGCAAATATTTTTATTTTCTCTTTGGAGGATAAACAGAAGTAAATGGTGCATCCATAATCCTGGAGTTTGCTCTACAAATGCCTTGTGGTGGTACTCTGTGTCATTCATGTAGGTGACTTTTACAATGAAAAATCCCATTTAAGCCTGACCTTTCACGTTCTGGAACATAATAGACTGTGCAACCAAATTGCATCCTGCTGGCAGGGACACCAGTGAACTGGAATATTAGTTTTGTAAGGGAAGGGGACATCTGAATCCTGGAAATTCATTTGTCAGAAGTTGTGTTTCTAACTATGGGTCCAACACAGGGAGCAGGCAGAAGGAGCTTTGTGGGCATGGAGGTTTGTGCCCCAGCCTGCCAGCACCGTGGTTTGGTGCAGGTGAGCATCTCCCTGGGGGAGAGTGATTTGTTTTTGACAACAGGACCCCTGAGAACCCTCTCTGCACGGATGTCTGTTTGCCTCACAGGGAGCACGAGGAAGGAAACAGAGAAGGTAAATGAGGTAAAAACAACATCTCCTGCTCTTCTACAAACACAAGGTGATGATGAGCATTTTACCTGGGATGGATGGATGGATGGGATGGGATGGGATGGGATGGGATGGGATGAAGTCTTGTTCTCACTCCCCAGCACCACTCCCTGTCCTGCCCCTGCCTGATTTACAGGGCAGACGAAGCAGCTCATGCAGGTGGGCCAATTTGGCCTGTTTCCAGCCAAACAATAAATTATCGCTGCTGTGTTCCTTGTGGGGCTCTTTGTGCAGCAGCTCCCTACACTGGCTGACAAGGCTGCTAATTCCCCCTGTTCCTGCTGGCTCACGGGGCCACGGCGGCTGCTACTTGAAGCATTTATGCTAATACACTATCAGGCAGCCACATCCCATGGCTTATCATTTTCATCAAGTCTTGGTTTTATGGTTGAAAAGAATTACTTTCAAAAGACCATTACTACCTCCCTGTTTCTCATGGCCTTATGCCTACCTGCTGTTAAGCTTTCATAAAGGCATATTTTTTTTGTATAAAGCTCATAAAAGCTGCTACTCAAGTCCCATGCTTGAGTCCACTTCCCTTACTCGTTGCCTGGGACTCTGACTCAGTTGATCCTGGCTGGTGCTGCTGGGAAGCTGGGTAGTGAAGGGGAGAGAAACTGCTTCTTCCCTGGGGCTGCAGGGCTGAGTGATGGTGCCTGCACAGATTTATACCAGGCATGACTCTGATGAGGATGTCCCAGGTTCTTCTTGGGGAGGACAAGGAAGGCTTGATCACCTACAGGCATGGAAAAGGCAGAATACTAGTGGCCTGGAGCCTCTGTGGTCCTGCCCATCCCAAGCACAAATTTCAGCACCTCCTTTACCTGCAGATCCCATCTTCCTTTTGCAACTGAGCTCCTCACCCCTGTGCCAGTCAGATGCTCTTGCCCATCAGGCTGCACTGCAGGCTCTAGGGCTGGGGCAGGCACCACTCTCAGAGCCTGGCAGCAGGGCAGTGTCTCCTTTAGCATTCCTGTCACATTCACTGCTGCTTTACTTTCTATTTTTTCACTGGTGAGTTGAAAGGGGGCAGGCAGCTAGTCACACCGCCTGATAGTCACTTGCCAGTAACATAAAAACTCCTATGCGCCAATATATCAATCAGCGTTATGTGTCAGCCTTGACTACTGCATTCAGCTTCCATCACCCAAACAAAATCATGCTGTAGCAGCCTAGGAGGAGGCTAATACCGGTGGCTGGAGGCATGGCTGGGCATACAAAACATAGGTGGGGAGCTGGGTGGCCAGGCTGACTGATGGAGCTGAGAAGAAAAGCCAGGGAAATATAAGGTGCATGTGGGGAAGGGGTTTGCCCAGCAGAACCCATGGGGCTCCCTGCCAGAGGGAGACAGATGTGGTGTTCAGGGTAGGATGAAGGTGCCCTGCACGCTCACTGCCCCTTGAAGGGCCATGGCACCCTGCAGGTTCTTGTCACTCAGCAGCTGAGAGATTCCTGTGGCCGCAGGCAGGAACAGTCAGGGGTCACTACTTACAGCTCCCCCAACCTCCTACTACTAGCCTCTACACCTGCTCCTCCTCTTTCCATCCAATTAGAATAATTGCAGCTAATTAAGAGGAGGTAATGGTTTTCAAGAGGGGCACTGCGTGCTCTCACGATTTCTCTTTCCACCAAGGCTGTCATGAGGCAGTTGCTCCTTGTTAGCACTCTCTGCAAGCACAGGTGCCTGTGGTTGTTCCTGGGCAGGGAGTGCAGCTGTGCTCTGGTCCTGGGAGGGGTAAAAATGCTCTGTGCAGGGCCAAGGAACAGGGGAGCCCTCATAGCCTGTACTGGATCAGGCAGGCATGACTGACAGTGAGCACTAAGGTCCAAGGTATACTTTGGATAAAATGTGCATAAAAAATGTGACTGGGGGCAGCTCCAAGGCCCTTGGTAACCTGCTGCTGCAATGCTTGGTGTCTGCATCCCTCTGGCTTGGGGGAGGAGAAGAGGTGCAGCAGGGACTTCCTGAGGACCCCATCAGATACCACCTGTGGCCCCAGGCTGCTGCAGGGACTGGTGATGTTCCTTGGCTCCCACAGCACCAGGGCTCCTGCTCTGGCTGTGACTCTGTGGAGTTTGCTGGATGCAGCCATTGGCACAGGGTTGGGGTCATCCTCACAGTGCTGCTCCTGGCTGGAATGCTGCTGGTGTTGGTTCTCCCTTAGATGGTGACCTCGGCATGGAAATGCTGCAGTGTGGGTGCCTTCACAGCAGCAGCAAACTCCAGGTTTTTTGTTTCTTCATATTCAATATGCAAATGGCCACTGTATCTCCTGATTATTTAATTTGACTGGAATAAGAGGTATTTGTATTCATTTCCAGAGATGATGTACAAGCCTGATCTTAAACTGATTTAGACAGTATTGTACATCATGAAAAATGAGAATGAGGAAATCTAATGTAAGGTGGTTTTTTTTAAAATAGGGCACTTCACAAACCTGCACGGAATTACAAGTGATTGGCAAATGCTGTCGCAAAAGTCTCTCTTAAATGACAAAAGGCCATGAAGAATAGCATAATACAAGCTCCAATAATACTATCACATTCTTCCTCTTGAGTAGTTTGTAGTACGAGGGCTTCAACTGATGCCCTGTGTCAAATCTTGCTCTGCTTGCTGGAGATGTTACCTGTGTTCCCTGTGCCCTCTGCCAGCAGCTGTTGACCTCTCAAGCAGGGGGCTGGCTTTTCCAGGTGCCTGCACATCGCCTGGGCATATTCATCTCTCCATGTCCATGCTGCAGGTCTGGACTCATCACCAGGATTCACCTTCTGGTTGCATTTTGACTGGGCCAGGTACAATAGATATGATAGAATGATTTGCGTTGGAAGGGACCATAAAGATAATCTAGTTTCAACTCTCCCACCATGGTGTCATCCCTGTTGTCTGTGCAATGAATGGATTGTGAGCCCGGAGGTTTCTGCAGCCTGGAGCTCTCTTTGGGATGTCTTTGTCAGGGACAGCCCATGTTTGGGAGGTGAGTGGAGAAGCAAGCAAGCAGCAGGCAGAGCCAGGTGAGGAATGCTGTTCTGCACATGATTTCAGCAGCATGCTCTCCTTGCACACACGGATACATGGAGATAGAGGTGCTGCTCAGCCTCTGGAGCAGAACACTCTCAGTGCCTGGGTGGGCTGCAAGCCACCCACTGGGAGAGGTGACATCAGTGGCTTAAAGACAGCACTCCAGGTTGGAATTAAAGCACTGGCTGTGCCTTAGAGGGTGCTGCAATCTCTGCAAGGTCTGATTCTAAGCAGTCATTAAAGCTGATATGATGAAGGGGGAGAAGCTCGAGCGAGTGCCCTGGCTGGGTTGGAGCACACGTGCACACCTTGCCATGTGGTTCCTGTAGTGTTCATCTTCCTTCCACAATCATTGCAGAGCAATTCTGGGAACTGCTAGGAAATGGCTGTATTATTGGAGGTGTCTGTGTGCCTGTCAGAGGTATAACAAATGAATCCTTTATGGGAATCTCTTAAGATCAGTTCAAACCTTTCCATGGAAGTACATATGCCTTGGATGAGGGCTGTATTTTGACCTTGAGTGGAAGGGAGGTTTTAATTATTAGAGCTGTCTAAGACACAACATTTTGCCACGAGCGATTTCTAGGAATTATTTTTAGCATTGCTTACACCTTTTGGGCTCTCTGTGTTTGAACAGAGATATAAACCCACTCCAAAGCAGGTATTTTCACCTAAGTCAGGTGCCGAGGGGACTGTGATTTTGTTTACATGCTCTTTATGCTGCTTCTTTACCGTGGGTACATGGATACAACTTACACATTACTCTGTCTCTGAAAAAAAGTGTGAGATCCCAGTTCCAAGGAGTCACAAAGCTTCAGTCAGTGCTGCAGGGTGGTTCAGGGGTCAAACCTGGATTTGCAGCTCTCCAATGCCTGCTCCTGTGTAGTAGAAGCAGAGGAGCCATTGCAGGCAGCATGACCATGCTGGGGCATGGCCTCTCCTACCCCACCTCATCCCAGCAAGGTGCCTTCAAAGGTGTCCTGCCTCCTTCACAAAGCATCCCAAAGTGTTTCTGGGGCTGCCCCTCCAGAAAACCAGGGGAGCATTGGCAGGCTTGTAACTTTGATCTTTAAGAGACGCTTGTTGCTGCTTAAATATATAATAATCAAATGAAAACGGTCTTTTGCCGACTCATGGGAGTGTTCCATCTTTGCAGTGGCATGAAGTGATTTAGCCATTAAGGTTAATGCTTGTCTTCCTGCTGTCTGTTGGAACTCTGGGCCAGGCAATGCAAATAGCTTAGCCAGTACTTTTAAAGGTCATTGTGCATGAAAAAATAAAGATCATACACCGCTCATGGAAATGTCCTTAGTAATCACTGTCTGCTCAGGGGAGGAGGGATGAGGTGCTCCTGAAGCATTTATCTCATCCCACTGAGAGTTCAGCGACAGCCCTTGAATTTTTGGCAGCTTTAGCTGCAGGTTGGCATCACCTCCAGTAGCCATTCCTCCCTTGTGGTTTGTGTGCTGGGTGATGTGTGCTGGCAGCCACTGAACGCGGGGGATGCTGACTCCAGGCAGGGTCCCCACCACCAAGGCACACGCTCTAGTGATGGGCATGCAGAGCAACTCTCACTTCCAGGCTCTTCTCTGGGTTTCCTGCAGGAACCCTTTTGGTTCATATCTTCCTTCCTTTGCCTTTCCCATGGGATATCTTGCTCCTGATTTATCTAGGAGGTAATTTTAATCCTTCTCTCCTCAGACTACTGGCTACCTCAGTGCATAATTAATTTATTAACACACTAACCTACTTTAAGGTGATAATCTCTTTTAGGGTCACAGCAGATTTCAGCCCGGCCTCGTGGCAGGGGTTTTCAGAGAAGCTAAATTCCTCCACACCAGGAGGCATCCATCTGGATACTGACTGTGTCATTGTCTTCCTGTTGGATCCACTCCCTGCAGCCACCCCATTCCAAACCCCAGGGCTGACCCATAGCCCCAGCCCCACAGCAAAAACTCTGCATGCAGGGGAACTGCTCATGAGCGGGACCGGGAGGAATCAGTCCTTTTTCAGCGGTGTCCTTTAGTAGCGCCTTCCTCTTTGTCTTTCTGAGTGGAGCTGTTGGATTGTGACTTCCCTGAGGAGAGGAGGGAGCCGTTGCTTTGCAGCCGCTCTGATGTGGGTGTTTAGCACCATCTCTAATAGCCTCCCCTCTCAGAGAAGTGAACTACATCCTCTGCTCATTACTGTAGCCCTTCAGAGGAAGAGGAGAGGAAAAAAAAGATCCCATTCATTCCCGCTGTTTCCAAACAATGCAAAGAGGACGAGGACTCCTGTGTTTGTAGTGAGCTCATATAAGAAACAAGCAATAAACGAGGAAATCCTGGTGACCTGCAGTGTGCCCCAAGCCCTAACGTTTCTGGAGTTTCACTGTCCATGGACAGAGCTGCAAAGTGAAATGAAAGCAGCTTTTAAAGTCTCTATTCTTCTCGTCGGCTGTGAAATTTCTGCCTCTCTTTGTTGAGTATGATCTTTGTTGGTGTTTTCTTTGTGCCTGGAGTAATTTCTGTGTTGAGAGTCTGTTGTGCCGCTTCCCAGCGCTGCCACGCAGCCATTGTTCATCTTGACACCGACCCTTCCCGGGAAGCGCCTTCCGCGGCTGCAGCTCTGGCTGCCAGGCGGCTGCACTGGGAAGGCGGCCAGTGAAGGGGGACATCAAACAGGCTCCCCAGTGCCCCTGGAGAAAGCACCCACAAACCCTTGGGCTCCCCTGAGGCTTTGTGCAGCCACAGGGAGTCACGAACCTCACAGAAACGTCCCTGCCCAGTGAGGTTTGGAGAGTGCTGTACTGCAGCTGGAGGGGACAGGGTGAGAGGGGCATTTCCCAGCCCAGTCCATCTCTCCAGGGCTGGAGAGATGCAGTCCTGCAAAATGCGCTGGAAGAAACGATCCTGCCTTCTGAAAGAGAGCCCAGCGAGTGCTCCACAGGATCCCGAGACTGTGTTGTATGCCATATAGAATGGATATTAATGAATATGAATGAATATTGATATTAATTATCTCACTCTGCATGAAGCTTCTGAAAAGTACATGTTTGGGGCTCTGCAAGATGTGAGCTGACCTTAATTCTGCTGGCACTGAGCAGGGTGTGCTGACAGCCTTGCACAGGTGCCGATGTCTCTGCAGTACTGGTTGTCCATGGGGACAGGTGGGATTATCCACAGTGTGAGAAGTGAAATGTGCTCTGTATGTCTGCAGGAGAGCAGGGATTACACACTATTTTATAACTTCCCCAGCTTCTCATCTGTAAACTTCACAGTCAGGGTAACAGATGGGGACAGCTTGGATGTTGCAGATACAGTTTGATGTATATGGGCTTGAGCCAATGTCCTATTGAAGCTGAGGGTTGTCTTCCAGTCTCTGGATCACGGGAAATGAATTAATGCAGGCTCTGGGGTCATCATAAATACTCCCCCTGTCCAAGGAGTGATGGCATCTGGTGTGTGGCTGGAATACTTCACCTTGCGAAGGCAGGCTCTAGTCCAAAGCTGCACTGAGCTATTTCACCCCTGATGCAACACTTGTTCTTGCTGGGAGTTTTTTCAGGATGGCTTGGGAAAGCAGGGAAGCACACACAGGGAAATAATGAAGTGATGATGGCAAATATTCCCAGAGAATATTGCTGCTGTGAGACCAAAACTAGGGTTTGGGAAGGGTGTTTTTCTAAGCCAGCTCCTCTGCAGAGAGCAGTGGGAGCACAGCAGTGAGTGTCTGTGGGGGCTGGTCACACCTGCCAGCAGGGCTGGCCAGGTCCTGCTCCTCAGCTGGCAGTGAAGGGAGGTGAGGAGGCACCCAGCCTCTACCCATTCTCCTCCAGAGGGGTCCCTGAGGACACAATGCAGACCCTCTTCCTGGTTTAGCTCATCTGGGTGATGAGTTCACCCTCCTGGACATCCATGAGCCCCTCCCTGCCATCACAGACATGGGACACTCCCTGCTTTCTGTCACTCACCCATGTGCTTCGGTGTCTTGCTGTCAGTCGAAGGCATTACAGCCTGGGTAGGCAACATCATTTATTGTTTTTGTCCCACTGTTATAGGATGTCTCCTGGGTGTTTGGAGAGGCAAACCCAAGCTTGTGCACAACTTGGTTGTGTGACTGTGAGCTGCTAAATCATGCAGAGAGACGTCACCCTTGCTTGAGATGCTGTGCTTGTCCCTGGCTTGGTTGACAGTGCCTCACTGTCCCCAATGGCTCTGGGGACACAGTGCCATGCTGGTACTAAAACCTGGCTGTAAAACTATAGGTCTCTCTGTTTGGAAGCAGAAATGGGGGATTCAGTCTTCCGCTTCTCCCCTCCCTCTCCATCACGTTTCCTTGGAAAAAAGCTGCTTTAAACTTCTTCCCTGGCTTGTCCTGCTGAGGCAGAGCTCAGTGAGTTGCATCTGCCTGTCATGTCACGTTAGTGTTTGCTGTGAGCCACTCCATGACATCCCAAGCAGACTGGCGTACCATGGAAATAAAGTTGCTCTATGTGAAAATGGAAAAGTCGTCGCTTTCCAGAAAACAGGCTGGAGAACATCAGCTGCAAATGGGAAAAAAAAAAAAAAAAAAAAAAAAGGCTTGTCTGAGTGGATGAAGGGATAGCTTTTAAAAGGCAGACCCAGCTTCCACCGATGTCAATGGAAAGCCTTACACAAACGTTAATGGCTATGGAGTCATGCCCTAAAGCATTATATTTTTTGGGATGATGTCAAATTGTAGCATCCCAAACGAATCTTTTGTGTTGCTATAATAAGGGTTTTTTTGATTCAGCTACTTAGGTTAGGTCTTTAGTGAAGTCACTTCACCTCTCCCTGACCCTGAAAAACAGCCCTCATGAAACCTGTGAAACTTTATCGAGTGCTTTGAGATCTATAGGTGGAGTCAGGCTATTGGGGATGTATTGTTATCACTCTCACTAGAGAATGATTTGAGGGAGGAGAAATGTTTGTGATTCTTTGGATGGATCTGCAGAGAGTGGAAAAAAATTGAGTAATTTGTCCCCTATTAAAACATTGTGAAATACTTCAACTCTGGAAGGATTTCCCTTGTGCTTTTAGAAACCCCCTGAGCTCAAAGCATCCACCCCCTGACGCTCCAGCCTAAGCTGTATCTTGTAATCTCTGTTGTACCCTTTGGGAAATCTCCCCACGGCTTTGTGTACACAAGAGAGACTCTTCTAAGGAAATTTTATTAAAAAAGACATTTTTTTAAAGTGGGATTTAAATAGTAAGCTACATTCTCTCTGTCAGCAGTTCCTTCATGCATAGTGGATCCTGTTCTTGAATAGATATCCATCTTCTGTCTGACACATTGGTATCTCTGATAACAAGGGCAGGTACTGGATGAAAAGATTGTAGAGAATGGTGGGTCTGTTGCACCCCAGCTGGCTTGTGAGTGTTTGGAGCTGTCAGCTGGTGCAGTCAGCTGCCACCACTACTCACACCATCTCCACGGATCCTGGATGGTGGGAGAGGTGACTTTGCACAGAATAGGAGCTCTCACTCACAGAACAGCTCCACCAGACTGTGGGAGGTCACCTCCAGCTGGCCACAGCACAAGCATGGTGCTCACCCTTTGCATGTCTGTACATTACATCTCCATTCAGGGACACATTGTTGAAGAAGGCTGCTGGTTAATTTTTATTATCTGTGGTGGTCATCATGTGTGGTCTGTGTTGGGGAGGACACTGAAACTTGTCCAACTGTTTCCCTGAATTGCCATCATAATCCTATCATGGAGGTAGCAACAGACAGATGAATATTATGGATTCTTTTTGCATTGCTCTGATAAATACTGTCTACAGGGTATGTTGCAACAAATGTTACAAGTCCCAAATAGAGCATTTCATAGGCAGTACACAACCTGATAATCTCATTATTTGCTACTCCTACACAATATAAGAGCATCATCAGATCAGCCTTATGTTTTGCTGCAATAGAAATAATTAATAAAAATCAAACTGCCACCTATAATGTCTTTAAAAAGCAATAGAGAACATGCAGAAGCTACTCCAAAACAGCTCTGCCTCCCAGGACTGGAGCTCAGGGTAATATCTTCTGCAACTTCTCACATGAAAAAGGGAAGAATTGTTTTGCATTCAGATTCACTTTGAACATTGTGAATACTTTATGGTAGTTTACTTGCAGAAAATGGTGAATTTTTAAGGGCTTATTTGTAAAACATGAATTTTAAGCCTTTAGGAGGAACTGGTTTTACCAGGTGTTTATTCTCAGGGTTACGGATGGCTGAGCAAAGCACAGGACACACTGCAGAGCCTCACTCACAAGTGTCCACAGCCACCTTCCCATGACAATCTGCAAACCTCAGATTTCTGACACAGGTTAACAACTATATAAGAATACAAATCTACCTGCCCTGGTTCTGAACTGCTCACTTGGTTTTGCCAAGTGTGGAGAAATCCACTCCAGGAAGCGGGAAGGTAGATGAGGTAGGACATTCAGAGAACACAGTGGGAAGCATTTCTCAAAGTGCTCTCACACGGGCTGCAGCTCAATCAGGAAAGAGAAATCACAGAATAACGTGGGATGCAGAGCTGCATGACGTTTGTCCCTGCAGTGTGATGCCATTTGGCCCTGGAAGACACAGAATCATAGAATATCCTGAGTTGGAAAGGACCACAGTCGAATGCCTGATCTTGCACAGACAGCTCTAAGAATCCCACCATGTGCCTGGGATGTTGTCCAGACACTTAAACTCTGTCAGGCTTGGTGGCATGACTAATTCCCTGGGGACCCTGTTCCAGTGCCCAATCACCCTCTGGTTGAAGAACCTTTTCCTAATATCCACCCTAAACCTCCCCTGACACGACTTCATATTGTTCCCTTTGGTCCTGTCAGTGGTCACCAGAGAGAAGAGATTAGTGCCTGTCCCTCTGCTTCCCCTCGTGAGGAAGTTGTACCTGCAATGAGATCTCCCCTCAGCCTCCTCTTCTCTAGGGTGACCAAGCCAAGTGACCTCAGCTGCTCCTCACATGGCTTCCCCTCTGGGCCCTTCACCATGTCCATAGCCATTTTTGGATGCTCATCATTATGTTACAGATATCACCAGTATGTTTGGGCCATGGTTTGAGCTTGGGCTAGCCTAAGTCAAGTAAGAGTGTATCCAGCACAGCATTCCCCTTATGGTGGCCATGGGATTAATTTCCACTTAGAAACACAGTCATACTTTGACCTCCCTCCCATTACCAGCCCTCCATGCTCAGGGAGGCTCAGGCTGTGTCTGTGGCATACCCCAAGGGTTTGGCATTACTAAGCACCATTTAAAAGCAGTAGCAGCAGCAGGAGCTCTGTATTCATAATGAAAAATTCTTCAGCAAGCAAAGCAGTATAAGGAGATAGAAGGGAGCCTGCCCAGTTGGGAGTCATTTGCAGATGGTTCTGGTTCATTTGTTGACTGCTTTTCCTCTGTCTTCATCAGCCACCACTTCCTTTGGCTTAGCAGCACACTCAGAGCACATTCTTTGCTTTAAACACCTGAGAAGTCCCATTGACTTCAATGGGGCGACTAATGTGCTTGATTAAAGGTAAGTACCTGCTTCGGTGTTTGCTAAATCTGAGGTTTGGGAATAGAAATAAATGGAAGGATCCTGCCTGCACAGGGGGGACCTTCTGGGCAAGTATTTACACTGGAGGTAGAAGAAAGTAGTCCTATGGCAAATTTCCTATCTACAGTGTCTTTGGTGATCTTCGTTTGGGAAGATATCCACACTAAATGTGGGGATCTGAACTGAGCTTGGACTGTTTACTGTCATGATTGCAGGAGGAGAAAATTTATTTCCCTGCCATGGCCTGGTATGTAAATGTAAGAAAACTATGAGAGTGAGTAGCTCCTCTCTTGAGGGGTGAAGAAGGCTCTGTTCACCCTTCTTATCTTATATTATCTTTCATTAGGATTCATTTTACAGCTGGGGAATATAGAAGTGCTGTAGAAAATCTGGGTTAGATTCCCAGCATGCTGTCTGAACTGAGTCAAGCCCCATCTCACAGTTCCCTGTGTGCTCTCCATGCCTCGTTTATCCATCTGCAAGACAAGGATGATGATCCAGGTGTCACTAGTGAAGTGCTTCACAACCTGTTGACAGGTTGTTTCTATTTACAGTGGTGAGAGTGAAGAGGTCAAACTCGGTGCTGGTGCAAAGTACTCACTCTGTAGTGCTCTCAGCTCCCAGTCAGTGGGAGCCACGGCTGGAGATCCCTCACTGTGCCCACACCCCTACACACAACAGTTGCTGAGCTTAAGGGACTGACAGCCTAATGAGGTTTGTGATCTTTTGTCTCTAATAGTTATGCCTGCTAATTATTAGTATTAATTAGGTACAGTGGTGCTTCATAGGCAAACAGAAGGCATATTTCCTGTCTCATAATATCCATAATGTCAAATCAACAATGAGAGAATCAGAGCAGATCCATAATGTTTTGGAGGAGGAGGAGGAAGGTGAGGAAGCCCATCTCACCTTTCGGATCCCAAAGAACATGGCAGGATGACCCCGCTCACCACCAAACCAGGGCAGCAGAGGTAAAAGCAGCACTCCCTGAGCACTTTGTTTGAGGCTGGCTTTGTAATGCCCCAGGCTGGGCCCCTGCACGGGCTCCCAGTCGGGGATGCCAGGTGGGAACAGGTCAGCTATAAACACTCTGCCTGGCGGCGAGAGTGAATCCTTTTGAGAGCAATAAGTGCTGGCAAGGACCAGGACAGAACTAATGGGCTACTGGCCTCGGGGGACTAATGGGCTGGCTAATAAGGACATGGATTTTGACATCGCAGAGCAAATAAGAATTGGCAGGCATTAACCTCAGACATGTCTGCTACCTAGAGAAATCCAAGCCCCTCTCTCACTCTTCGTTCTGTTTAGCATATTAATGTTTAATTCCATTAGCATCAGCAGTGGGGGCTGCCGTTCAGCCCGGGAGCTTGTTTGGGTGAGCCTCAGGAGGTGCCACTCTTGGAAGGGGGACTCTGTGGCTGGCTGGGAGCCAGGATCAGCCCCTGCCCCAGCTCAGCAGCAGTTGCTAACGCTACCATGGCTCCCAGCATCTGCCTCTTGTTCGTGCTCCCCTGCTAATTCCGCATTAGCCACTGCTGCCCACTCCACAGGCTGTCTCCTCCCTGACACATGGCTTGTGTGTTCTATTTCTGTTCACCGAAGGGATTTTCCATCCTTTTTTCTCTCTCCCCTTCACTTTTCACCCCTTTCCCTTTCGTGTTCAGGGTGCAATTCCTACATACCTTCCAGGAGAAGCAAGGTTGCAGGGGCTGCTTCCAGGATGGAAATAGGACAGGGCAAGAGCTCCTCACAGAGAAATGAACTGTGTTGATTCATCTCCTCAAGTCTCCCTGCTTTGCTTTCCTCACTAAGTGGCAGTGGCAGCAGCAGCATGGTGTTCAGTGGTGCATTTCCCTGTGTTCGACCCGCCAGCCCTGCACCTCTGGAGAGAGGATTGATCACAGGAGGAGAGGAGAGAAGCAGACCCAATGTCTGGTGTGATTCCTTACAGAGCTTACAAATCTAATCAGCGAGGTGGTGTTCTATTTTTCTCTCCTTTTCCCCCTTAATGTTTCCCTTTAAATGAGATATTAAAAATAGGAATATTAATTTGGCAGATGGTGCAATTGGGCTTTTGGCAGGAGTCTGCACACTGTGCTGCAGAGTTGCAGACCTCCGTCTCCATGCTGGAGCACTGAGTGATGCTCTGGCTCCTCTCCAGGCTCTGCCTTCCTCCAGCTCCTGCTCCCTCCTCCAGTTCTCAGTGCTGGGGCGGAGGGAGCTCCAAGGAGTCCTTGCTCCAGCTGCAGCCAAGTAGGTTTGATTTCTGACAGTTCTGAGCCATCACCAAAGGGCGGAGAGCTCGTTTCTGCTTTAATTGCAGCAGTTCTGATGGCAGTGGGAGCACTGCATGTGTGGTGCATTACTTCTGTGGGGGATTGTTGAGCCTCAGTCCTGAGTTTATGTGGCATTCCTGGGTGTTCTGGGCTTTCTGCAGCACCCAAGTCCCCCCTTCTCAGGAGGGTCTGTAGAGGCTGAGTGTAAGGGGCTTGTTTCAGATGTGACATGGAGGCAGGTGGAACATTTCGAGCCAGAGACTTCTCTGGACACTGGGTCCTTGTGTTTTTTTTTTTGTTTGTTTGTTTTGTTTTTGTTTGTTTGTTTTTTTTGTTTTGTTTTTCTTGGTTTTGCTGGTGTCCTGGTTGGTGTCAGCTCTGTCCAGGAGGAGGGTTCTGGTATTTCATTGCTTTTCATTGCCTGAATTTTCAGAAATGCTACACAGTTAAATTTCCCCTAAATTTTCTCTGCTGGAGCTTTGGCCCAATGCTGCAATTTCACCAAGGGCAAGGTGAGCTCTAATTAACCCCAGCATCTATGTTGTGCCCCTTTAGTCCATCTGTAGCATCCTGTTGTTTAACATGCCTCCCTCCATGCTGTGTCTGAGACCAGCCTCATCTTCTCAGGGCTGCACCTCAGCAGGGTCCTGGGAACAGCAGGAAACAAAAGCAGAGTCAGGCCCCTCACTCACAGTTCATTTTTCACATGCACACAAAGATTTTTGTTTTCCAATTCTTCTGGTATTTTTTTGCTGTCCTTTGAACTCCTTCTGGCTTGTCTGTCTTTGTTACAATGTGATGCCCAGAAATGGGTGTGCTACTTCAAACAGCAGTTTGATGAGCACTGGGGGAAGAGCAGAATAATTACCTTTCTGGGCTGCAGCAGCCTGGTGTTATTGACTTCTGTTCAATCGATCATCCCCCCAGACCACTCTCTGTTCTATAGCTGTTTGGCCAAATATCTCCATACAGCCTCTGTCCCTTTGTTTATTCCTTGCTATGTGTTAATCTTTTGCATTTGTCCTGCTGAATCTCTTTGTATTGATTGCAGGCCACCTCTTTAATTCATCAAGCTTGCATTGCATTTTATTTCTGTCCTGCAAATTATTTGCTACCCTCCCATCCTGGTAAAATGCTTAGATTTCATTAGCATACCCCTGATCTGGTTTCCAAGTTGTTAATAAAACTATTGAATCGTATTGACCTTGCATGGCACTCAGTGGGACCCCACTTAACATTTCTGCCCACTGGACTCTGAACTGTTGAGGTACTTGCACATGTATTTTTAATCAGCAGTACATCTCTGCTCTTGTAGTTCATCTCTTTTACACTATGTAAGGAGCCATATGATCTGTGTAGCTCCAACCACCCACCTGAGGATCTTCCTAGTGATAGATATAGTATCTGACATGATGGTCTCTGAACCATTCTCTGTTGATGAGCTGCCGATAACAATGGGCAGGATTTGTGTAAAATCTGAAGTTAAAATATCATTGCACTGTCAGAAAGACTTCTTCAAGGCCTTGATCATGTAATGAGACTCCAGAGCTTTCTTGCCCAACACCCTGGCCAGACTGGGGCTTGGATTTGTAAAATCAGGGTTGTGCTCAGCATCTCTCTGGTCTTGCTCAGGGAATGCTCCTCAGCAAGCAGCTTGCTCAGTGTCCTGTGAACTTTAATTGGGAGCATAAAGGTGGGCAGTTTGCAGGGGCAGGGGCTGTGCTAAGCTGGTGTCAGGCAATAAGACTTCTCTAGAGTGAGGGGATAACCCCAGGGGTCAAGTTTCCTACACTAGGGTGGGTGGCAGCATCTCGCACCTTCTCTGGCTGTTCCAGCCCCTGGATGTTCTTGCCTTCCTACCAGATGTTCTGCTTCACAAAAGAGCTTATCTTTAGCAGGTTTTCCTCACTCTGTTGGGGATAGAAGTTGCCTTTAAGTAAAGGGAGAGGTGACAGAGAAAAAAAAATCTCACTAATTCAGTTACATGCTTCTGACTGCCAGAACCAGCTTGTGTTTCACACGTCTGCTTTAGGTGTTTGCTGCTGCCAGGGCCTGGTACTGCTCCATTTGCCATTGCCAGAGAAGGCTCATTTTTGGTCCTGACTGACACCATGGATCACTTGGCTAGTGAACATCAGCGTGTCCTTGACCACTGACAGAAAACATGTTCCCTGCACGTGAGAAAATGAAGCCCTAGTAAAAATGGATCCTACTGCTCTTAAGGCCTTTTTAGAAAAGTTGGGAACAAATTGCTCTGAGCACCTTTGCCTGGATGGGGCTTGCCTGACTTTCATCTCTTTAGATAGTCAGTGGATCCCTGCATGATTCATTTAATGCCCTTTCATTTTATCTGATGTTAAAAGACCTGTGGTTCTCCCGATTTCCCCTTGCTGTCCTGGGAGACAGGATGTTTTCCTCTTCACCTTCTCTCATCCTCCCTTGAGGTGCTGGGGACAGTCCAGAGGTCTCACACAGGTCCCTCCAGCCCTAGGGCTGTGCGTGGCCATGTCCCACTGCTCTGTTCCTCTGCAGGGTGTCTGTGCTTTGGCAGTCCTTCCTCTGCCTATGACAGCTCCTTTTTCTGCTAACTGTTATTGAATTACACAGCCTCTTAATTGTCTCCTTTTCCTTGAAGACTAAATCAAAGCAACTCTTTAGTTCATTAGTCTCCTTGCTGTCTGTCAGAACTGACTTTTTTGACTGAGCCTGTCAGGCGATGCTCCACCTCCCCTCTCTCCCAGCAGCTCTGAAGGAATTCGCCCTTCAGTGCCATTTCTTATGCCTCAAAGATGCATTTTGGGGACTCCCCCCATGATTTCCAGTGAGAACCACTCCCAGTTGCATGGGGGGATGAACCAAAGTGAGGGGATAGGATGGCCTGTCTTGTCCCACCTGTACAGTCCTGCACCCCCAGTGGACAACTGAGCTTTCAAAAGCACTCAGCTTGAGCTGAAAATCTAACTGAGAGTGACACGTCCAAAGTTTCTGGTCTACGGGGCAGAAGCACCTCTTCCTCCCAACACTGGGGCAGTCAGACCTCAGGAAACCAACAGCTTCTGCTAACAAAATTATGAAGGGCCTTAAAGCTGAAGAGTTGAGATTCAGTTAGTGAGGGCTAAATACTACTTGAGACAAACAGTGTTATTTTTACATCGTGTGAGAGCTGTGTCTCCAGACAGTCTGGTTTTCTTCTTTGGGACTACTTGCAGAATACAGCAGTTATCTGACTGCTTTGGAATCAGGCTGCAGAGATTCCCTGGATCCAGATACATCAGACCTCTGCTGCCAAGATCAATCCTAAGCAACAGAGAGATGAGAGGCAGAAAGGTAAGATGGTCCCTCTCTCACAACATAGATCACCCCTTTGTGACGCAGAACTAAACCCACAGGCTTCCCCTTTGCCTGCCCAGTTTGACCAAATCTAGATAAAATGAGTCCATGCTATTTGGATGTTCCCACAGAGATATGTGGGACTAATCATGTGTGAGAGTACAGCTGCACTTGGGGAAGGCTGGCAGGATCAGGCCCAGGGAGGCCAACATATGGTAACGCAAGATATGTTTCCAAGCATGTGGATCTAAAAATTATTCCTACAAGGTGCAGAGTTACATTGATTGTATTACTGGATTATCAAATGATTAAAGCCATTAACAATCCACTCTTGAACAATCAACGTAACAATGTTTAGTTGCCTTGCAGTAACAATTAAAAGATGAAGCAATTTGCAATAATTAGGTAGTATCTGGAAAAAAAGTAGTCCTCATTAAGAGAAGTTAAAAAGACTTTTTCTTATGGTTAAGATGAACCTAGCAGGCCAATTTTGCTCCTTCTCACCCTCTCTCCTTCTTCCCCCTCCCCATTTTAAGAAAACAATCTGTTCTTTTTTAGCCTTTTATTCTGGAAAAGATCAAAGGGGACCTAATGACTGGATATCTCTCTCTGCACTCAGGGGATGGTGGGAATCACGGGACCACAGTGCTGAGTTTGGGGGGCTCCTCTTCCTGGGGAAGCTGTCCTGAGTTGGTGCTGAGTTGTCAGGCTGTTTTGCTCCCAGTGGGATTTCGTACCACAGAGTCTCAGCAGTTTCTCTAGCAGAGGAGGTTTAGGGAGCGAGGACTTGTTCAGGCATGTGCCTGGCTCTTCCCCTCCCTCAGCCCCTCACAGAGGACTGGGCATCCCTTCCAGGCTTGTGTTGTCTTGGCAACTCATCGGGTGTCAGTGAGGGAAACAGGAAGCAGAGCAGTCTTGGACAGGGTCAAGAGCAGACCTGGCTGCTGCAAGAGGTGATGTTGTGTTTTCCTGGTGGCACTGAAGGAACTACTTGCAGAGGGGTCAGAGCTGCTGGCCCAGCTATGGGGTGCTGCTGCATGCCTAGATCCTGCATGGCCATCACAATCATATGCAGATGGGCTCACATGTGAACTCTTGTACATGAGAAGATAGAGCAACCTTTGTGTTCAGGAATAGGAAAGGGAGTAAGAGCCCAGCATTTATTTTCCTTATAATTATTTAGCTGAACTCAAGCATTTTGGGGCCCTGAGTCAGGATTATGGACCACTTTATGCTGGACATACCACAGATGAACACTGGAATTTGCTCTAAAGGAAAGCTCATCTATGTACATATATTATTAACAGGCTTTGCTGAGGTTGGTGATTCAGATGATGCTCCATTTCCTCATGCAGTGAAAAAGTAGACATACTCCTCTTCTGAGTCCAGTCTCCAGGCACATACTTGGGTGTTTAGTGCCACCAGCCACAGGGAAGTGGAGAAAGAGGGATGTGGGATGTGCTTTGTGCTCAGGCTTTGAAAGAAACTTATGTGTGCAGGTGTACAAAACTCATCCAGTGCCTGTGCATGGAAGTGAATATCCATTGAGGAGGTGTACTGAGGAACTTGCAATAACAGGTTTCTCAGATCCATAGCTCATGCAGGGATGGGTGTGTTACTTCAACGAAAAATAATCTCCTTGGTGACAGTCCAATCATCCTGTCTGGACGATTCTGCTCCAGAATGTCAAACAGATTTTCTACCTGAAGGTACAAGTGAAGATGTTCAGGTCAATAAGTAATTACAGACATTGGGATGTAGCTAGTATCCTGGGATTCCCTCTTGTCCTCTGGCAGAATGAGCAGTGGCCAGGATCTCCTCTGGCTGGCAGCAGGCAGGGCTTGGATTTTCTGCTCCATCCAAATGGCAGCTGGTCTGTGGCCGCCAAACCATACTGGGACACATGTGTCCCTGGAGAAATATCATCTATCTCCACATGGAGTTTATAGCTATCCTGATGGTGCTCAGGAACTTGTGGGTGAAGTAGAAACGGTGCAAGCTCAGAACAGCAGCTTGGGGCAGAGTGCACACAAATAGAGTGGCCACACTTGCCTGCAGCTCCCTGAAGCAGAAAACTAAAGTGGCCTCCACCACATTTTGGGTCTCTGTAGGATGCAGAAATGAACAGAGGACTTGGGATATACGATCCCCAACACCATGTACAGCCTTTAGAGAGAATATGTTGAGGGGGAAGGGCCTGGATTGCCACTGGTGATGCAGCACCAGTATGTCCTCCTCTGCTGTGTCCATATGGAGTACCATCTGGTGGCAGGATGCAGACTGTGCCTTCGCGCTTCCCTGGAACACGCAGCTGCTGGGATACGCACTGCCATTCGAGGCACAAAAATTAGAAATTATATCAGATACTGTAAAGTTGTCATGAGCGATATGAACTGATAGGAGCCGATGTTCTTTAGCAAACTACTGCTGTCACAAATAGAAAATGAGAATGGATTGAGCTACATTAGGACTGTGAGAGTAAATCATCTGCAGTTTCTGGAATATTTAGAAATACGAGGATACCCTGAAGGTATGCTTTGCTGATGAGAAGACTGGAGTGAAAAAGGCATTTAAATAGTGGATAGACAGAAAAGATGTGGTCACTGTGATTATTTATATAATCCTCAGAAGCAGAACAGCAAAGTACCTCAGAAAATACTCTTGCATGTATTGTCCACAGCTTTTTTAGTCTTTATAGTGTTGTGGCTGGAACAGGGCTGACACCAACAGAGATCATTCCATGTCTGCTCTTGGGTGTGATAGATGTAGATCAGAGAGGTTTGTTCTCATGTTCAATGAAAGGTGAACATGGATTACAGGGCAGGTGTGGCAACAAGGCCCTGACTCCGTACATCATTGCCACTAGTTGATGTTGTTGGGTACCACTTGAATACATCATCCAGTTTGAGCCCAAAGTTCATGCAAACCAAGCACTCCCAGGAGGATTAAAGCTGGGGAATCCCTGGCACACGTGCAGCTGGAAGGAGCCATCAGCTCAGCTGCAGTCTGTATGGTTACAGCAAACCTCAGGCAAAGAGCTGGAGGGCAGGCTCAGCAGCCTGGCCAGAGCTGAGGGTCTGAGCAAGGCTGCTGCTGGGGTGTGCAGGGCTCCCGGGCCAGCTGGGAGCTGGCACATGAGGGTGGTAGAGTGTGGGTGGGAGGTGTGGGCAGCACGGCAGAGTAACCCCCCCACTTCTGCTTTGGGCAGGTTGGTGGCAGCCCTGACCTCAGTAGGAGGGGATCTAATGCAAAAGCAAAGTGACTGAATGATGTTTTCATGATTCTCTTGACTGTCACTCAGTATTTCCTAACGAATACTGCTAGTTGCATATTTAGATGGAAAAAAAAAAATATTTTTCCACTGCTGTCCTCCTCAACTGCTCCCCTTTTTTTCCTCACAAAGTACCTGAGTGCACTCTGTCCCACAGGGAAGGGTCTGCTATTAATCATTCCTCATAGGGAGTCCTAAGGGACCCCAACCCTCCCCAGTGCTTCTTGTTTGAGGTGCCCATGGGCTGTGTGTGCCCAGGCTTGCAGTGAGAGTGCTGGTACTGGGTCTCTTGGGGGTTGGCACAACTCAACATTCAGCAACAGCTGACTTGTGATGAGGGTGGGTGGGTAGAAACCCAAGTGTGAGGCTGCTGCTTTGCATGTGGCAGCAGAGTGAGCCCCTGGATGGTGGACCCATCATGCTGTGGGCAGCAATGGGAGGATTCACACTGTTGGTGCTTTGACTTGGGCTCAGCAGAGGTAACGTGGGAGTCTGGGACAAGTGCTGCAAATGCTAGTGACAGACTAGCGTTAGTCTTGCTCTATATTTATGTTGCCAGCTTGGTATTCAGACTACTTCCCAGAGTAATGGACTCTGCCAAAATAATTTATTCCTGATTTCAGCAGTGTGTGTGCATCTTTCTGCTTTTATTCACAAATAAAAGTTATGTGGAATGCTGTCTTACAAGAACAGAAATATATTTAGTGATTCAGGTGGTGCTATAAAGCACGAAAATGAAGCTCATGTTGTCAGTCACTGGTAAGCTAAGACGTATTTATACTTTTGGTCATAATTTTATTGCTTTAAAATACCTGGTTCAGGGTTCAAAGCTGCACAGGAAAAACAACAGCACTTACAGAAGAAATGTAACAGAAATGCTTTAAAAAAAATTTCTGTGTGTTTGTATATATATGTACATCTAATGTATATTTTGTAATATCTATTTATCTGTCTATAATAGGTTTTAAACAAAATATACTGTCAAGTGCAAGACAGAGCCCTGTACTTTGCTGAATTTCTTAGGAATTTTCAAAGTCTGAGCATGCCATATGAGCCCTGAATTGGCAGCACTTATTAATGCTGGGGTTTTTATTTTAATGGGGCTAGACATCCTGCTGTACTGGGCAACACACAGCTGCCTGCAGCAGCCCATGGTGCTGCTGCAAATTAATAGAAATAAGTTATTTCCATTTTGGAAAGGGAGATAAATGGTATATTTGGTTCCATCCAGGAAATCTGCAGCAGAGTAGAAAATTGAACCTCTGTCACTGAGTCTCCTCCAAGCACTGCAGACATGAGCCTGTCCCACCTCTTGTCTCTATCAAAGGTTTCCAAGTGTTTTTAAGTCTTGAGCTCCGTTTGGCACAGTTCTATGGTGGTTTTATGCCAATCCTGAAAGCAGTAATTATATAATTGCTTGCAAAATCACCTACAGCGAAAGATTACACAGTTCCTGATGCTGATTGCTACTACAGCTAGATCTCCTGGAATGCCTTTCAGACTGCTGCCCGCTCCCCTGGGCCGTATCCAGGTAGATGTGAGGTGCTCCATGCAGGTCCTCCTCTACCATCATGAAGACCATCTTATTTCTGGTTTCATCCCTGTGTGGGTTCTCATGTACAGCAAGCTGTGAAGGAAAGCTGAGCCCAGGGACTCTGACCACTGACAAAAGGAGCTGTTGGGGAGGGACTGCCATGACCAGCTCCTGTGTCATGTTGGTCCAGGGCTGTTGGGGCACAAAGTGTTTTGGGTGCATGAAGCAGACCGAGCACTTCCACGCTATGATTTATGCTGGCACTACTTGTCCTTTTCCTCAGGAGGAGCACAAGGCACACCTGCCCTCTCAGCAAAGGAAAATCTCATGAAACCAAGGCCCATGACCCATCCTCCAGCCCAGGTGAATTTCCCTGGCTAGTGGCTGGTCATAAATTCTCATTAGGCTTGTGTTGCCACAATGATGGGTGGCTGAGGGTTGGCAAAGGATAAGTCAGCTCCTGACTACTCGGTCATATTCACACTTGGACTAATTTCTGGTTGCAATGACGGCTGCTCAGCAGCACATACAGAGCACAGTATGTGGGGAATTAATTAGCTGTGTACTTCTCCAAGGGAGTTATTCTGCTGGTGCCTTGGGCACCGCAGTGATAACGTGCCTTCTCGAAGCAGCAGGGTCAGCCCTGCCTTTCTGCTGCCATAGCAGCTCTAGAACTGCCAGGGCAGAATTTTGCCTCTGTTTTTGCATTATTCTCTGCTGAGGAGGTGAAGGCACCTCCTGGGCTGTCCCTCTGGGGACAGAGGTGCTGGGCCAGCAGCAGCCCCCACTCCGGTGAACATGCTGCTCACCCTGCTGTGCTGGTGAGAAGGCTTGACCTGCCTGAGAGCTCTACATCCACAGTAGGGGATTATTATTTTATTTTTTTCCCTACTTGATCTTGTGTTTTCACCTTGGGCTGCCATGGAAATAAGCTGGGAGATGGGCTGGGTGGCGGAGCTGGACCTGAAGCTGGCCAGAGGCCCTTTGCATATGTAGTTGTTTGATGTCTGCTCCCTGTTCTGATCTATTTATAGCGCAGAACTTTCTGCAAATTTGATATTCGTTTTATGAAAACTTACCCAAACTTTCTTTAAATGCTTTCTTATCCCTGCAGTTCTTGTGGAAAGGTCAAACTGTACTCATCAATGCATCGATTACGCATTTCTCCGTCTATTGATCCTGGTTAAAGACTCTCATGATAGGTGCCCTGGATACTAATCCCTAAACGCACTGGAGGATGCAGAAAAAGAGGAAGAATCTCCTAAAATTGTTTCAAGGTTTACTGTTTTTTCACGTCAGGCAGTGATTTACCCCCATAGAACAGTCCTGAAAGCTTGGGGAAAAGATGATTCCTCTGATTTCAGAATTTTTGATGTTAGGTATTTAGGGAACAACAAAGATTTAGTGACTTTGTGCAGCTTGAAAGGAGGAAGTGGTTTTTTTTCCCATGCCAGCTTTGTGAAAGAGTATCTCTTTTGTACCAAAACACAGAAGGAAAAATATAATCCTGGTTGAGACCCGTCCACATGTAACTTGTCAGAAGTCTTTACGTTTCAGCCTCAGCAGCCCCTCACAGCCAGGAGGAGCTGTATTTCTTGTTACTGATGCAAAGCTGTGGCTTATCATGAAATCTTCATTTCTTTTATTATGGGGCAAAGGACCCATGGTGGTAGGATACATTTGGTTGAATTATCTCCTGTAGTGTTGTCATGGCTCTGCTGACACTCAAGTTTCACTTTCTTACACCGTGTTCAGTCCAATTCTGTCAGCTTCATTGCGAATTCCTTTCAAGCTGCAGGATGTAACGCAGTAATTAGCACCGTTCCCTGCACAAGTGCTGGAAAAGAGGCACTAGGGGATTGAACTAATATCCCCTCTGTAGGGGCTTCTTGCAAAGCAGTGGACAGGAGCACAGGAGAAGGAGAAAGCCTCAACCAAAGTGTGCAGCTGAACACACTCCAAAGGTTTGGCACGGCAGGGGGAAGGAAAACTCCGGGAGGGAAGCCAGGCCAAGCAGAGTAATCATGTCAGGGATGTGATGGAGAAGTTCACCTTCACTGTATGAAGCAGATAATTTAGCAGGAACCTGTGGCTGATTATGTTTGAGCACAAGAGGATAGTTCCCAGTGGCACACCTGGAAGATTTATGCTGTGCCCTATATAGCAGGGGCTGGCTCCATGCTGTGCCAGCTCGGAACACAGAGCTCCTGGGATGAGGAGGAGGAGTGGAGTGGCCAAGGCGAGGCTGTTTCTGCCACCTGTAGTGGTTTAGGTGACAAGGACAGCAAGCATGGCAAGGGCTGTCTGACCACTCTGCACAGAGATAAAGAGAAGCATGTGCCAACCACTCACAGACCCAACCAAACTGCCCTAAGACCATTTGGCTCTAGTTAATTAGTTGCCAGAAAAATGGTAATTGGAGCCTCTTTGCTGTTGTCAGTAGAAGAATTTAACATGCAAAGACCTCGTGCCATCCAAGACACTCGAGACCTTGAAGGCTGCAAGCAGAATGAACACAACAAGCTTCAAGAGGGTGCTGGTCAATACCTGCCAGGGTGGGAGAGGTGCCAGCTCCAGCACTGCCTGGCACAGCCCCTCGCAGCCACTGCTCCACGTTCTCTCAGCTGCGTTTTAAGGCTGAGCAGCTCTGCAAAGACAACATCGATCTGAAATTTAAATCCGATCTAGTAACTTAAGCATTTTAAAATGCCTCTGAATCAATGAAAATGATTGAAGTCAAAATCCAGATGGCCACATAGCTGTATCATATAATACCGGCCAAAGGTTGTCTTTTTCTGAGCAAGGGTATCTTCTAACACAGACTTAATCTTCAAAGAATTTTAAATGCTGCAAAATACTCATCCTGGCAAAAGTCTTTAATATGAGCCTTTTCTCAGCCCCCCTTAGTAATCGTCAATGCTGTCACTGGGATTGTGATCTAATGCTTTATGGATGTTTTTCTGCTTCATGCTTCCTAATGTTCCAGCAGTGAGTCATGTGCACTGGTGAGCCCAGTACCAGAAGCAAATCTGATTGAAAAATGCACGGAGATTGTCTGAGAATACTTGCAGGGTCTCCCAGGATCTTTGCTGCAGACCATCGTAGCAGTTCTAGTTGGATAAGCCAGAAGATACTGAATGTGATGGGTATTTAGGATTTGTTTTCAGAGCATAATCCTACTAATACTTCCCTCTCCATTTGTCTGATCGATGCAAACATCACTGAAGCAAGCTGGCCAAAGCCTGCAGGATGATTAGGTGGAAGTCATTGCCTCTGATCACACACAAGGGACTTGGAGAGACAAGGAGCGAGGGACCAGGATTTCTTATGGTACCTCCAAGGTCCTTGCACTGAATTAAGCTGTAAATGTATTTGCTCAGGGATTTGCTCAGGATACTGGACTTGAAGGAGTAGCTATCATGGAAGTCCTGTCTTTGGAAGGCTTGACTAAGCCCATGCCCACATGTGCCTAGGGAGTCTTCTCTGATATGTTTCTATTTAATATAAAAAAAGAGCTTTTATCCCTTGGACATCAGTGACTGACAGCACTGTGTGCCGGCAGAAGGTGTTTTGGGGCCTGCTGCACTTTAACTATACAGCATGGGAAAAACTTATTGCTTCAGTTTCTTTTGAACCTGCTGTTAATCATTTTTAGACAGTGATATCTCCTACTTCTTGTGTTGTGGGAAACAGTAAATCATTGTCCCCTTTATTTTTCCTACGTGACATTTCTGCTTTTATAGCCTTCTTAGGTATATTTATCCCAGGGGTAAGGAATCCCAGCCCAGGTAATGGTTTCTTGTATGAGAGCCTTGTATGAGAGCCCTTTCACAGCTATGTCCACATCTGTACTCTTTAGGTATTATTTCCAGTTGAACACACCTGGAAGCTACAGACCAAAGCAGAGCATTTTCTATTTCACATAGAAATATGCTAGGCAGACTTGAGTGCAAATAACTTCCTCCACTGCAAGCACTGACCATTTGTTCCCTTTTTCAGTTTTGTTTCTTTGGAGCAGTTGTTACTTCCAAAGAAGTTTTGATTTTTGCACCGCAGCACCTTAGTTTCTTTAAAGCCCCTTGGTGCCAACAGCACTTTGAGGACTCCCGTAGGTTACATCAGCTGGGTCCCCCTTATTCCAACACCAAGGGGAAATAATTTGGTTTTCATGCTCTCCACAGGTACCTCCCAAGACAGACCAGCTGATAGGGTATTTACAAACAGATGTCATCAATGCCTGTGCTTCCATCTCTGTCTCACATCCTAAATTTCCAGTTTCACATGGCCTCTACAAGGTCAAGAATCCAAGCATGAGACACTCAGCTATTCCAGTGGTGAAGACTCTACCTGCACACAGGTATACATAAAGATTATTTCCACCTTTAGATTGGAATAAAAATTCCACATGAGCCATTTGGGACTACCCAATCTATAGATTTTATTGAGCTAGAATCCTGTCTTCTGAAAAATCCCTGTTGTAAGGTTTTGATTGCGTCTCAGAAACTGCTAGAGGAATTGTATTTTAATGTGGTTTATTTTCCTCTCATGGCTCTCGGGAGGCACACACCCACATGAGGCTATTCTAAATGATAGTGTCATTACATCTGAACCCTTAGTAAAAGGGTGTTTTTCAGCAGTTGAATTCATATGTTTAATTTTGAATTTTTGTTTTGTTTGTGTATACAAATTAAGGTCTCTGCCACTACAAACACATCTTTCTAGTAAGCCTGGAGGTGTTGAAATGAAAATTAGAACTGTGCAAAGGTGGTGTGTTTTTGTTTTTTTTTAATGAGGTCTATAAGGCACGGGTTGCTGCAACCTGAAAGTTCAGTCCAGACCTGAATTACAGCAGTGTTCCCAGGTCCCCTTGTGGGATCCTTGTGAGTGATGTGATATTTAGATGGAAGGAGCCAGCGCTTGGTGACAGCAAATTCACCCTTCATGCCCTTTCACATACTGTGCAGTCACATGGGGTGGTGAAGTCATGGGTTTGGCAAAGTCAGGAGAACTTGTAGTAGCCATTGGGTGCTTTTGCACACACTAGGGATGCCTGTGTTAGGATATAAAATCATAGAATGGTTTGGGTTGGAAGGGACCTTAAAGATTATTCAGTTCCAACCCCTCTGCCATGGGCAGGGACAGCTTTCACTAGATGAAGTTGTTCAGAACCCCATCCAGACTGGCCTTGAGCGTCTCCAGGAATGGGGCACCCAGAGCTTCTCTGAGCAACCTGTGCCAGTGCCTCATCTCCCTCACTGTAAAGATTTTCGTCCTAATATGTAATTAGGAACCCAATATCTAATGTATAAACCTGCCCTCTTTCAGCTTAAAGTCACTCCCCCTTGCCCTGTCCCTCCAGACCCTTGCCCAAAGTCCCTCTCCAGCAACCCTTTAGGCACTGGAAGGGGCTCTGAGGTCTCCTTTGAGCCTTCTCTTCTCCAGGCTGAACAGCCCCAGCTCTCCCAGCCTGTCTCCACAATAGAGGTGCTCCAGCCCTCTGAGCATCTTCATGGTCTCCTCTGAACTCACCCTAATGGGTCTATGCCCTTCCTGTGCTGGGGACATGCTGTCTGGGACACTAAGGACTGACCATTTTCCTATGACCTGAAGTAAATCATCAGAATGCTACTGTGTCCCTCAACACACAAGAACTGTGTTCATGTGTCTTTCCTCTGGACACAGGTTTTTTCCACCTGTGCTCCATCACAGCAGGGCAGGAGCAATACAGACCCTGATTCCTCTCCTTACATTTTAAGTCATGATTTGGAAAAGCAGCAAGTCCTCCTTTACTTCCCACATCTGGGTTATGAGATATCCATGTCTTGAATTATAATGTTTTAATACAGACACATAAAACTTCCTGCCTTAAGACAAAAAATGATCTGTAACTATTAGGGATTACAGTTGAATGTTCCTGTTGGGGGAGTTTGAATCCTAAGGCTGCTCATGGGATTTTAATACTCTTGTCTGGAACAGCTGGTGCCAGTGGAAGTGTGCTGGATGAGACAGGCAATGGGCCTTGTCTTATCTCCCATTCCTCTTTTCATATATTTTTATTTCCATCTGTGCCTGTGTTTCAAGATATGAGCAGAGAGCAGGCAATGTGGGTTATCAGTGGAAAAAATGAAGCAGGAGAGCCCAGAGAAGTAGGAATGCGGCAGGGAGACAGCAGAACTGGAGACCAGGAAATGGTAGAAACAAGTGAGGGTTTTGGTGGGCCATGAGTGATAGAAGCAAGGGGGTTGGATGGTGGAAAGGCAAATGGGCAAAAACTCCAGAGGGAAAGGTAAAAACAGCAAAGGGAGGAAGTTTGAAATAGAGAGCAGGCACTGGACAAGAAAAAGGCAAGGATTGAATAGGAAGAGAAGCCAGCAAAAAATATCTTGAGGTGATGCTGTCCCTGCACTGCATCACAAAATATGCAAAGGGGAAGAAGCAATTTCCCTATTATTCCTCCTCACAAGACTTTTTAATTTAGAGAAAAGACAAACAGAAACACAGGCATTGGAAAAATAGAGGATAATAGGACCATGGTCTGGACATGCAAAACACCCTTTTAGATACTGTTTGCAACACACCAACAGTCTAATTAATGTCTATCTTTTTGTAGCACAAACTTAAGGAAATGTTTGGGGAGAACAACAGAGCGAATGTTTACAAAGACTGTGTAATCCTGAGGGGTAAAGAAAGTAAGAAAATGTTTCCTGAGGAATAGAATAACAGAGGTCTACACCATTAGGCTAAAAAGGCGAGTGTCAGCTTGGACTGGGGATGATGGTCAGTCATGTGGATAACATGGGGAGGTGTACAGGTTATGTGTGGTGCAATAAGGATCGGGGCTATGGGAAGCCTGTACAAAGTGGTGATGTGGTCAGGAGAGGTGCTGATTTTGGCAGCAGCCAAAATCCTTGGAGCTGTGAGATTTAATTCCTCAAGATCAGGAAAGATGTCATGTTAATGGAGGTCTGAGATAATGAGAGTGCAGACAACAGCTCTGGTGATGTAGCTGAATGTGAAATGCAAGGACACATAATGCAGAACCTTTAAAAATTCAGACATGCTCTGGATGTGAGGTTGCAAAGATTCCAAGTGGGAGCTGCTGTCTGAGCAAGGTGTCTTAATGACCAGCAGCACAGTGATAGTATGAGGAGAAGGGAATGACCATATGGGGGAAAGGGATGTCCTTTGCCTTGAGAAGCTGGATCCACTGTCCATGGAGGAAAATGAGGACAGCAGACAATGGAAAGAAAAAATTATCTTCCCTTGTGTAACAAACATTCTTTTAGCACAGAAGACATTTACCCAGGGCAAGAGAAGAAATAACACCACCCACCTGCTCCTCTTAGGCATCTTTGCTAATGCCTCACTTCAGTGTGGTGCTTCACCAGCTGAGGCAGACTGAGACGAAGAACTGCAGTGCACAGCTCCTCCATTTACTTTTCTGTCAGCCTCCCAGAAACCTCTCAGACATCCAAGTGCAGGAATATTGCAGGGTTATTGTTCATCTGTGGATGCAGAGTGCAAGTGTGCAGTGCAGGCTCACAGCTGCTGAGACAACCTGTGCTTATACCCAGCTGGGCAAACATCTGCTTAGGTGCTTGAAGATGATGATTCTGTTGGTCATTTATGTTTAACTCATCCTGTGTATCCCAGGATACTGTAGGGGAAGAGGAGAGAATCCCAAGCCATTAACTGTGAGCATTAAAACCACAGCACTGGATTTTATTCAGCATCTACCTCCTCAGTTTGGCAGACAAAAGTCCCTAAGGCAAAAGCCCACTTGCCAGTGGTTGTGCTTGTACCATAGGCTTGTGGTGACTTTCAAGAGAGCTGTTCCACAGTGCACTTCTTAGGGCTGGGAAACAGTTAATACCTCCTGTATTTCTCTGCATACTTCCCATACTGCTCTACTATATGCAGTGTCATTCATCACAGTGTGAGAGGTGCTTAGTGATCACCCACGCCAGCCAGAGCACCACTGGAATGCCCAGTCTGGCTCCTTCCGTGCCTTGCCATCCTTCTCACACCCATCCCCTGGGCTGCTCTGGGAAAAGACATCTCAGCCTGCCTCAGGAGCACCATTAAGGGAGAAAACAATCTGGCAGATATCAGTTTTGAGCCACTTTTATCTGATTTATTGTGGAAGTCACCTCTTTTGATTTAGGTGGTACTGATAGTGAATGAGAAAACATGTGTTTCTAAAACAATGGCAAGGAAAACATTTCTTGTCGGGGACTGTAGTTTATTGTCTTACTGCTTGAAAAGTAAAATATCCAGCAGGGAAGACACTGTGTCATCATAAAGCAAATGTGGATTATACAATACGACAATAACTTCACGGGTAATGCTCAGAGCTGCTTCTGAGCACAAGTTATATCGAGTTGTTTGTGCTCGGCGATGGTGTGAGCCCCCTTCATCACCCTGAGGTTTTCCAGGCCTGGGTTTCTCCAGCTGAAAATGTGACACCTCTGGCTGTGACTCTTATTCTTCATTTCATATTAGCTCTTGACCCAGGCTTTTCTCCAGGGAAGGTTCCCTGCGGTTTTGTTCAGTGCTTCCTTGCTTTCCTGTGTTAGGTGGCCCTTGCAAATCCACCTCCACTGAGATGTGTCTCAGGGCTTGGGCGGAAGAGCCTCTTCAGAATCAGCACTGGTGCTCATATTTAGTGTCTGAGACAGAGCATAACTTTGGCTTCCCTTCTCAGAAGGAGCTGCTGGTCTCAGCACAGGTGCTTGGCAGCACTTCCATCATCTCTCTGCCCCTCTCATTTTGCTGTCTGCACTCCTCTCCCTGGTTCTGTTTGACAGTGTTTTCTTTCCCCATTTGGCAAGTCAGCTCACCTCTAAGCCTTATCATATTTAAATGTTTAACAGCTCTCAGACCTTAATTAAGAGTAGTAGCAACAGCAATAGCTGTAGTTGTAGGAATGGCAGCGATTTCTCCTATCTGAAATTTTAATGGCTTTTGTACAAGGCTTTCCAGAAAGGGTGATTAATGGCACCCAGAGAGGCTGAGGTAAATGTTTCTCCATGCTGATTTTTGCCCTTTATATTCATGACCCCCTTTCTTGACATGAAAAACTAAAAAGTCCATTTAGAAATAATTCCGTGATTATATTTTCTCTGGGGTTCAGTAGGTGCTTAATACAGCACTTAATATATGTGTTGAATGGGAGCTGATCTCTTAAAGACCCAGCTCTTGGTGGTCTCCATGCCAACTCAGCTTTGCTTTGAGCAGTAATTACTAATATTGTTGGTAGTCTCCAAGGATTTGGTGGGTTTTGGAGACTAAGCTTCCCCAGACTAACCTTTATTTTCTTCATCTTTTGTACTGGGCTGAAAAGAGTAGATGGACTTTTCATCTAATAGAAACATTGGTGCCTGAAGTTTTATTGTTTTAGGTTTGTAGAATGGGTCATTGAGTCATAAGATGTGAAACATCTGTTTGCATTTGCAGTGAGACAGCTAATAGAGTCTTAAGACCGTAAAAAAGAGAAAAGAAAAGAAAAGGAAAGGAAAAAAAAAACCAAAACAACATCAAAAGATGTGAAAACCCTCAGGTCAAGTGGCAGCATCATGATTATTCGCTTGGACAGAAAATATTTATTGTGGCTTGTAACCATGTCCACCAGGCGGTTAATTAGCCAAGTGTAGATATTGTCACAGTGGAAGAAGAGAATGCAATTCATAGAAAATCCTCCAAGATAAGCAGCAGACACAAAGGTGATTAAGCTGTCAATAATGAAAAAACACAGAGCAGGGGGATAAGCAGGTGGACTTCAATACATGCCCACAAACTAAACCTAGGCCACAAAGCAGGGCAATCGTTTACACTGATAATATTTGTACTCCCGCAATGCCTCTGAGCTTTAGCCATGAACCAGGTTCCCACACCACACTGATCCTGAGCAAGAATGCCTCTGCATTAAAGATCTTATGATTTAAACATTAGCCAAGAGACCGTAGATGGGCAGGAGCAGACAGAAGCGTGCCCGTGGTACCAGTGAGGACTGCTCAGCGTGGTGCAGGCTGGCCCAGCACGACCACAACCTGCCTGCTGTCATTTGCTTGTCTTGTAAGCAACATGGCAAAGGCATTGGCATTTTGACAGTGCAGATACCGTGCAGAGATCTTCCCAAACGTTAATTAAGCATCGTGGAGCCACAGCAGTATTATTACAATCCTCGTTTTGCAATCAGGAGATCCGAGACAGCTTTGTGATGCAGGGCTGGGTAGCCCAAGGCTACTTGGCTGCGCAGTGGCAGCGTGAGGGGATGAACCTCGCCATCCTCACCAGCATTCCCGTGCTCGCCTCTCCCAGCTGACTGCACACAGAGATGATTATAAGTGGTATTTACTTGTATTTCAAAGAGTGTGAACAAAGGCAGTAGCAGAAGCAGAACTTTAGATGACAGAATGAAGAAAAATTATAATACATTTTTAGAATTACAGTATTGTCATCTTGAGTTGGAAAAAGCTTAGATCTAAGCTCCCAGTTTATTTTTTTTTTAGCTATGTAGGAGCATTTCTGCTTCCTCTTAGCTTGGCACAGTCTAAGATTAGCATGTGAGTGCCTCTGGCTTACAGAGCCTAGCTGTACATGTGCCTTCTTTCTCGATCATCAGAGTACTGGGTCCAGGTTTGGACAGGTTGTTTCAGATTATTGGGCCATTTATGTGACGATGGACTTCTGTAAAACCAGTACTGCGCCTCATGCTGTTTATAATAACATACAGGTTTCATAACAGGTATATGGTGTTAAATCTAAAATACTTTAACAGATGTTTTTAGGCTGTATCTAGGAAAGACAGTAACCTTTGAAGATTTTTATTTTGTCTTTCTGGAAACCTAATGTGTTTCCTATGGCTTATGACCACAATTCATTTCTAAGTGATTTTCCCTGGCCAATTTCCATTTATCATTTAAATAATCTAGCAACAAAGATGAGGTATTCTGCAAGAAGGTATATGACTCTGTAATCATTCTACCTTCATATCCCCTTTGGGGGGAATTATTAGAGATGAAATGACCTTCCTGGCTATCAAGCATTACCACTGTAACACGGATGGATAATATGACACCCCTGACACAGAGCCAAAGGCAGGTCGAGCTGAGCGTGCTGTACCCAGAGCTGAAAATGACAGAGATTTGATTAAAATGAATGTGAGAAAGAAGTCCAAGAATGATGGGAGCCCTCTGCTAGCTTGCAGGAGAGTGGGGAATCTCACTGTGATGTATGGCCTTTGCTGTACTTCTCATTTGGATCATGATGAGAGAAATTTACCATCTTTACTGTCCTCTCGAGGGACTTTGTTCTGTTCTCTTCATGCTTTTTAGGAGAAAAGCATGCCTAGTGGATGCCTCGAAAACATCAGCCACAGGCATCCTGTACAACAGTGTTTGACACTGGTGAAACTCAGTTTCCCCATTTGTCAGATGATGAGTATTATATATCTCTTATATGAGCTGCTGAGAGCTTGGATTGGTGAGCTTGAAGCATGTTATATCATACAAAACTACATGGAAAAATCAACATTATATATTAGTGGGACTATTTATTTTTTCTCCAGAGTCTTCTAGAGCAGTCAACAAAATACAAAATACTTTAGCACTTATTTACGCAACTTTTGGGCTGAGAAACATACATAATATTTTTGCTTTTTATATTCTCAAGAGCTCTTATCACACTTCTTGGGTACGCAGCCATCTGTGGCATGTAACACTGCAGAACAGTGTCTCACAGATCTGAATTTGCAGAGGAAAGTCTGGAAAAGACCATGTAGACCCTCAAACTTGAATTTGGCCAAGGAAAATTCATTTTGTTAGTACTATCAATATTTTTGCTGTTAAGCAACATATGATATCAGAATTGATATGGGAGCACTAATGGTCCCATTGTAAGCTTACTTAAAGACTAATATAGCATGTTGATAAATAAGGATAGGGCCAACAGGCTTGATCTGACCTGGTGGTAAGGACTTTGGCTTTTGCCGTGGCTGGTGTGACTGTACTTGTACTCATATCCTTAAAACACAGTGTTCTGTTTAACACAAGGGTTTGCAGAAAGAATATCCTAGGAGCTGTTTTCTTTTGATACCATCTTTCTTTAAATAACAAACACTGAACCTGGACTGTCAGGGAGAAAAATAAGCGGAAGAGATGACCAAGAATTAGCTGCCTCAGATGTAGAAAAGCAGGGCCAGAGGCACAGCTCTCGACAGGAGCCATGCATGCCTGTGGATCTGAGGGAAGATGAGTGGTTCCACTCATCAGGTCATGTTAGTGCCATCGGGATGGACTTGCTGCTAAGTATCCTGCTGACGGAGCAGAGAGGTCCTGAAGTCCTCTAACTTCATTTTTTGGTTCATCTTCAGGAATAGTTGTGCAAAGAGCATGATTTATCATGACTGTTATGGTGATCTACCTTGATTTAGTGGTGAAATTACAATGATGGATCATACTTAATTATGATCATTAAAAGACATCAAAAATGTAATCGGCTGTTCATCATATACCTTATAAAGGAAAAAAAATACCTCAGGATTTTAAAGACTGGGACTCTAGCTGTTGATAAAATTAGAATATGTTTTATTCATGCTGTGACACAGCGTTCTTTCTTCACTGATCTCCTCGTCTGGGCATTTCTCTTCAGAGGCGTTGGGGAAGGATTTGAACAAGGCTTTAATGAAGTATAAACAACCATGGGTCCTGTTTTTTCCCTGGGCCCTGTGGGGTACAGGTCGTGCCCCGTGTTAAGGAAATCCATGGGGCTCTATCCACAAGGAGAAGTCGTGCAAGAACACAGGCTGCAGATCAGCACCCTGGCATGAGCTGTTTGGATTCTGGAAATGCAGATTTGCCCCCATTTGACCTTGATTAAAGTCTAGCACAGTTTAATGAGGCAACATAAAATGCAAGTCAAATGCTCAATAGGGAAAATCTTGTCAGACATAAGGAACAATTGGGATCAAGTCAGTCAGGGCTTCCTTGGGCTTTTAATGACCTGTTAGATTCAGCTTTACTGAAGGTTTTATAAAAAAAAATAAGTGATAATGACTGAAGGGAGCATCATTAGTATTGGAGTGAAATGGCTAATGGCTCCAGATTGCTCACAGGTGTCAGAGAAGAAAAGTTTCTCCCTAGGCAGCAAGCTCTGTGATCACCACAAGCGTTATTATTTGCACTGCAGGAGTGCCTATCAAGGTTAATGGAGACAAGGCCCCCTTTCTGCCGGGGAGCCACTGGAATGTGTGCAGGCGAGAGGAAAAGGGAAGAGCGAGCTCAGTGCTGGCATCCCTACCTTGGTGCAAAAACCACTGAGGGGAGTTTGGCAAGATCTGGGGAGGAACCAGATGGCTGAAGGCAGGGACTGGAACATTTGATAAATATTACTATTAGAGTGCGTTTCTAGTATAATTTAGTGCTGTAACAAAGAAGGTAAGGTGTGCTTTGATCCTGGTTTGTAGCTATCTGAGCAGCAAACCTTTTTGTTGGGCTCTCCTGCTCAGCAAAGTATGGCAGTCCATCCAGGGAGCTGAACACAGACATATCTGTCTGTGATGGTAATTAACATTGGCACCACTTACCACATTTCCTTTGGATCCTCAGAGTCTAGCTATGAGCAAATCAAAGCAGGATACATTTTCCAAGAGGTTTGCTTTGATTGAAAAGAGAATTCAGGGAAGTCCAGTGGCCTCTATTATACAGCACTCCAACTCAGATGATTGCTTATCCTATTTGGCTTTAAAACCTGTAACACATTATCATGCCCCAGTTAACAGATGGCAAACTGAAGACCAGAGAAGATGTGCCCAAGGTCGTACAAGGTTGGGAGACTCAGAGGGTATGGAAAACATCTGGTAATTGCATGTTGTAGTGAAATAGTGCCACAGAGAATCTCTGCCAGTGGTCAGCAGGAGAAGCAGAGAGGGTCCTCGTGAGGTCTTCACGCTCCTTGCTCCCAGAGAAGACAGCTGGGTACCAAGTTAAGGCACTGCTGCCTTCATTGAACAACAGATACAGGTCGAACACAGTGGGGCATCACTGGTTCACTTCTTGCCCTTCTTCAGGGTGAGGCTGTGGCTCCCCTTGTAGTTGGGGTGTGAGTGCACTAAGTCCAGGGCTGGACTAACTGCTGGGCTGCTTGTGCGTGAGGAGAAGCAGCCACTGTCCCTCTTATCACCCAGCCGAGACAGGTCTAAGTCTTGGGCTGGGGTCTGAGGTGGGGTGTTCCCAGGGAAGCTGCATGGAGGAAGGACCATCATAGTGTGATGAGGCTGACTCAGATTTCTCCTTTCTGGAGCTGAGGGGGGTTGGACTCTAATCTGCTCTCTGCAGAAATCCGAGTCCCAGACACTGGCCATACAGCAGGATTTCGACCTTTTTGTTTAGAAAAGCTTCATTTCTTGCCAAAAGGGCAAATACTTACAAGTGTGTTTCCTTCTCTCCTGTGGGCCTGGTACGCACGTAACGCACTTTTCATCCTAAGAGCAAAGTGTTTTTGCAGAGACAATTGAAAGAAATTAAGAATGGCACATCATGATCATTTATATCATGTGTATCTCAGAAAGTTCATCAATTCATATTACATTAGGGAATATGTAAACTAAATGTGCACTCATTTGGCATAGTCCTCAGAGCAATTATTCTTCAGTTGATTTAGTACACTTGATAAAAATAAAGGTTAAGGAGGATGTTAATTTGGATTTTTTTTTTTTTGCTGGTTTTTATAAAGTATTAGAATGCAGATTAATTCCAGACTTTATAATACTGCATTCAATTCACTATCATATAAAAATAACTTGCATAAATCAGAGAAGCGGGCCTGATCCTTGTGCTCTATCACTCGGAGGGAATTTTGACATTGACTTCTATAGGAGTAGGCCCAATGTCAAAACCTAGATATAACATGAATCCGTGCCAGACACGTTAGAGCTCTGCTAGGAACATCCTCATTGGAGCATAATAATTTGTGAGAGAGAGACACACACTGTGAGCACTCCTGGGGTTGGGGGCCCTGGGCAAAATGTTGGTGGCAGAACTAATTCTAGTCTGAGGAAATGAGAAAGCCAGTGTCGTAAAATGTTGTTGCTTCCAAATCTCAGCCCATCACACTACCAAGGACCTACATTTTTCTGTCCAATTCTGGGGGTGGGGAAGTGTTGGCAGGACATCCTCCGGAGAGAGTGAAAAGAGATAAAACTACTGAAGCTTTTTTTTTTCCTCTGAGTTCAGGAGAGAGAAGTTAAAAACCTGCCAGAGCTGCCCTAAAATTGCTAATGAAAGAGAGTGAGAGAGGCATTTGCTTCAATATGCTCAGCCAAAATGGGATTTTCAAAGGAGTCTGGATAAAGACATCAGACACAAAGAAATCAGTACCTAATAAAAGAACTTACCTGAGTCAATCCTGCTGATTGGCTTCAATAGCAGACATGTGGGTGTTGAAGCAGAATTCACTGCAGAAGTTAAAAAAAAAAAAGAGAATGAAGTGGAAAAAGAAAAATAACATGCAAGTAGTAGGGAATGCTAATAACACGAGTGGGAAAGGGTTCTTCCTCTGCAGGGTTAAAGGACTGCTTCACAGCAGCAGGGAGGAGTGGTAGTAGCCTTCTCCCTTAGGAATAAATCAAACCTATATCCTGATGTAGATCTGGGAGCAGAGAAAGTGAGGGAAATCTCCCCAGAAGAAAAATGGGATTATAGAAGTATTGAATAAGGAATTACATGGGAGTTATATACGGGAGATTTCACTGTAGAAAAATGGGGTTACATATATAAACCTGTGGCTTAGTTCAGAAAACTCTTATCCATGGCTTTCTGACTGAGGAATTGCATGTCTTCATTCTTTTTTTATCGCCAGTCCCTGTCACCAGTGCTGTGGGGACTACTCTTGCATCCCTGGAGCTGCCTCAACCCATCACAGCCATGGGAAAAGGCTTTCTCCATGAATTTTTGCCCATGCACTTACCTTGCACCCCTGGTGCACTGGGGGTTTGCAGAGACCCATCCTCCCTGGCAAATCCCAACATCAGCCACACAGTATCAGGAGCAGGGAGTGAGAGTTGCTCACCATCCTTTCCCCATTCCTTGGCATCACTGACCCTGGGAAATCTGTTCCAGAGGGTGCTCTTAGCAACTGCATCTGCAGAGGGATGGAAAGTCATTTTATCCTTTCTGCATCTTGCTCCTCTTCCATGCCAAGGGGGGTCCAGGTTCTTCCAGACACTTGTTTGTAATCAGGGAAGATTTTATTTTGCTCCTTTCACATAGACTTTATTTGGATTTGTAGGAGACAGCTGGATTCATGAGACACGCCAAGCTTCAGACTTCCTTGGTCCAAATCCTGTTGAACCATGTGCATCCAATTTTCCTCCCTCCCCCGTGTCCTCAGGAGCGGGGGAAGCGCTGGAAAGCCCCGCGTGTGCATCGCCGCCGAAAAGAGCCTCGCCTTGGCTCAGGAGACAGGCGCCATAATTAGGCACAGATCTTCTGTCCTAAACACAATGTCCTGAGGATTTATTTCTATCATTTGCCCATCTTTGGGTGTGTTTCAGTAGCGCTCTCCAAATGTGGGCCTAAGGGGTTCCAGTGTGGGTGGTTGGGAGCTCTCATCTACAGAGGGGCTTTGCTCCATATTATCAGGAAGCACAGGCAGGCCCACGGTGCTTTACTTCCATTAAGCTCTTTTTTGGACCAATGAGTAAAACTACACATTTCTACATTTTTGTAATAAGAGAAGCATGATGAGCTGGAGTTCTTGAGATGCCAAATGTGATTTCACAGCCACTATCCAGATAGAATTGCCCTTTAACATCATCCAAGAAGTTCTTATACACCAAAATTATTCTGTCATACATAAAATGGCCCAAGTAATTTGGAGCACGTTATTTAATAAACTTTGCCTTGCTGTAATCCACGAATAATTTATGATGTTCTTGAATTTCCTCACAATTCAGTTATTTCTTGCTAGATAAGTTGGATGAATGAGTTGTGGCCTGTCGACTGTATGCAACTGATTAATTAATTGCACATTTCTGGATGCTGGAGTTTAAGTGTATTGGTCAGTTTAATCGGATCAGTAGGTCACATGGTGTACTTCTATTCTCAGATTGGAGGGATGCTTCTCCTTGAAAGAATCCTCCAAGAATAAAAATTCCTGATCCAAGCATTTAAAGCAGGCATCCTGGCTGAAACACCAGGATGCAGGCAACCACAAACTCAATCAATTACATGAGTGCTATTGGCATCCCGGAAAGCGAAGTGCTGCATTGTGCAAGCCTTTTTCCAAAAGAGAATTTCAGCTCAACAAAATATTCATAGAAGTATTACCTAATATTCACTTTGCCAAGCTCGCTCCTGCCAGTAAGTTCAGTTGTAAAAACATGTGTAAAGTACAAGCTCAACTAAAGGAAATTTCTATGAAAATTATGTACAGCACATGCTTTCATCCGCTCTCCTGAGCTCTCACAGTGCTGATATTAAAGGGATCAGCAACACCTCTCTTTGCACCATGTTTATTGCAGTTTTCTGTAATGTGAATGCCACGTACATTCTGGCTCTGTCATTAAGTTAGGTCAAATTCATACATATTAGATAATAAGCATTTTTAGTCCCCAAATGTGTGCGTTAATTAATTTTACTTCATTCAGTGTAATTGTCCTTATAGCTCTGTGCTCATTAAAAGAAGGAGTTTAGAATCCTCCTTTGTGCTGGGCTTAATTTGTGTGGAAATCACAGAAGCTGCCTCACACCTTCTCTGCCAATGTAGATGAGTTCTGACTTGCAGGCAACCCCCCTCCTCCCCACCACTATTACTGACTCAGGAGTCATTTCCAATTCCTCAGTGTAAGCACACATCACTCTAAGGAGACAGAAATTACATCCAAAGGAGTAGAAATAGCCAGGAAGACCTAGTTTTGTGTATTTTCCTTTTGAAAAATTTGAGCACATAGTACTGAATGGAAATACCTATAATGAAGCAGGTGCTGGAGGGCCGCCTGTCCATCTGCCCATCACCCAGTTAACTTGTCCAGGGGATAAACACTGGCAAAACTGTCCTCCCTGGTGGGCACTGAGGGTCTGTTACAGTGCATGTGCCCCAGTCAGTGGGTTTCTAATGTGTGGCAAGTATAGATATATGTGCACTGATAGACTATAGTTTCTAAGCAGCTCATGGGTGATGAAGTAGAGCTTGAACTATTATTTATTTATTTATTTATTTAATCATTACCTAGCATTATTAGCAGGCCTTGCATGCCCTAGACTTGTGTTTTCCCTTCTGCAGTGTCAAGAACTTGAGCCTTGAGACCACTGCTGCAGTTGTTGTTCATTAAAGAACCTATTTGTCATTTATTAGGAATTTGTAAATGAATCCTGAACAAACTGGTCTCTCAGTACATCCTCCAGTGCAGGTAGCTCCTCTTGTGCTTGTGACTCATTTTCGTTATGAGAGAAGGGCTCTTCAGGGGTTTTGATGTGGAGATGGTATTTGAGATGTTGGATTTATGCAGGAGGTGTGGCTCACACTCAGCTCTCACAGATCAGAGAAGATGAAGATGTTCATCACTTGCTTGGTTGGCGAATATCCCCCAGTGAAAGGCTGTGCACAGCTTCTACCTCCTGTCCCCCCACTTTTCACTTGCATTTGACATCTTTCCTGAGTTGACCAGACATGTAATACTGAACAACACATTTTAGCTCTGAGCTAGCTACTTTGAGGTGAGTCTAAAAAATATATGAAGCACTGGCCTGGGTCTTGGCTTCTTCAGTGAACTTCTGGAGATGTGATCAGTGTGGAAGTGTCTGAGAAGGAAGCAGTCCCAAAGGGTACGTGTCCCTCCAGAAGGTAATCCTTAGGGAATATAACAACGCAATCTCTCCTATAAAGACACCATTTCTCCTCATCTGAAGAGGGTACTGAGATGTGCAGAGTGTTCAGGTGATCATCAGTTGTGTGCAATTCCCTGGCCAAAGGGGAAAAGGCCGTCTAAAACTGGAGGGCTTGTAGAGACTTCTCTTCCAGATAAAAGACTTTCACAGAAAGTGCCTCTGATGGCACTGCACAGAGGAGCCCGCCTTTCTCCAGCCCTTTTGAAGGTGTGTTTTTTTTTTCCACTGTTTTTGCAATGCTGATCTTCTGAGTTAATGTCTTGAATTCCTCTGCCTGGTAATGCAGTGTGGTCCTCTGAGACCCCTGGGCCTATTTAATTTCATGCATGTGTAAGATACCTTTTCCCTTTTGGCACTATGATACCAGCTGCAGTCACTTTAAACACTGCCAGTCAATCCTAGTTATCAGAATCTGTACAGGGGACAGGAGGAGGGAGAAGATAATGGATTTGCCTTGAAAGCTCATCTAGAAATCCATCCCTACACAGCAGACTGCCTATGTAATGTATTACTTTTTAATAATGTAAATATATTAACATTAGAGCGGTCTTCTCAATCTTCAGTACCTAAACATTACATCACTATCAGAAGCAAATGTAATTAGATATCATAAATATGAAAAATATCGGGACATTAACATAGAGAGCACCAATAAGTTGCTTTGCTTGTCATGTAATTGAAAAGCATTAAGGGTGCACTCTGCTGTGCATGTGGTGAGCAGGGATCAAGCCTAATGCGAAGGGACAGCTCCGGTATGCAGAGCCTCACCCGAAATAACTTCACAGGGACACTGTCAAGGGTTTTTTAGGTCTGAAAGTTAACATTTCTGTGAAGTTGATTAGTGCTTGCAAACACTCTGTGCTATTTTCTAATCAGTGACATTCGCTCTCTTGGTTATTTAATGGTATTAGCAGCAGCAGAAGTGGAACCATTTGTTTCAGGCCAAGCAATCATAATCCTGCTCACTCTGGATGCTGGTATTTAAATATGCGTGGGATGCTGTTTTCATCCCACACTCCTCTTCTGTTAGATTTTTGCTTTGCAAAGTTTTCCAGTCTCTTGGTCTTTTGCTTAGCACCCTCCAGGTAAGCCTGGAATTGAAGAAATGTCAACCATTTTAAATAAGGTACAATGCCAAAATGACAGATGAAGATTTTAAACTTCCAGAGCAAAAAGGAATTATTTAGCATGGCTCTACTGGGAGTACAGACTCACGCTGTGAAAAAATGGGATGCTTTGAATGACTTTCTGGCAATGAAATCTGTGGAATAGCCCAAGAGGGAAATGTCAAGTCCTTATTGCTGGGGTAGATAAGATCCACGCTAGAAGCTATCTAATCTTGACTGAAAGACAAGTCAGTGGTGCTTTCCCAATTGGCTGTACAAGGGATTTCCTAAGCTGGTCATAGCTCCTTAGAGCACCCAGTTTCACATTATCCAGGTGCAGGTGGAAGGCTTGGTTCAACACACTCTCAGTGAGGACAGGACTTGGAACCAAGAATGACATCCTCATGGCACAGGGAGGAAACGGAGCAGTGCAGCATGACTGTGTGCAACCAGGAACAGTGTCTGGCCTTAGATAAGGTTGTCCCTCCTTCCCTCTGCCCTGTGCTGTTTCTCTGTGCCAGGTTTCTGAAGCATCCAGCATTTCCCTCCCTGCTACAGCACACGAACACACAGCAGGGATGTGCATGGTGTGCAGAGTCAGCCTGAGTCTGCACAGAGCACTTGCCCTGCTGGGCTGAGCAGGGGGCTGGGATTTTCTTCATACAGAACACCCCTGAGCTCAAGACTTATCCTGAGCTGCTTAGTTCAAGCAAGCCCAGCCACTGGAGTGTTCAATGGGCCTGGACTTACTTGGGCTGGGAGAGTCAGAGGTGGTCTGTCAGGGGGTGCTCTTTTGGGTGTAGGGTGGCAGGGGACCTCCCCGAGACCAGTGGTGACTATTATCTGCTCTGAAGAAGCCTGTTACTGGCATTTCTTTGTGTTTTGTCTCCTGGATTCATCCTTGTTCTAGGTTTGATGCCAAATCCGCTTTCACCTTTCTCTGTTTCTCTTTCTGTACACACCTTGTTCTCTAATTAGTTGAATTTCTGTCTCTGCTTTGCTTCTCCCTTAGTCCTTTTCCCAGCTCTGCACTTAGATCTCGCTTTTCTTTACTTTTTGTCTGCCCTCTCATGGCTGGATATTTATTTGCTTATTTTACTTTCTCCTGTGGGAAAGCCTTTTCGGCACCACATCTTGTAGACATCAGAGGATCCTCTAGGCCCCTTTCTGTCCTCTCCATCCCTGTGCCAGCATTTTTCCTTTGCACTCTCTCCCTCTGTGAGTTGTGCTGTTGCTCTGCTCTCACTGCCATGGTAACTTCAAAAAGACACGGCCATTTGATATACCAGGAGAAGGAGAAGTCTGCACGAGTGTGTGCGTGCATGTGTGCATGTCAGGGGAGGGGAGAGAACATCCTTTTCCTTTCTCTTTTCATTTTTAGGTTCAAAGCATTTCACTACAGCTGCTGGAGGGAGGCAGGACAGCTCTCTGTGGGACAGGAGCCATGTGCCCCATCCTGCTGTCCATCTTGGGGTCAGGGATGCTCGGCTGCCCCCCAAGCCCAGCTCCAGGCTCTGCAGCAACAGGGAGGCAAAAAAAAAAAAAAAAAGGCGGCAACATCTTAAATGTCTAAAGCATAGTAAGGAATAGCTCTGTTCCTGAGGGGAAACATATGGGGCATTAGGAACACTTTCCCCAGCCTGCACGTTTATACTTGAAAGTTAACAGTGAAAGAAAACAAACACAACAGCTTCAAACCAAACAAGCCGTAGGGGATCCCAGGCTGCAGCAGCTGCCGGGGTGAAGCCAGCAGCGCATTGAGGCAGGGAGTGGGGACCCACCGGAGAGACTCAGCGGCACAGGAGCCACCCTGCAAGGACAAGGCGTGCTGGAGCTTTCACTAAGCATTTGGGAGGCCAACCCTGCCCCGCTGGAGGTTTCTCAGGGGTGTAGTTTCAGGCAAGCCTGTTAATTCCAGCTGGGAGTGCTCCACCCTGCAGCCAAACCCTGGGTGGGAGACAGAAGTATTGGTGGAAGCTATCGGTGCAGTTTTCATCCCCAGAAACATCCCTACAGAATCATAAAATCACAGATCAGAGGATTGCAGAATGGTTTGGGTTGGAAGGGACCTTAAAGATTACTTTACTACAACCTCCTTTCCATTGGCAAGGACACCTTCCATTAGACCAGGTTGCTCACAGCCCCCAACAACCCGCCTTTAAATACTGCCAGGGACTTAAATACTCCACAGCAGGCAGTAGCACTCATGTGCTGTGCCCAGAGCCGGCTGTGGAGGAGGAGTGGGAGTCGGGTTCTTTGCATGTCTGGCAGCAAAGGGCCCCTCCAGCCCTGGGAAATACAATTACTGTTTTGGACTCAGTGTATATTTTCTCCACAGTCTCATTTTGAAAGTGATAATGATCTTTTCCTCTCCCCTGGGTGCCAGGAAGCAGCTTGGGGAATTAGTTGCAGAGAGGGGCTGTGGGAACTGCTCCTGCCTGGGAGGTGCTTGCAGCGACGAGGAGGAGGAGGAGACCTCTGCTTTCCGACTTCCCTGCAAACAACTGCAGAAATGTCTCTGTATCAAGATGTTTGTCTGTCTTGTTGACCTGCTGGGCAGGAATCAATCCCTCATGCTGGGGAGAGAGAGGTGCAGCTCAAGAATTACAACGGGGTTGCAGGACCATGGGAATCCCATGTGCCACCAAAAGCAGGACTGAGATATGCCCAAGGTGAGGGCAATGCAGTCATGTCCTCTTCGCAGCTCAGGCAGGAGTGGGATCATCAGTGCTGGGATTAGCCCGGCTGTGTGCGTGAGGTAGGGTTGAAAGCAGCTTTTCTGCTGCATGGAGCTGGGGAAGAGCAAACCTGATGGTCCACAGGAACCAAGCAGGGGATTCTCTGCAAAGATTTCCTCACATAAATACCCTCCTGTGGCTTTTAATATGGCTGGGGAGGAGGGAGGAACAATCTGGGCTAGCAAAGCTGTGGCTTTCTAATCTGTGCAAACCAAGCGGGGAAAGAATAGAAGGAGGGAAGGAGCAGTGGTGACCTCACTGTGTGTCTTGAAGGAGCAGAAAAAGGTCCCTGAAATGATGCTCTGCCCTGCTCATCTGTCCCTGTCCCCTCACACATTCAGAGCTTTGTAGTGCACCTTTAATGACTGCATGAGGGACGGGGCAGCTGCTAATGAAGCACAATGTGGTTAAAGGCTGCTCCTGATGCAGACAGAACTCACTCGAGTCCGTTATCTTTATTGTAATGGCATCGTGGCCAAGCTATATTAATGCAGAATACTTTTCATTTGCCTGGCATTATTAAGTTATTCATGAAAGGATTTGACCAGATGCACATATTCATGCTCCTTGGCTTGATGGAGGGGATGGTTTTGCTGTGTTCTCACAAAGAAGATGCAGCTTGAGATATGCTGGAAAAAAGATGCAGTCAATCTTCTTTGGCACCAGAGAGAAACAGAGCAACACCTGGCCAGGTAGGGGCAGGCTGCCCCCAGTACTGGCAATTCCATGATGCTTGATGCAGACTCTCAGTTCAGGTGATGTGCTTCAGGCAGGAACAGAGCCATGGAAACTCCTTGGGCTTGGCTCTGCGTCCTTGAGCAGAGCTGCAGAGCTCCCTGGAGAGGTGAGAGCTGATGGGGACAATCTCAGAGGGAAAAAAGAAATTGAAAGCGGAAAAGGGAAATGTGATTTGGGTTAATATTGGTTTGGTTTTCACCTGAAAGCATTAAAAACAATTGGAGGAAACTTGCAAATGAAATGATGTTCTGAGCTGAAAAGACGTGAAAGTCTGCTAGTGAAGGCTTTGACTTTTGTTTTTATTTTTTTCATAAGCAAATAGAGGATATGTTTTGATGCTTAAGCTCATTTATTTTTGTTGGAAAGGGTGTTTAGCTGTTTGGTTTTGTTTTCACTGGCTTTATATTGGAGAGAAAACATCCTGGTTGCAAATGGGTGATCCAGGAGGGAATCTGTAATTCTGCCACCAAACATATCTTTTCAGAACAAAATGTCTCCAGCAGCAGAATCCTGGGTTAATTTGCCATTCTTCCTGGGCTACAGACAAACTGTTTATCTGATTAGAGATGTGCAAACATTCCCACCATTGTGTACACTGATGCTCATAAACTGGTAGATAACAACAAACCAGAGGCTGGTTTTTCTTCCCCAGAGCCATTTAGTCTTCTTCAGTCCTGTCCAGGTCCAGTGCCTGGTGTAAATATCAGCCTGTGTTACCCAGAAACACCTTTATAGTCATGAACTCTTGCTTTCACTTTGTTTTCTTGCTGCCTTCACCTTTCCTGTCTGAAGCTGCCCCAGCCTCAAGCAATGCTCAACAGGCATTGTTTGCACTGCCTCCAGCTGAGGAGTGGCAAGGAGCTGGACCACATTTGGGCTGGAGATGAGGTGCTATCAGCTCCTCATCAGAGAAGGAGACTGGAAAAGATGGATTTGGAGTGCCTGTTGGAGCAGTTTGGGTGGCAGTGCGGTGGAGCTGGTGCATGTGCTCTGTCACGAGCAGCCACAGTAGGATCTGCTCCATCTGGGAAAGGACAGGCTGGGTATGTTTCGTTGCACTTGCCTTGTGGGCATGCATATGGATGAAGAGCGCATATGTGTAAGCATGTGCACGGGAGGAGATGGAGGGAGACTTATGGATTAAAGTGTCTGGAGAGCCCACCCATGCCCATGGGGCAGAGAAGCGGGAGGACTCTCCAGATGGGATGTTGAAGGGGATGTGGGTCTCTGAGCACTGTGAGGACTGGGCTGCTCACAGCAGCAACCACCACAAACCCTCAAGTGCAAGAGGACCACAGTGCTGACCCTCCCTGCTCCCTGTTTTTTTTGGCCACCTTTTACCCATGGCTGTGAGATCCTGGTGGGGTTGTTCTCACAGGGGAGATCTCGCTGGCCGCTCAGATGAGCTTCTTGTTGCTGGAGCAACGCAGAGCACTGTGAGCAGCCCTGAGTACCTGGTTCCTAAAATACTGCTCAGCATTAAAGCCCTGTGGTATTTATGAGGCAGCATCATAGGGAGACACACGTGTAGCTCTGCCTGCTCCCAGTCCTGCCCCTGCTGTACATGGAACATGCAGAACCCAAATTTTCCTCCTCAGGAAAACAATACCCCACATCTCTTCTCATACAGCTTAGGAAAAATAATTAAAAAAAAAAAAAAAAAGGATATTTTAAATTGAGCTCATATTTTTAAAAACTTCCTTTCTCTTTGTCCTTGAAGAAAGCCTCTTGGTTTCCTCTGTCTGGTACCTGCAAATGAATTTCCTAGCAGGGACACCTTGTCAGCTTTTTTTCTTGGGCTTGAATTCAATTTTTCAAATGAAATACCTCTTTTAGTCTCATCTACTTCATCTACAAGAAGATGGGTGAAAAAAAATCTATTTTCTTTCTTCTTTTTAAAAGATTTCTGTTTTTCCTCCTAGTGGCCTTATGGCTCCTTTTAAGAAATTATATAACAAATTGTGAAAATCTGGAAGGGAGCTGGTAGTTTGATTCCTTTAAGACTCTCCCTTCTGCCACTAAAACAAAGAAAGACAAAGTAACATTCAGTAGGCAAAAAAAAAATAATTAAAAAAATCAAACTTACTGTTTTGCTTTTGAAAAAGGTGCAAATTAGCGAATATTTGTTAAAATTTGAGGCAGCAATTGTCTAAGAAAAATAGTTTCAAAGAGGAGAAGGTTGTTTTTTCTTCTTAAATAAAAAAGCCCCTGAACCTTTCTTTCTTTTAACTTCAAAAGGGAGCCAGATTGCAGAGGAAGAGAGAAAAACCTTAAATCTCCTCTGAAGGGAAGCAAGTAACTTAGTCAAAGTGATCTTATTTTTGAGGGAATAATTTTCAGTTCACTTTTTTTTTTTTTTTTTTAGATCTTGATCAAGTGCCTCATAAATTTTAAACTGTGCTGGTAAAACCTCTGCTCTACCCGCAGAGGTGTCAAATGGTCATTTATTTGAGGATGACTGGATTATGCTGACCTGCTTGTTTCCAAAAACTTCATCAGCAGGCACCAAGCAGGAGTTTTCCCTTGGCTTTGGGTAGGTGTTTAAAGTAGCACCAGACTGCAGGCAAATGCTTCCAGTTCCCTATGACGGTGTTTTTCACTTGCTTCTGCCTTGGTGCAAGCAGGGGCAATGCAGCCACAGTGAAGGTTAGGTGTGGATCCAGGGCTTGGTGGAAGATAAGTGGTGCCTGTCCTGCCTGGAACCTCTCACAGCCTCTGTATTTCCAAATAAATAGCAGTGATAAAGAGGGGGTTTCAGATGTGACCCACAGGTACTACATGTTTATGCAAGTGCTAATCTCTGGAAAAAAGATGCCTGCTAAGGGGTGTTCTTGTGATATATCTATGAAAGCCAGGACAGCCTTGTTCAGAGCAATATTAGCCTCCGTGTGCATCTATATATGCAGCATCTGCTGAGTCTTTGGCTGGGCTCATAGATTTGACATTGAACTCCTCATTTCAATCTAAACTTTAATAACGTGTGAGTTGCCACAGCGCAGCAGAGCACCGATTCATCCCGTAGCCGGGTCTGCCAGTGGCCCGTGCCAGATGCTTCTGAGGAGATTGCAGAGCATCATCATACAGCTAATTGGTGGGAACACGTCCTCCTGCTGCCAGCTGGTGTTCATAAGCTATGTGTCCTGCAGCACTGGGGGCTGATGAAAATAGCCTTGTGTAGTGCTTCTTGCCTGCCTTCAATCAGAGGAGCACAAACACCACTGAATGAAGCCCTTGTATGCCAGGTATTGTGTTGGTGATCTCTGTTGATTGCCTGATCTCAGGGGAGTGAGAGCCGGCATCCTTGATGGAGGTTCAGCAGTTACAATCACCAAGACCATCAACACAGGACCCGACAGATGAAGGGTTTTGTTCGCCGGTGTTTGTGCTCTCCTCATTTCCCTTATGGTCCGAGGAAAGTGAGGCGGCTCCTGTGAGTACTTGGGGAGCTGCCCCAGCAAGGGCTGGGACCACGGTGTGCAGCATGGTGGGCGGAGAGATGCTCCTGCATGTGTAAGTAGGTTAAAATTTAGTAAAATTAAAACCTGTGGAAGAACACAAGGCTGGGCAAAATGTGACAACAGCTGGAGCCTGTGTAGGGGCAGAATTACAAACTCTGTAGCCCAGAGCTGGTCTCTGGCTGAACCTGCTTGTCTCCAGAGGAGGAACACTTTCCTCACTTTTGCAGAGCAGCAGAAGCTATTCTTGTAGCTGTCGAGTCCTTTTGTGAAAGTTAGTAAGGGTTTTCTTTTTGCCTCAATAACCTACAGCAGAGAGTCCTACAGGCTAATTATATGTTTCATTTTAAATCCTTTAATTTTTTTGTAGTTCAAATAGATAACTATGTTTTTCTCCCACATCTTTGATTCAGACAGATGATTTGCTTCATTAATTGATATGTGGAGGAGAGGGGCTAGAAATGAGCTATATTTATGCTTCAAAAATAATCTTTTCCCAACTGTGTTTTTTCTTCTGTGAATCCTCATATTTATTTCAAAATTATCCTGAAGTGAATCTCATCAGCCTTCGTCCAGGAGTCTTTTTCTGGATTAATTAGTATATAATGAATCTATTTCTCATCCACTTTGATTTTAAACTTTCAGGTTGGCCTGGTGTCAGACTGCACCCAGAAATCTGCTTTCTCTCCTGAGCTGTCAGAGCAAGGAGGAGGGCAGTGTGCTGGGGCTACCTGCAAAACACAGCAGCTTGGAAGAACTGGGATTTTGGTTGTTGAGGTGAGAAAGCATTTGGGAAGTGCTTTATTCCTGGAGGAGCTACTGGAAACTGGTGAGCCCAAAATGGAGCCATTCCAGAGCTCAGCCTGGTCCTGGTCCAGACGCTCTGTTGGATGGCACTGCACCAGTGAGGAACTCACCTCCCAGAGGGGAAGATTTTGTGTGGCTTCGTCCCTTGGTGATGATTGTTTCAGCTCTTCCTCTTCCTCTTTGTGAAGGTCCCAGCCCTACAAACCAGACACCAAAGCAAATCACACCATTGCACTGTCGTGCCACCAGCCAGGGTCTCATCTCCCCAGGGAGTTCTCTAGTGCTGCTTGCTTGCTACTTTCTTCTTGGTTTTTTTTCCCATTGGCTTTCAACACACTTTGGTGAAAAAATGGGTGTGAATCATTTTTCATGAGAAACTTCCATTGCAAAAAGTGCTTTTTTTAGGAACTCAGCATCTTTGTAAGTGAAATGCCAGAAATCTCACAAGCTGAAGCTGAAATGTGCTGGTTGCAACATTAGGTGCTAACAGTTGGCAAAGCTTGAGTCCCAGTGGCTAAAACACCAGAGAAAATGGCAGACAGTTCCTTGGCTTTTAAATCTGGGCTGGCTCGTTTGTGTGACAGGAGGAGAGAGGGTAGGACTCGGTTCAGGCTGGTTGGCTGTGACTGACACGTTTCATGGACAGCTTTTTATGGCTCTCATCATGGTGACGTTCTGATTGCCTCCCCAGCGCTAATGAAGATCTCCTGTCATGGGCCTGCAAGGTAGGAAAATATTATTATCTCTAATTTCCAGATGAGTCTGCTCCATGTGGATCCATTTGCCTGACATTGCTGGCCTGTGTGACAGTGGCACTGACACGACCCGTGAAGTTGGTGCCGGTGCTCCTGACCCCATGGTGCAGAGATGGCTGCATGGGGCTGGGGCTGGCCCCATGATGGGTCTCAGAGATATTCCTGAAGCCACCAAGAAACCTCTCAAGGTCAGCAATATTGGTGACTGAGAAACGTGGAGAAATTACCATGTCCACAGTTGGTTTTGTCTTGAAAAATAGGTTTTGGGGAGAATCGTCAGTGGTTTTGTCTAGATCTCTGAGAATTTTTATAGGAATGGCTGCAAAAAAAATGTGCATAATGTGTTAGTAACAGTCTCAAGAAAGCTAGGAAATGATTTTTTTTTTTTTTTAAAGAGTAGGAACCAATGGAGTATTTTGTGAGATTAGAAATGTTTGATGCTGGCACTAGCTTGGGGTAAGGTGTGGAGAAATGCTTTTGAAAACCATCATTTGGGATAGAACCTTTCATCTGACAGTTCAGGTCAGTCTTCAGGACACCACCACGGCTGTGACTGCTGGCTGGGCAGTTTGGCTGCCTGCCAAAATTTCAGACCCTGCAACCTCTTCCGCAGCTTGTTGGGGACATACCTGAGCACCAGGCTCGAGCGCGGGACTTCCAGCGGCGGCACCGTGCCAGACACTGCTTGCTCCTGCTTTATTGCCTGTGAGTAGCTGCAAGCTGATGACAGACACAAGTGGTTTATAGGCAGACTTGTAGAAAGAAGTGTTTTGTAGGTCAGTGCCACGCTGGGGATGACTTGGTGGCCAGCTACTGAGATGAAGGATGATGCCTCTGCTCTGGTCCCCTTTGACCCAAGCCAAGCAGCAAGCTCAGCTTGCCCTCTGGGTGGAGAGGTGGCACATATGGATTTTGATAACTTTCTTCTGTTTAGAGGTCATTGCCCACTTTAAATATTCATGTTCTGAGGGACATTAAATAAATAATGCTGAACTTGTTAAGCTGAGTGGCTTGCAACTTTTGCAGTTTTGTCTTGTTTGCAATCAAGAAGAGATGTGAGGCTGCTAAATCCAACCTGCTCTATAACTAAGAAAGGTTTTGTTGTTCAAACCCTGTTGTCTGCTCATTTTTTTGCAAAGCAGAACTGTTCTGGTTTGCAGACAAGCCTTCAAAACAGATGTCTCTGATAGCTGCAGGATGGCTTCCATTTTGGGGGGGCAAATAGGAAAGGAAATAGTGTTGTAAATCAACATTTTTGTTTTGAGCAACCATCAGTGCCCAACATGGATCACTGTGTGAGGTGGTGGGCATTCTTTTGGCATCTGCTCTGGCCCTGCTGCAGTCCCAGTGCTCTTCCATGGCTCCTGACAGGGGTGTGGGGCACTTCCCATGGGCTTTCCTTATGTGGATCCCAATGCATTGCCTGTAGGATCTGCAATAAATAACAATTTGGAAGAAATCCCTGTGGCATGAGATGGCAAATAAATGGCCATCACCTCATATTTTATTTTTTCATCTATTTGGTTGGTACCAGAATATCCCACGGTGTCTTGGGAATTGCAGTTCAATTCAGACACTGATATTTGCAAAAGATGGTTAATGGCTATGTGGTTTCAAGGTAGGAGACTTTCAGTGACATAAGATTTATGTAGAGACAGTTATTATACTTCTTCCTGCCCCCCGCATCTGCTTCGGAAAGAATATGAATCACCAGCTGAAGGCCTCCTGTTTTTGTAAATCAGCTGAAACATAACAGTGATGTTAGGAAGTTGTACTGAGTTAACTGAGCTACTTCTCAATCTCAGAGCTTTACATAACTCCTTCTTAACGCACTGTTATTTCCTTTATAGATAGACTCATAAATTACTCCTGGTACACAAAATGCGTGGGAGGCTGCCTGTTTGCACAGCATGGGACCAAGACCTGCACATTCAAATATCGGCAGACAGCTGGAACGCAATCTGTGAAAAGGCACTCAGAGCCTCCAGGTCTATTAAATACAAACTTAGAACATCTACCGAGAATTTTATATCTTGCATTACATGTGTAATGCCAAAAAGAATAGGTGCAATACCCCTGGGACTTAGTCAATAAATGTCACAGCAGAGCATCCAAAAAATCTTTCTTCTGCGGGTAGGTGGAACGGTGTGTACGCAGAGGCTGGGGGGGACATATTTGTGCTTGTGCATGAATGTGTATTTGTGTATAACGATATATTTGAGTGAGGAGAATCAGCCTGTGATAGCTATATCTAATTTAGTATCCCATTTTGTGCTGAACTCTAACCACATCGAGAGAATTAGGAAACATGCTGCTTTGGGTTCTGCAGTCGTTTTGCCGCAGTCCTATAAAACCACAACGTATACAGAACCCAAACTGTCCTTTTCTGAAGTTATTTGCTTCCTAATGTGAGGAAAACCTCCATTATAAACAAAGTTGCCATACCTGCTTCCACCAGTACATCCAATTTACACCCACAGTTTTTAGCAGATAAGGCTGTGAGATGCAGCCATTAGACTGATGGGCACAAAAGGAGGCAGGATTGAGACTACAGAGCCTCTGGTTCCACTTCCATTTCATTGCCTTTTTTATCTTACTGCCTGAATTCTTCAAACACCTGGTTTGAAGTGCAAGGGCCACCTCTTATCCCAGACCCTTCAGTGAACATGTATGGTGCTTTTACTTTGTGTAGCTGCACATATTTTATTAATATATTTCAGTTTCCTGTTACCCACATCCAGTAATCAAAATTTGGAAATATTTGGTCAAGTTTTACTTTGGCTTTAATCTAAAGGCCACCTCTTGATTAAGCTGGTTTTGATATGTTTCCAGCTTGTAGTTGTCTGCCATGCAGGAGATGGTTGGATATACCAGGATTTTGGAAACAGAATCTCATGATGAAAGAAATAATGCAGCCAGGTTTTATCATCTAATCATAGAATAGTTTGTGTTGAAAGGGACATTTAAAGGTCATCTAGTCCAAACCCCCTGCAACAAGCAGGGACACCTGCAACTACCTCAGGTTACTCAGAACCCCACCCTGACCTTGAATGTTTCCCGGAATGGGGCGTCCACAGCTTCTCTAGGCAACCTGTGCCAGTGTTTCACCACCATCACTGTAAAAAGTGTTGTCCTTATATCTCATCTCAATCTACCTTCTTTTAGTTTGTTATTTCTTTTAGTTCTCTTAGGTATCCTGTTGTCCAGGAGCTCGTATTAGGTGGAGTGACATGATCTGTGCTGCAGATATTTGAGTGCTCAGGGAAGGGTTAGGGTTAGTTAGGTTTAGGCTGTACAGAGTACAGCCAACTAGTATCAGTTTCCTGAGCATCCATGGGGCAGTGCCAGGACCTGGTGTGTCAGTGGGGCGTCAGACCTGAGCCCACGACCAGAGTGGTGGGGCACTCAGTTATGCTCAACAGTGGGCACAGGCCTGAAACCATGTCATTGGTACCATCCTTCTAGAACTGGGATAAAAACAGCTCAGAAAAAAATCAGATTATCTGTACTGCTCCCAAGGAGTCGGTCATCTCTGGGATATTTTTGTTCCTTTCAGGAATAAGATCTGGTCAGGAGGGAAGAATAGAGATGTAAAAACAAATAATGCTCTTGCATGGCAGTTCCAAAGTAAAAAGCCTCCTGTGGGGTAGGTGAGGGCTGGGAGGAAAGCCTGTTCCCTTGCCAGCCTTGCTGCCTGCTCATGTGTAGCATTATTTAGGTTGCACCAAGTTTTGTTACCCTGGTGCATCCTTCAGTTACTCAGGGATAAAAGGTTTTGCCTACAAGGCCTACCAGATGCAAGGAAAATGCTTTGGGATTTTGGAATCAGAAATGGATAAAAGACCAAATGATTATTTCTCATTGCACTACTAAGGAATTTTAATAAAATTTGATCTAAGCAGCAGGTATTAGGTATGCTGCTGTGTAAGAACGTCAATTAGCAGAACAACAATAAGCAGTCATACAGTTTGAGGTTGTTAGCAACTCTTGCTAGAAATATTTGGTGAAGAATTTCAGGGGCATAAGTTGCCATGAGACCTACAATTGTCTTCTTGGTTCTATTGGTAACTTTCTGTTTTTATAGCCATGAGCAAAAGAAAAAAAAAGAGATCAGTGTATCTAGTTTTTAACAATCTATTCAGGGTGTGGAAAAAACCCACCTTCTTACACTTTGCCTTTCAATTCTGCAACAATAAATTAACTATCACAGTTTAAGATGCAATTGTTGTTCTTTTACATCTCCAGACTAATGCATCGTGACACCTCGATTAGCGGAAGTGTGGATGGCTTCTCCTGCCTCCTCTCTTCTAGGTAAAAGCCTGTGATCACATCAGTGGAATGTTCACCAGCTGCCTGTGATGGATTTGGCCGATTTCAACACCATCAGCCATGTTCAGGGTCCCCAGCTGTCCCCTGTACCAGTGGAGGGAAAAACACAGGGTCCCTGTCCCCATACTACTGTCAGACCTCCCTACTGACATCTTTAAAGATACAATGCTTCTATTTGTGCTCCTGTGTACCTGCTATCTTTAACAAATTTAAAAAATAAGAAGAGGGAAATTGCAAAGCCACTGGACTGAAACAGCGGTGTGCAGTCAGAAGTCGGTGCGTCCGTGTGCTACAGCCACAGATGCTGTGTAAGTGAATGGGAGAATACAGCCCACAGCTGTAGTGAGAGTAATGAAATGTTTTGTGGCTGAGGCTGCCTGGCCCGGTATCTGCAATAATCAAATCCTGGTAAGGCAATTTAGCAAGTTGTGGGGGTTTTTTTTCCAGGAGAAAACAGTTGTTCTTTTATTCCATCATCTGGGCTGTGCATTCCACCCGCTCCCCTCTGGCTGCTCTGCCTTGGCTACTCTGCTCTCCTAAGTTCCTGCTCACCACAGCTGGACCTGCAAGGCTGGACTGCCACTGAAGCCATCCTGGGCCTCATGACTGTCTGAGTCCAAGTCTCTGAGCAGAACTGCTGAGTTTGGACACTCCCAGACTAAGGCAAAATTCCTTAGCTCATCTCCATGCAAACATGATTATTGCCCTTAAATACACACTGTGATACACAGTATCTCTGCTATGCTCCCTGATGAGCCCATGCACCAAACCTCACGGCTCCTGCTGTAGCCAAACACGGAACTGGGCTGTGGAGGCACCACCCGAGCGGGACTCCCACCACTGGTGAGTGGTCTGTGAAGTAGCCTAATGATTTTTACAGGTCTGAGACCATGGTAACACCATGAGAGCCGCACAAAAAAAGAAATGTCGCCTTCCCTTCCCTCCCACTCCCTGCAAGGCTCATTTTGCAAACTGCAGCTGCTGAAAATGGAAAGCCAGCTAGAGCAGCACCACTCCGACAGTGTTACGGAACTGGGATGTTACAACAGAAATCTGCAGGGTGGAGGATGAACATGCTGGGCTTTCAAAGCACTGTGTTTCGGTGGACTTACTCTCCCATTTGTGAGACAATAGACCGAGGAGCCGGTGCACCACTGCTGCATGGATATGGTGACAATGCCCTGTCTTCTGCCAACACCACCAGGGACATGCATGGCTGCATCCTGCTGGTGCAGCTGATGGCTGCCACCCTGCAGGACTCTGTGTCTGTCCCCAGGCTTGGCTCAAAACCAGGTGAGTAGCTGGTGGCCCTGGTCTTTGGGTCAGTGTATGAATCCCCTCCTGCCCCATCCAATCACTACCACCTCCTTTGTTGTTTGGCCTCTCAGGCATCCTAATGTAACCCATAATATTTAATAGGTTTGCTAGTGATAATGTAATTTTAAGTGACATAGATGTGATAAATCGCTTCCACACGTCACTGAATTCTATTTCTAAATTTTTATGTATTTTTGATAGGCCAATTTATCCCTGCTGCAGCTCCAGCCCATGCAGTCAATGGCATTCCACTGGGGGTGAATTTTGTCTGCTATTTACAGTGTGTGCTTTTAAGCAGTGATTGGTGTGACAGTGTGATCTGTACAGCTGTCTCTCTGTATTTATTCTTTTGCCTATAAGTTTGATTTATACTAGCTTCACAAAAAAAAAAAGCTCATAGCTTTTCATGTGAATGACTTTAAATAACTGATTAACGATTATTATTAGCATGGCTATAACGGAACAGAGGTTACCAAGTTTGTGGGCTTGGCTGAGCAATTGCAGGTAAAGCTGCTGTGTGTCCCTCTCCAACTCTAAACCTTTTCTGAGGTTTCCTTTATAATTGGACAGTGCCCTCTGGGTTCAATCTGACTTGATGTGTGTGACATGAGGTTCACGGCGGAGCTGCCTGTGAGGGGGATGTCTGATGTTTGATGGCACCGCGCGGGTACCCGCCGGGAGCGAGGGGTGCTCTGCACCAGCCTGCTCCTGCTGGGGAGAGGAAAATCCACACCCCCAGATGACAGTGGTGACTTGCAGGCAGGCAGGCAGTGCTCAAGTGCTTTGCTTGAACTTGTGTTGTACTCGTCAGATTTGTTTTCATGAATTCTAAGAGCTTAAAATGGTGACTCTCCAAGGCAGAATCCTTTCAGGCTTGTGTCACATGAAGAGCCCCTAAAGCTCTGTTTATAAAGCCAGCTCTCTGTGCATGACTCTGTGGCTGCAGAGAGTTGTCTCCTGCCCCTTTGGATGCTGATTCTGCCTAATTCTTGATTTATTTGGTGCTGCCCCAGGAATCTCCTGGAGATTTTTGTAGTAGTGCACAGATGAGTTAACCCTCTCTGCTTGGCTTTGTGTTTCTTCTCTACTTCTGGACTGACAATAGTAGATTCCTGGTGGTCAGGAACACCTGCAAGCAGCAAAGCTCTGCTCCCATGTGTCTGTGTGTCCCGGGGATAGCACAGGAATGGGCTCCTTGCTAATGACCCTTGTCATGGAGAGCAGCACAACCAGCATTGCCTTACACTAACCTGCCCCAAAGTGTCAATCAGCATCATGCAAGCAGCAAACTCTCTCCCAGCAGAGTAGCTACTACATGGTTAACATTTTCCGGGACTGAGCCTTCTGAGAAGTTTATTCCAGTGTTATCCTGCTTGAACTACCACCTGTGGTACCAAATAGGAGGAGGGATGGCTACATCAATGAGGTGTTCATGTCCTGCAAGAAGAAGGAACTTGCAAGCCAGGAAATGTTGTGTGTGTTTTCCTGAAGGCTTAAGTCCTGTTTGTTTTGATGTGTTTGCAAAAGGGGAACCAGAAGCAGAACCAGAGATGTTCCATTTTCCCCAACATCATGCAGTACAGCCATCCAACTAGGAGTATACTGGCTAATATGGGGTTTTTCTTTTTCTTCTTCTTTTTTTTTTTTTTTTTTTTTTTTTTTTTTTTTTTTTTTTGGTTTTTAATAAGAATGCAGTGCTTCAAAAGTAGTAGAGGATAAGGCAAAGTCTGGGAACATAAAACATTTTTTATTGTTGTTATTATTAATCACAGCTCAAGCAGACCTGCCTGAGAATCACTCTTTTTATTTTGTCTGCTTTTCTCTGGTTTATGTTCCCTGAGTAGAGTTTGATTAAAAACTGTTGCATCTCATTTTGCTCACAAGGGTTGAGGTGCTGTATCGCTGTCACCTCTCTGCAGCCAAAATAATATGACACATCATGGAAGAGGCTGGATATTTGCTACTGGTTTTGATCTTCTTCAAAATATCGTTTTTACTTTGTGTAGCTAAAGAATAGCTGGCCTCCTGCCGTTCCTATTCACTTCTTACCCTTGAATAATGAGAAAAAAATCTGCTTGCAATAAATGTTCAGCTTATGGTGGGGAATTTTCCCAATACAGAACTAAAGCACTTTATAAAATAATGGTGCCATTCTCAGATAAACAGATATTTTTGCTGTTAAATTCATGAATAAGGGGTAGCAAGGAGGTTAGCTTTAGCTGAACTCATGCCAGAACTGCTTGGCCATTCAAAGTCTTTGGCCTTTCAGGCTTTTAGAGTTGTTGCGGGTGTGGGTTTTTTTTTTTGTTTTGTTTTGGTTTTTGTTTTTGTTGTTTTAGTTTTTGGTTTTGTTGGGTTTTTTTATTTGTTTGTTTTTAAAATACTTTTAACTCACACAGATTTTACCTTCTTATGTCTAAAAAGGGCAGAGTTATTACACATGTAACAGTGAGTCTGTGGTGTTTCAATAAATGTGTGTCCCTTGGGGCTGATGGATTCCATGTCCCTGCAATCAGCAGCATGGGAGCGGGCAGCATGTGCCAGGAGAGGTAAATGCAGGTGGGAGCATCAGTGTGGACCTCTGTGCTACAGAATTGTTCATGTTTGTCACCAGCCTCTGTGGTGCTCAGGAAATCTTGCTGTTGAGCAGTTTGTCTCTTTCCAGCCCTGGGACCCTTTTCTGCTCCCCTGCCTGCCCTGGCAGTGATGATGTGCCAGCCCAGCAGTGGCTCTGTGGAAATGGGGATGCCAAGCAGGGGGCTCATGAGTACCACAGCTGTATGAAACACACACGTTTGCTAGCATGACTCTGCAACCAAACATCAGCTCAGCTACTTTTTATTATTAATTTCAAGCTCCAGCTGCTGCCTTGAAGCATTTTGTTTTGCTATTCTGAGAGCTGCTCCTCAGAACAAACAAAAGAGGAAGAAAAATGAAAGCAAAGCCCCTAAAACTCACTAGGAAGGCAAAGTCTAGCAAGGATGGCTAACCGTGTCTAATAATCCATCAGGGTGGCTCATCTGTCAGCTACAAAAATGTCATTCCTAGAAGTTTACTAAAGCTTTTTAAGGTCTAAGCAGAGTTTACTGCTCATGGCAGCAGCACTGTGATGGCAGTGTGTGGTGACAGCTCTGTGCAGGAGCCAAGAGAACAGCTTCTTGAAGGAGCAGCACCAGGAACATGGGCCAAATGTGTATCAGCCCAAAGGATAGGGCCTCCTTCAGTCCTGGCTGCCCAGGACAAAGGCAGTTAGTGTCTGGGTATATTACTTTGGGTAGAGGAAGCCAAAAAATCGAGCAGTATGGGGGTCTGTCTCTGGGCCTAAGAGTAGGACCTGCTGCAGGAGGCTCCTTGTGTCTCCTTTCACACAACATGGCTTGTTAGTCTCTTATTCCTGCAAAGCTTTTCTCAGTTGTCTCTGCAGTAACAGTGTCATAGTGGAGAAGACAAGGTACCTACTGGGGATGTGGGGAGAGCACTGACCAGCCCTCTGGCTTGCACTGTTCTTGCCAAAAGGCAGTGAAGGACATGCAGCTCTAACCCTGCCTGTCCTCTGCCAGCACAGGCCCTTTCCTCTCCAGCTGGGCTTTACCTGGCCGAAGTGGGACAGCTGTGGTGTGGTTTCATGGGAGATAGGGGTGAGTGCACAGAGGGCACGAGGGCTCCCACTGAGCCCAGGAGCTGCTGAGGTTGGTCCATCTGGAGTAAACTCATACTAAGGGCTTCACAAGCAGTAGTAGATGGCTATTTATCACAAGCAGATACTCACTCTGTGCCTCTTGCAATGTCTTAGTCACCTTCTCCACTCTCCCTTCCAGCGACTTTCCCTTTGCCCTCAACTAATCCATCACTTGGAAGCAGCCTGTGGTGTATTTGCTGTTTTAAACAGCCGACCTTCAGACTTTGCTCCCGTGACGGCTCCCGGTCTGCGTTGATCCCTTTTCCCTTTGGAGACTGTCGATACATTCTGGTTTTGAAACAGCTTCATATAAAACTGGGGGGAGGTCTCAAATCCAGATCAAGCTTAACATCCACTGCCAATCCCCCACATCCACAGCCTCTTCCCTCCTGGAAGTGTTAAGCCATTCTTTTCACTCTGCTGCTTTGTGGGGCTAATGAATTTGCTGCTGCTATTCCCTCTGATGAGGGGATGGGAACAGTCACAGAATTGCTGTGAAAGGCTTAGAAATATATGTAAGTGGTTTGGATTTCTCTGTGAAATCTGAATTCAAATCCCCACTCTCTGAGAAAAAAAAAAGGGAGAAACACCGATACTGAAGAGCAACAACTTAAAAAAAAATCATTCATAGGGAGTCTGAGATTTTGCTGCCTTTATCTCTAGACTGGAATGTTGTAGCATTGCCTACAGAGCCTTTCTTCTCTGCATTAGGCAAGCGAGGAGATTTCATTTCATACATCATTTACAATGGAGTGCATCAAGAGCAGAGTTGGTGCATATTAACAGGGATGTGGGGAAAGAGTTGGGTTCTTTGAAAGTTTCAAAGCATCTCCACTGAGGAGGGGAGCCCAGGCTGCTGACTCCCTTTCACTCTGTTGTAGAAGCTGTGTGAACCAAAAGCCCATGAAATGGAAGGAGGAGAACAAAGGCACTGAAAGGCCTATAATGTGCCAGCATTAGTGGGAGCTGGAGTAGCACAGGGATGGTGTAGCTCTTCTATCTCTTATTGCTCTCCTAACTGGCACCTGCCTTCCTGTATATTCACACTGGAGTGATACAGGGTGCTCTCTGTACTTGGAAAGTGTGGTCATGGATTGTGACAACATGAGGAAGATGTTGTCCCCCTTCCTCTCCAGCCCATCTGACCAGCAGCTGCCCATAATCAAGCTTCCTCCATTGCCTCTCACTGTCCTTTAAGCCAGATCTTCAGATCACTTCAGAATGGCCACCCAATGTATTCATTAAAAAGTGTTTTAGACAGTGATTTGGTTTAAGAATCAGCATTCTTCCTTGATAAAAATATTTGGGTTGGTTTTGATTTCTTTCTGGAATTTGCAGACATAAGATATACTTGAGAAAACAGGAAATTGTATATTTTCCCGAGCTTCAAAACTAGATCTGGGGATGCTGGTGCTGTATCATCACAGGACTTGAGGGCCTGGAGCTTTCTGGAAAAAAACAGGCACCACAAAAAAGCACTATGAAAGTTATGGAACTGGCAATGAAACCGCTGTGTCTTCTCCCTTCCCTTGTTACCATGCTGTTTCCCCCTTTGGCAGGAGCTGCACAGGCCACCCTGCAAGAGGGAACAGGTAAGTCCCCAATGTCTTGTGACACCTGTGCCAACATCTTGCCACCTTCCTCATGGCTGGAGAGAGCCTTTGGGCAGGGAAGACTTTGAGTTTTTGTAATCCTCTGTGCATGCCATCCCTTGCCCTTCCAATGGACGACCACCGCAGGGGTCTTGAATTTTGTTTCAAAGTGTCTGGCAGAAAGCCTTAAGGATAGTGCCAGTATCAAGGACATCTTCCAGGACTGTTGCACTGGGAGCACAATGATTACCTTGTCTACCTGATGCTGCTTTTCCACCTACACAGTTGTAGGTTGAGGGTTTGGGAAAGATTTAAATAGGAGTTCCCATGGCTCCTGAAATTAATACAAAGTCTTACTTGGATGAGTTAATATAAAGGCTTTCCTGGCTGTTAAAATATTCATCATATTCCATTCTGGTGGGTCACCTTAGTGCTAGAGGATCTGAGGGAGGGCAGAAATAGCAGCAAAAATGCCCACCATATTTGTGAATGCCTACCTGGACTCAAACACCTTCAAGTTTGTTCAGTAATTCATGTTGAACAGAGATATTTCCCTGGATTTACAAAGTTTATTTTCAATTTAACTGTTGACTGGTACTTGCTCAGAGTCTGTTTCCAGAACTAGTGATGGATTTAAGTCACTCAGGAGACATTCAGCTTGCTCCAGGTGACTTATACAAGGTTACAGGAGGAAAAACCAACCATGTCAGGCTTCCATCAGCTGCAATTTTTGCCTTGTTAGAATTAGGAAATGGAAACTTTCCCCATCTCTCCCCCATGACTGTGCTCAAAATTCCACAATCTATTTTCTCTCACTCTTCACCTCTTCTCCTTTATATTGGCTGCTTTGCACCAAAAGTCCCATAGTTACATGCACTTTGACACTTGCATTTCAAAATGCATGATTGTGGAGTTCTGCCAATACCAGCAATTGATCTGGTGCCACAGACCAGCTTAATTATTCAAGGTCAGTCTCTCTCTGTCTCTTCTTGTCCAGGGAGCAGCAGCTACGGGGAATAAAACTTGAAGAGTCTTTAAATTTTAATCATAAATTTTAGTAAGTCACAGATTTGTTTTGCTGTATGTGGGATTTTCTCTATTGTAGTTCCTGCAACTTTTTGAGCCTCCCTGCTCAGAGCATGCCTTTCCTCCTCAGTACAACACTGGGCTTTTGTAAAGCACGGTATTTTACACTGCTATTTAAAATGCATAAGTTGTGTGATCTAAGCAGTTTCCAGTTCACTTCTGAGCTCCTGTAAAACGTATCCCTGAAGGCATTTCAGCTAAGCAACTAAGAAGGTGAGGGTATTAGAGGTTGTGAAATGGCTTGTCTGCTAATTCTTTCTATGTGCATCTCTTCAGATAAATCTCCTGTGACCTCCTACTACAAGCAGAACATTAGTTAAGTATCTTCTTGGTAATGGAGTGTCCTGGACCTGATCTTATATTATACTAAGGACTCTTCACGCTATCTGGGAAGATGTTTGCCTTCAGGGGGGATAGGAGAGGTGTCCCTGAAAGCACATGAGGTGCAAGTAACTTCACTGAACAGTGCTGGGCTGACTCAAAGACCCTGGCCCAGCCCTGTGGCCGGTCACGGGCAGCGAGTCAGGCTGGAGCCTCCCTGGGCTGCACTGCCTTAGGCCAGCTCTCGACTGGCTCTTAAAGGGGTACAACATCCATTACAGCAGCCTTGGGCATGCCCTGGATTTCATCTGCCCCAAGCTATGGACAAACAAAGAAGCTTTTGAACTTCTCAGTCCATCCCTGAAACAACTTGGAGAGCTGACAGAGTCCAAGGAATTATAATTTTAATAATAAATCCTCCAAATAATTATTCTGTATTTTAGAATAGTAATTATAAAATAATAATAAATCCTTAAAAAGGAGATCCAAATGGTTTTTAAAATTAGTAATAATAATAAATCCTAACGTGGCGGGGAGGCAATATTGCAAGGATGTAGGACGTACAATCACTTTTGTCTGCTGGGATCATTGAAAGGACAGTTGTGGGAAAGCAAGTTAACTGGGGTTTACACAGGGTTACAGTTATACTGATAATGGTAAAAGCAGCCTCCTGCAGTCAGTGCCACATCTCCTGTGCTTGGGAGAGGGACTGGATGCTGTGACCACAAGGACAGTGCTAGACCTGCCTGAGAAGACCTCTGCAGAGGTGAAGGTGGGAATTTTAAGGTACCTGGCCCAGAGGCAGCAGTGAGGGGCAGGGCTGGGCTGGGGATGCTGGCATCACCCAGCCTGCTCACTGTCACGGGTGCTGCCAGCTGGCAGGGCTAAGGGGTGGCATTTCTTACATATTTTTTTTGAGGGGAAATAAAGCCCAGCAATCTTTGTTAATTTTCAAACTCCCGGCATGATTACAGTATCTCTGTTTTACAGCACCCAGCTATTAGAGAAAAGCACTATGCAAGTCAATTAATGATAATGTCTCTTTCCTTGAGATAAAATAGTTCATTCTTACACCCAGCCGGGATGCACAGCAAGGCGAGCTGTGTGCTGCCCTTGATGGTGTGGGATGAATAGCAGCGCAGAGCCGCTTTCTTCCGGTGCAGTTGCTGGCTTTGTTGCAGATTTAAAGCAGCACTGTTTGAAGCTCTGCCTATATAGCTGTGTTATGTTGTCCTCCTTTGTAATGAAAACTTCTCCTTTTTCATCATTTTTAATTTCAAAGCCTTCAGGGGCTGGCTTCCCCAAGGCTACATCTCAGTCTGTGAAAAACAGGGTGTCTGGCTTTGCTCTTCCTCGCCAACCCAATGGCCAAGGCTAGTTGGCTTTCGCCTTCTATAACAATGGTTTATGGCTCTTGGCTGGTGTTTACCCAGCACCTTGTCTTACTTTAAAATGTATTTCTAGATGTGAGGCCATTTGTTCCCGAGCTGAAGCACTTGCTGTTAGTTTGGGGGAGGTTTGTTTACTGCAGTAACCAGCTTGCTTCGTATGTATTCCCATCACTCTCCCTTGCTATAACCTACAAATCTCTCCAACTTATTCAGCTCAATACTGGAGATGGTTTTTGAAGTCTTCTTTAAAGTATAGTGAGTGCCCTTAAAAATTTTCCCAGCTTTGAAAGATTCTACCTGTTCTAATGCAATTCCCTATTTTAAAGATAGGGAATAAATATCTTGGGGATGGTTGGCTCACATACAGCTCCTATCTCTTAAAACATTAATGGTCCATGCTGTTTGATTCTTTTTGAAAGTACTCCATTCCTGCTTTGTTTATTTAAGTTCTTTTCTCTGCACTGGGACTTGCCAAATGGAGTTGTGTCCCCCCCTCACAACCCCCCTGCTGCCACCCTTTCATTCACAGAAATGAGTGAGATGTAAATACAGCTCATTTAGTTTTAGCACTGCCAACTTTTGTTTCAAAAATCAGACATAAGGTCCCTTGAATTTTGAAATGGGTTTCAGAAACCTTTGTTGAAGAAATAAATTCTGAATAATTTCTGGTTTTGCTTTCTGCATTTTGTGCCTTTGAAGGTTCACACTTCTGAGCCTTCATGTACAATCATAAGAGATTGTAACTTGCTTTACTTTTAATGACTGCTGCATCCCCTGCAATCACACAGCTCCAAAAGGGAGCCACTGTAGGAAATGAGCCAAGTCAAATACTGCAGCTTAATAAACTCCTAAGACTTGTCAACAACAAATTTTGCTCCTAAAAATCGCCCATTGGTTTGCCTACAGCAGCTACGAATGCTGGGAAAACACTGGAACAGGGAGCACCACGACTGCGCTCAGGGCTACAAGATAAAATAAATCAGGCTGAGGGATGGGGGCATTGCCTTCCACGCAGTGGGATTGGGGATTACAGACATCGAGTTGAAGATACCAATGAATTTGTGCCCTAAAGGGTGTATTGGCCCTTAAGGGGGTTTATCAAAGCTCAACACTACTTTGTGTTAAAGCTGGTCTTTCGGCCCTGGAGCCAAGCTTGGGCTGCTTGAACCTTCCAGCAACACCCCTCCAGTTTTCCCACAACTGTAAATCATTGGGTTTATTAGCTGGAGCTGTCTCTCCTATATTAGTGTCATTTTAGCTTGTCCTGTCCTGTGGCAGGTATCCACAGTTGTTTGGCTGGCTATGACTGGTGTCTTCTCTAATTCATGTCATATGTCAAGAAGAGAAAAGCTGGAGGAAGAGGGAGCTGCCCTTGGCCAGCACAGGGGGCTGGAGCCAGGACCCTGCTGCTGCTGCCAGCTGGGGGAAGCAGGGCTAGGACAGATACCTAAGCACCTTTGAGGTGAGAACAGCAGTAAAACTTCTGTTGGTCACATATTGATGGCATAGTTTTGCTGTGAATTTTGTTTTTAGCAGCTTCTTGTGCAGAAGGTGAGCGGGGGCTGAACATGAGATGAAAATGATTTGGTCTGTCAGAAATATGGACTGTTTTTTCTCTGCTGTTGGGATATGCTGATGACATTACACAGATGGTCAGGAGACAAAGCTCGAGATGGCTGTGGCTGGTCATCTCTGCCCTGTGTCTGGGTGACGTTGACAAAATCTTCGCCAGCAAAATCTTCCCGCACATACGGACCAGTACTGACACCAGCGAGAGAGGGAGACCAAAAGCATATGTGCAGAGATGTGGCAGTTTGTAACAGAAACATGTACAGGCAAGGACTTAATTAATCAGACGCTATCTGGGCAGCCAGGGCTGGCAGGCGGGTCATTTAACCACCCAAACTTCAGTCGGTGCACGAGAATCCCCTGCTCTTTTCTGCCTTTTAAGTCTTTTATCTTTCCAGTCTGCAAGATGAGAGATAGCAGTGCAACTTTTCTGCTTTCTTCCTTTTTTCTCTTGCACACAAGATAGATATAAAAATATATATATAATTTATAGATAACGTATACATAAAATAATATTCTGTCTAAATACATGCAGACACACACGAAGCATGTTGCAGAGCCTGTGGGAAATACTGTCTGCAATGGAGCTTGCTAATTATAGCAGCTCTAATGGCAGCTTCCCCCCACCCTTCCCAACAGCAACTGAGATCAAAACCTTTTTTGTTTAAAATATTTACTGTACAGCTTGCAAAGCTTTAATCAACGTAACATGACGTTTCCTTGCAGCAGCCAAGTAATAAATATGCAATTAATAGGGAATTGAAATACACCCATTAGCTGTTTGCAGAGGCTCCACTTCCCCACTGTAAAAATGCTTTCAGAGCATTTAATGCTCTGCCTACAGTCAGCTGTGCCACCGGAGCACAGGGAGCCAGGCGATCCCCCTGCCTTTTGGTGGGGAGGGGATGAAGGGTTTCAGAGCAGCTTTGGGAAGTTTGCAGTGGGAATGACTCTTGCTCCTGCTTTGGCGACCGTGAGAAGTGACACGGGCGGATGGTGAGGCGACAGCTCCACCCACGATTTATGTCTCTCCCGCTTGGGAATTGGGCTTTTGAGGCTGTTGGTTTTGCTTCAGTAAGTGTGACTCTGCACAGCTCACAGGTCTGGGAATGCTCTTTTCCAGCGACTTCGTACTTGCCCAGTGCAGGGCTGGCAGCAGGGAGCAGGGTCCTGTGGACCTGAGGTCACAGCAGGGCTTCTCTTGAGCTGGGGTACTCCTTGGGCAGCCTGGTGCTTGCTGCATGGGCTATAGCTGTGGCTGAGTTCATTCTACAATGGCCTGTCAGCCAAGTTAGCATGTGCTTTCTGCAATTTATAAGCTGCTTTAAAAAATGTTAACTGCTCACCATGGTTGTACCACATGGTTCTGTCTTAGGTAGCAGGAGACAGCACAGAGGTGGCTTGAATACCCTTGATACAAAGTGGTAAAATATATATGGCATAACCACCCGCATAGGAGTATTCTTCAAACCCTTGTCCCACAACTAAAGCCACAGAGTGAGACAAAAGCTTGAGCTGAAGCAACAGCCCTGGCAGCTTTCGCCAACAAGCTCCTCATTGGTGGGGCTGACCATGTCCCCTGTGGCCACCCCGCTCAGCACTGCTCCAGACTGGGTTGAGGGATGCCCAGGAGGGTGTTGGGGCACTGGAGCTCGTGGAGCAGTTCTGTACACAGCCAGAGCAACAGCCAGACACTGCTACCCAGCAAAGCCTCCCCACTGCATGGGGAGGAGGCAGCTCAGAGCTGTGTGCCTCCCAGCTAAGCATTAGTGAAGCTTTTTAATCTCTCACTGTGGGATTTCTTTTTGCTTCAACATCACGCCATAAAGTATTTCAGACAAGGTGACATTTTCCATCTGCATAAAGTGCTTGCAAACAGTGTGAATTTAACTTTTATTGGCCTGATTTAGGGGTATGGGACTGTGCATAAGTCTTGGTCTCTCAACCTATAGCCCTGCACTTTAAGTGATGAATTAGTCAGTAAAATAAACAGGGCATTATCTAGCTGTACACACGTCTGCATCTTCCAAGGAAAATTAAACGGTGTTTGAACGTACAAAAGCTAATGATAGTGAAATCAACTTGGCTATAAATTAACCAAAACTCAAAACTAATCCCAAACTTTCTGAGAGCTTGAAATTGCTCTGCTCCTGGAGCGGAAAGCTTAGCACGTAGGAGGGCAGTGGGTGACCATGCAGAATGGCTGCATGGCTCTCTCTGTGCCACTCTGTCCATCCCTCTGTCTGTCAAGGTTCTCACCACTCCCCAAGAGGTTTGAGCAGTTGTTGGGGGGAGATACTGATGTTACTGCAGTTCCCATTCCCATCCCCACGTGCTGAGGGAAAGAGTGATCCATCAGTTACCATCCTCAGCGATCGACAAATGTTGATGTCTTAATGGCAACCACCATACCTGCACCTGGGGTGTGATGGAATACTGATAGAGACATTAGTACCCAGGCTGGCAATGTGATTTTATATTTCATTTAACCCAGAACACAACGTACTGCAATGTATACATTTGTAACTGCTCCCTTGATGGTCTCTCTGGAGTATTATAAAGATTTATCATGTAGTGTTTGGTCAATACTAAATACCGTGAAATGTCAGTAGAGCAGTTCTTGGGATTGCTTGAGCAGTAAATAACAGAATCCTACAATATCCAAAAAGAAATGAGCAAGTGAGCAAGAAACTTTGGAGAAACAAAATGAAACAAACTAAATCCCTAACCTTTAGGAAAAAACAAAGCAGGAAGAATGTTATCATGAAGTCCTCCTGACTTTTCATGAGGTATGTGAATATTTGTCATGTAGATGCATTGAAAAGCCATTTAGATCTGGAAATGCAGCACCATAGATATTCAGGGTCAGGCACAACATCAAGTTTTCTCTCTTTCTACCCCCCATGAAACACTTGCACCTCCTGCTCCATGACCCTGTGGCAGCAGCTGTCTTACGGTTAGCAAGATAGCACGAGCATCCTCTGCATTCTCCTCTCCAGAAACCTGCCTGACAAATAGCAGCTGTTTCGTGGGAGGTGGGGTGGACAACCCCTCCCAGTGCTGTCACGTTCCCTCCTAATCACTCCCCAGCTAATGGTGGGGATTGCTTTGAGAAAACCTTCCAGGATTTTTTTTTTTTACAGGTCACAAGTTGGCTACTGCTTAAACATATGTTCCTCTTTCCCTGTCTCTGACTTGCAGAATAGCTGCTAACTAACCAAAAGACAACATGGTGAGCCAAGGCTATTAGTGAATAATAATGCCATTTGCAGGCAGCAAAGGCTGAAAGGCTTCCAGAGCAGTTAGCAGTCTGCAGGCATCTCCCAGAAATGCATGAGCAGAGCTCCCGTGCATCAGCCAAAGAGCAATTATTCTTGGAAAGCACGTCTGCCTCATGCTTTAAAATCTTTTCTAGTGTCTTGAGTTTAAAAAAAATAGATGTGCTGAAAGAAAGTAGAGAAACTGGAGTAGAGGACTTTAGATGCTGTGAATGAACATGACTGCAGGTATGGGCACCTCCTGGCTCCCTCCAGCTCCATCCTGGGTGCCCCACAGCAGCGACAGCCAGCTGGGGTGAATCCAGGATGAGCAGCCTGGAGCCTGGCCTGGAGGAGGAGGTGGCAGCCAGGGATTCCCCCCTCTCTGGCCTTCCCAAGAGCAGAGGTACAGGCAACATGCAAAGCTCTGCAAAAATTGCATTTTTACAATGAACTTCAGTCAAGCAGCCTTGTTTGTTGTTGTTTATTTTTTTCCTTTTGGCTTTCCTGTGGTTTTTTTCCCCAAACATCTCATTTGTAGCAGAAGATTATATTCCTAACGGGGTCTTTTTGAGTGCAGTATTGTACACAGTTCTGCTCTTTAAAGAACTAGCACGGATCCTAACAACTCTCCAGGCAGGAAATCTGGTGGGAACTCTGCTTTCCTGCTTACTGATCTATCGCTGAATCCAGCGATCCCACTGAGCCCATCAGTGCAGTGCCTTGGTAGCAAGTAATGACACAGGGAGCCACCAAAGGACTGGTTTATGGTCCAAACTTGTTAACTTCAGAGAATACTTCTTTTGCAACATTATTATATTTTTTTGGCAAATCACCGAGAAGTTTACTAGTTTATGCCGCAATTTTACTTAACCACCATGGTGCTATATTTTGCCTTTAAATTACATATTTCAGTTCCTACATGAGACTTACTGTCAACATTTGTGTGTGTGTGCTGTTACATCTTTTATTTTTTTGGTTCACTTATTTTAATTATGCATTTTATTTTAAGTACATTGTTTTATGACATCACTTGTTAATTCTTCAATTATAACTCTATTCCTCCACTGCTCTGCAGTGTGCAGTAGCCTTGAAGTGCTGTAGGAGTGTGCCACAAACAGTGGGAAAAAAAAAAACAAACGGCCTAAAGACCCAAAGATGCATCACAGACAGTTCTGTGATATTAATTACATGTTGTTTGACAAATAATTGGTAAGAAATTGGCTTCTTTCTCAGTATTGTAAGAGCTTTTGCAGTTTGCCACTGGGCTCTGCCAGGAGAAGCCTGCTGTTCCTGCATGGGCTGAGCCCATGGCATGGCTATCAGCCTGGGAGCAGGTGACACTGATTTCCATGGATCATGACTGGCAGGACCCATGGGGTTATGTTGAGACATTCTGAGCACCTCATGGCAGCACAAACATCAGCATGGGGACTGTGTCAGACTGCCAGCTGGTCTGAGAAGGTGCAGGTTAACAGCAGGTGCCTTTAGCCATCACTTCTTAGCTTCCTCAGCTCACCTGCCATTAGAATTCCATGCTCCTACTCTTTCCTTTACTCCTACACCAACTTACCACTATCATGCTTCCCACCTTGCCTTGGCTTTAGGGTGCCAGCTCCCCGTTACCCTTTGCATCTTCCATGAGGAGATAGAGCCGGTGGGCTGCACCTCCTGCCACCAGCCCCGCCTGAATTTCAGAGGAAGTAATTAAAAACAGCCCAAACCCCCAGTGATGCAGCCACACAGCCACAGCATCACAGGTGTGATGCTGAGCACTGTATCTGTGGATGCAGAAGCAGTTAGGTGCACACGTTTTGACAGATGGATGAAAGGTGTGTTGTGGTCTGCAGATGCAGATCTGTCGAGTGGCTCACTTTCAGCTTGGAAAGATAATGTCCCGTGTTCCCTCTGGCAGGGAAAGGACTGGCACTGGCCTTGTGCTGCCTGAGCAGTTGGCCAGTGCAAAGGCAGCACTGCCCATCAGTGTCTGCAGGTTGGTGTTAGAGCAGTCGGGTTTTGAGTAAGTCCCACTCAGTTTTGGGAGACTAAAAAGAGTGATGAAGTAGTGCCCAATTCCTCTCATATGCTGAGCCCAGAGCTGTGTGTGACATGTAGCTGTGCACATCTTCTATCATCTTTTTTATCAAACAAATCCAAAGACAGCCTGGAAGCCAGCTGTTCATTAGATAGCTCAGACAAAGCATGGCAGGGGCGTCATGGCATGTCCAAGTACAAAACGGTTTCATTTGCAAATCCATCCTGTTTACTAATTTGGAAAGGATGTGCGAGTTGATGGCTCATGTTTCTGTTAGGAATGCAACAGTTTGCAACCCACTTATAACAAAAACCTGAAAGAGAACCGAAGATGCTGAGATTCCCCATATATCGCTGCAGTTTCTCTCTTGTTTTACAGTAATTTGATGCTGCCTGAACACAGTAGTCGACCTTTTTTTTAAACTCCCGCTTGCAGGGTAGAACAGCAGGGATGATAAACCTTATGCTTTAGTTCAGAAATAGCACACATCAGTGAGAGCGACCAGGGTTGCACCACGGGACAGAGGGGGTTGTGGCAGCTCAAAGCAATACTGATTACTGAGGTTTATTACACATACAAAAAAACCATACTGCCTGCCAGAAAAATTGCATGTTGGCCAAAAAGACTGTTTAGGCTTTGTTTGCTTTTAAACCCTGGCTCAGATCTAGTTTTATGTCCTTTCTCTCCTGCAAACTGTGTTCATTTTAGAGCTCTGAATTACTTGAAGTCCTCAGAACCTGAAATGGAGACTTTCATGAGCACTGTGATGGTCCTGCTCCACCTGGAGCTGTCTGTGGCTGGAGTCTGTGTCAGCTGAACTCATGTTCAGGTTGGTGTTTCTTCCTAAAAGGCAAAAATGGCAGCTCACAAGTATAAAGAAACTTGTGAAATAGCTACTTGAGGCAGAAAAGAAAGCACAAGGGAGTGCATGAAGGGGAAATCTCACTCTGGCCACTCGAAATTGTATTTATGTCCTAAACTGGGGAACAAAACTCAAGAGTAATAGTGACCCTGCCTCCTGTGCAGCCTCACTGTCCTTGGACTGTGGAGGACCATTGTTGTTCTTGAGGCAACATAGTTTTGGGGAAAGGTAAAATAAACTATGGCACAAAGAGTGTGGAAAAAAAATTACTACAGAGAAAACTAGCACAGGATGAAAGCAGCATTCAGAGTCATCTGGGTGCTGGATAGCATCTGCTTTTGTGTATACAGAAGGAAACATAGCATGAGAAATGGCTCTGAAGCCATGCTGCATGTTTATTGCACAGATAGGACTGGGCAAATAAGAACATCACCTTTTCAGCAAGGCTGTGTGCAGTGTGCGTGACTCATGGTGACCACAGACCTCAAGAACACTGAGCGCTTGCCCACCTTCCCTCTAGTAAACCATATAATCTCTTTCCAAAACCGTGAAGCCCAACCTCAGAGATCACAGGGATTTTGCCTGATTAGAGACCAGAATAAATTTAGAGGCCAGGTTGTCTGGCTGTTGTAGCAGCAAATGTGGGAAGAAGAGCCTTGGGCTATTTTCCTTGACATGGAAAAGTTACATGACAGATCATTTGATGTGTTGATTCTATTTTTTAAACATTGCCTAGCACAGACATCAGAGCTGGCTGCAGCTCAGCCAGCCATCATCTCTGCCCCGCACAGTCCAACACTTCTGCCTTCCAGGGCAGGAGCTGTGCCCGGCCCCTGTGGCTCTGCTGGCAAGGACTGTGCTCCCACACGGGCAGCAGCATCTTTTCTCAGGTGTCTTCCCCACATCCAGCACAAGCTAATAATAACCCCTGCCAGACTCCATGAACCATTTACATGAGCACAGCCAGCCTTTGGCACAGCTTCGTGCTAGTGCTGTAACAGTAATGGCCCTCCCATAATGACTCTGCTGCCACCAGCTAAAACTGCTCCACAAATTATCTCACCTGGCTCACAGTCTCCAACTCATCTGCATGGGGGTCAGCAGGGTGGATAGTCCTGCAAGACACGTGGCCCCAGGTGACCCTGAAATTTTTTCGGCATGTTCCAGAGAAAGTACTGAATCCCTTTTGGTTGTCACAGTAAATGGAAGATTCCACTGGAGCATCACTGGCTCTGGGGCTCATCGTCATGGGTGACACCTTGGGAGGGAACCTTTCATGCTGGGAAACTTTGCTGAGCTATTCTGGCATTACACATGCATGAAAGGATGAAAGGAGACATTCTGAGGAACTGAAATCTTGGGAGACTTGAAGGGGCATTTGGCTGGTGGAATCTCTCTTACTGGTGCTAGCATGTGAGGAGGACAAAAATGAGCCCGTCAGGTCCTGGGAAAAAGTACTCTCAGGAACAGGAAACAAAGACAAAACTGTACTTTCTGCTGTGTTGTTGATTTTGTAAATAGTTTTAAAAGGAAAAGCAATTCTAAACATTCAAGGTTGAACCTTTGGCTTTGTCAGTTTTTCTTTTCAACACCAGCACTTCAGAGCTTGCGGACAGACCTTTAAAGTTACACAAAAGGGTAGTGTTGAAGTGCAGAAACAGCTGAGAATCTTCCACTTGGAAGTATTCTCCAATCTGCACTTCCTGACAGAGGCAGTGGGAGATGGCAGATGGTAGGTGGCATTTTGTTTATCAAAACAAGGACTGTGGGATCTCTTGAGGTGCTGGAAAAACTATACAGCTGAAGTGAGAAGTTGTCTGTGTGCACTTACCAGCTATTTCCTCCGAACTAAACAACTTCTGTTTGATGCAACTTGCAGAAAAAAATGAATTTAATCAATAGGGAGAGCAACAGTCTTGTGCTGGGTTTGGAAGTGAGGTCACCAGGGTTGCTCCTACCATCACCAGGAGGCCCAGTTTTGAGCTCGGAAACCACCACTGAGGGTTGGAACGGCATCCATGCCAGGAGGCAACATCATCCCCACTGAGAACCTCAGTGCCAGTCATTTTAGACCACACTTTTCAATGTGCTTTTTTTGGCATCCAGAAAGTGATTGGTATGCTCTCATATTCTGTCTTTAATATCTAAAATATTCAGAGACTATTTAACTGGAGAGGCTGTAGGTCTGTTGGGTTGGGTTTTTTTCCACACATGAATATTGCCAGGTTCCATGAGAAATGTTTTCCAGCATTTCTAAATGCCTAAAACTATCCCAGTTTTGGCACAGAAAGGGCAATAAATCCAATTTATTCCTTTCATGCTCCAAACTCCCAAATAACTGGGAGAGCTGCAGCAGAAAGACAAGGGGCTCAAGATGCTGCACAACTGTAGCATCCTCATGGGAGCAACTTAAAAACTGTAGGTAAATGCCTTTCATAGAGAATAGTGTAAATTAGCAAGGACATCTCCTACAGTGGTTTTTGGCTGCTTCCCTCAGTAGAAAACACTGAGATTGTTAGGTAAGTAGCAAATTACTCTACATACTAAAGCAGATGTGTACCCAAACAGATGTGGTCATTCTGCCACTGAGGCAAAGCCAGAGCAGCTTTAGGGATGCGAATGGAGATAAATAGGAATAAAAAAAGGTATGGGAGGAGAAGAGGAACCTTAACGTTGCTTTTTCTTTCAAACTGATCTGTACACATGTCACACAGTTGGATGTATGAATAGTAAATTATTCTATTCATTTCTTACTCTTGATGAACAGTAAATTAGTCTAATAACATTTACTGTTCAATTCATTGATTGTCAGAGGGAGATTAGAGGCAAATAGCTTTTAAGTCTTTCCAGCTGCAAACATTAGAGTTGTCTAAACTTATGATTTTTGGCTGTAATTAGCTGCAGCTCTGCAGCATCCCCACCCCAGCTCCATCCCCACTGTGCAGGCACACCCCCAAAGCCCTGCCCAGCCCTATTTCTGCCAGCTCGTGCTGCTTCTGTGGTGGCAGGGATCCCAAAGGGTCGCTTCAGCTAGGTGATCTCCTGCAGCAACTTTGAGAAAGCAGGTAACAAAAATAGTTTGTGTTTTTTTTTATAATACATTTACTGAAATGGCTTAGTAGCGCTGCACAACAAGAACGTTGGAGAGTGGAGAATAAACCTGAGAGCTGTGAGGCTGAGGGGGTGTAAGGGTGTGTGTGTGAGTAAAGTCAGGCTCTGCATGGCATGAAAAGCCTCACTGTTCTGTGTCTGGAGGGTCTGAAGTGCTCTTACACAGGAGGACTTCACTGAAGTTGCTGTACTGACACCAGTGGAATACAAGTGTGTGAGCAAGGAGAACAAGGCCCATAAAACAGCAGATGAGTCAAGCGAATTGAAGATGGATGCCTGCCTTGTACCCGATGTGCCTCCTCTTTGTCATCCTCCTGCCCCCGGCTTCAGCTCTGCACTGGGATTCAGTCCTATCTGTATGAAGGTGCTGCTGGCTATTGAACAGACATAGAATTACTTGTAGCCAAAGGAAACCATAAACAGCAGAATCACTTCAAACCTTGCCACAGCTTGGAGGTGTTTATTACCTTTATCTACACCCTCACCCCCCTTTTCTTTCACAAGACTAAAGTAAATAAAAGTAGTATTCTCTTGCTATGCTAGTCAGGTTTTATCTCTGTTAGAGACATGTTGTGCTCAACTGCAAGCTGCAGGTGGGCTGAGACACCAGTGCTTTGGGGAAATCATCCTCCTGCCAGCACCAGAGCCCTGCTCAATGAACGAATCCTAGAATGGTTTGGATTGGAAGGGAGATCACCTGATTCCACTCCCCCTACCATGGGCAGGGACACCTTCCACTAAGCCAGGTTGCTCAAAGCCTTCTCCAACCTGTCCTAGAACACTTCCAGCCGTGGGGCGTCTACAGCTTCTCTGGGAAACCGATGCCAGAGCCTCATCACCCTCATAGGGAAGAATATCTGCCTAATATCTTATCTAAACCTCCTCTCTTTCAGTTTAAAGAGGGTTACCCCCTGTATGACCTCACAAGGAGGGTCATTACCACTCATCCTGTCACTCGAGGTCCTTGTAAAAAGCCCATCTCCAGCTGTCCTGTAGCCCATTAAGGTACTGGGAGGGGCTCTGTGGTCTCTCGAAGGGATAAGCCTGGGTACCCTGCAGTGTTGTCACAGGCTGGAGCAGCAAGAGGAGCTGCTGGGGAGAGCTCAGGAGAGGTTCCTGGCAGAGCAGCTCCTGGCTCCTGGCACTGTGGGGCCAACAGGGGTGTCCATCCAGCTCTGGCACAGGGACAGGTGGGTGAGCTGAGGGCAGCCACTGGCACAGATGGGGCTGGTTCAGCTGCTAGAGCTGCAGCTTCTGCTTTCTAAGCATGTGGGCTGTACACAGCAACAAAATGCCACTTACCATATTTCAGGGAAACTCGTTTCCATCAGGAAATGGAAATCTGTTAAAACTCTGTGTGCAAATAGTTGATTTTGAGTGGAATATTCCACTGGGAAATCTAAAAAGGCATTTCATTGACTTGGAACACGTCGGGTTTGGTCTATATTTAGTTCCAGGCTCACCTGGGCTGTTGGCATTTTCTGTGAGCAGCTCTCCATTTCCAGGACATGGTGTTGGCCTTGCTGAGGCTGACTCATTGCCAGGGTTTGTGCATGATGGGAGGGGAGCACAGGGTGCAGAAGGGAGGAGAAGAATGGGCCCATGACTCCTGCAAAGGCAAACAATACCTCAGCTGCAGACAGTCATTAATGTCAAAGCAAGATCTTATTAAAGGCAAGGCTTCTAATTTAAATTTCCCTGAGTATTTGCTCACTTTTTGTTTTGCTTCCTCTCCTTCCCATAGAATGACCCCACAGTAATGACAAAACATCAGAACTTGGGGGAACCCGAGCTGTTATTGTTTGGATGGGGTTGATTTTAAAAGCTTTACTCTTCATGCCTTTCTTATCCTAAGGTTTTCAAATAGAAATATACACACACCTTAACAACAAAAGACTATAATGACTGCATTGTCACCAGATAAAACTGTACTAAAAATAAATAAATGCTGCAGTTTAGCATGATTCAGTAGGTAGGGTCCTTATTATTCTTCCACCATTGAAAGGAAGATTCAATTTTAGAATAATACACTCCATCCCTGTAGCATCCCTCATTTGACTGGGGCTTCTTTTAGAGTTTTTATCTGCTCATGAATGCAGAGGGTTAAGAATAACCACGGGTGCGAGTGTTGTGGTCACTGATGCATGTTTTTAAGTAGCAGGACACAGTGAAGAATCTTGGTTTAAGTGTAATAAAAGTGAGGTCCCGATTTGTTAATGAGGAGCATTGTCTGCTGCAGACACTAATTTCACTACAGGGTGCAGTCTTCAAACTTTTCATTCTAATTAGAATGCATTTCCATATTCTTTATCAATTTCTTCCCTTATTGAAATCTTCTCAAATGACCTTTTTTTCTTCACTTATGACTCATTCAAAGATTTTTATTTTTCCCAAAACAATCATTCAGATGCAACTGCATTTTTCCAGTAAACACGTTAAAAAATAAATGACCTTGCCAGCTCATGCCTACACAGTGGGAGAAGGGCATTAGCAGTGCAGAGGCAGCTACTAATAATACATGGGAAAATTAAGTATGGGAGAAGACCATCTTCTTCTAATTCCTTGAGCATTTAATTTCCGAATGCCCTGCAGTAGAATGTGTCTCGAGTAGGAGCTTAATGGCTGCCAATGGAGTTCCAGCAGTGGGAAAACAAGTCCCGACAGAAAAGGGGGCATTTTATGCACATAAGAAAATAGGTTATCTGCTAAGGAGGCTTTTTTTTTTTCCCTCAGTCTTCCACAGCTGTGTCCAGTTCCAATTTCTATAATAAAGTAAATTATTAACTCAAGTTGACGAATTGGTTGGTGTTGGTAATAGGCTTTCAAAATGATTAGTGATATATACTCATTACCCAAATTAAAAAGCCATATTAAAAATAAGGAGAGGAAATGTAGCAGCATTATCAAAGTAATAATTTCTATTTAGTGCATATCTTTCCTGAACTTTGGCAAATGTTGAATTATGCAAGACAAACACTAATCTGAAAGCATTCTAATTAATGATGGTATTTCTTTGCTATCAAATTAAAACCAACACATTCATGGTGCATCTGACTTAAATGTTATCACAAGTTCTTCACACTTTGAGGAAAATTGTTGATATGTTTGAAAATATTATACCTATACCCAAGCTACCAGGCTTGAGCCATGTTCTTCCCTTGCAGAATAATTGTTAATGGGAAAGACCTTTATAATTCAAAGTTCACCCAAACATTTGTTTTTGTTATTCAGTCATCTCAAGGATGATAATGATAATAATAACAACAATAATAATAATCAAAACAAACCCCAGAGATTAGTATCTTGACTTCAATTAATCACAGTGCTTTGTAATCCAGGGTTTGCTATGGGTTTCACCAACTAACAGAATCAAACAGTTGCTTTCACTTTAAAGATGCTTTATAGATGAGAACACATTTACAAAATTTCTCGCAGAATAAAACAATAATCAGGCAGCTAATTAAGCACATTGTAAGTGCTGGGCTTCTGAGTTAAAGACCTGTCCAGGCTGCAACATCATTTTTACTTTATTATTATATGCAGGAAGCTAATAAAAATATAATTTTGAAAAAAAAAATCACATTAGTGATTTGCTAGAGTGAATGTAGATGTCAAAAATGCTAATGCAGAGAAGCTGTCAGGAGTTTAAATAGATTTTTCACTGACTTGCTGTTCTTAATTATAGCTCAGCACCCTGTACAGGTTAAAAATGCCGGGTTCCTTCGAAACAAACTATGAGCTCCTTACCATCTCGTCAAATTCTCCTTCTCTTCCTTTCAAATGGATCAATCAGATGCCAACACATAACATTTTTCATTTACATCTTTTCTTAAGCTTCCTTATCCACTGCAATTATATTTTTACCCAAACCTATCCTGAAGGGGATAGAAGAGATTTCATGGAAGAAGCATAATTGGAAATTGAGCTTGCTCTTTCATGGGCTTCTTTTATGAGGAAGGATAACGTTTTGTGTGGTAGAAATTCAGCACTTAAATTAGGGGGTATGCTGGCTACTTAGTTAAATAATCTAGAATAATCAGGTCAGGAGGGAATAGCACATAGCTTTCACTTAATGTTTTGTATTAATTTTTCAGATAATGTAATTCCACGTACTAACCAAGCATTCAGGAGTGCATCAAAAAAGTGCTACGAACTGGAGGATTGACAGGTTGCTAATCCAATCCTCTGACAGTCACAGGGTGACATGTAAAAGAGATGCTTTGTTCTTTAAGAGCTGATTGAGTTCCATTAGTATCCATATTCAGAGCCCTGGGCACAATATTAATGCTAATACTGTTGTTACAGAGATGGAAATCCGTTAAGAATGAACAATAATCAGCTCACAATATCACTGGACATATTCTTGCAGCTTGTAGTAGGGTGAGATCCGATAGCTCTAAACCTTTCTAAAGAGAAAACGAAAATCCAATTAACATCTTCTGTGTAAACCTTCTCAGCTACTTTCACTGGAGATGACCTTGGGCAGCTCTGTTGCAATTTTGCCAAACCTCAATTATGTCTTTAATTCAGCAGTGTTGTTGGGTTTTGCCCAAACAGAAGGCCTGGCTCTGCAGCCCGCCCCTCATGCTGGGTAGGAGTTGCTCACACAAGTCACCTCAGCTGCCTTTGGCATGTTTTGCCCTGAGCTGCTACACAGGCGGGCAGCAAACAGACTTTGGGCTTTACACTTCCCTGGGGATGTTGAGGCCAACGGGCAAGAAAACTCCTTTTCTCTCGCTCTCCCACCTCCTGTAAAAAACCCAGCTCTTAGGTCATAGAATGGTTTGGCTTGGAGGGGACGTTAAAGATGATCTGGTTCCAGTCCCCAGCTGTGGGCAGGGATGCCACCTGATGTGGCTGTTCTGGGTAAGACATGTGGTGAGACCTGGCAAATGGTTATTCACATTGTGCCGACAGAGGATGTGGTGAGGAGAAGAGGTGCTCCACGAGCCCCCATTCAGGACCCCTCTCCAGCCCAAGGTTCAGGCCTTGCAACACAGTCCCCTGGACTCAGGATAGTCTAGCCTATATTCAAAGGAAAGTATACTCCTTTAGAACAAAGTTTCCTTGCAATCAGTTTGAACTGAACCTAGAAAAACTCTAATTATCAGCAAAATTTAGCCTGATAGGGAAAAAAGGGAGTGTTTTTCTTTGGGGCAGGATATGAATTTACCCAAGGTTTGGAGAGAAAGCAACTGCCATGGTAGAACTCTAAAATAATTATTTTAGATGTATTTTACCATACTGCCCACTTAATGTTTTTCATTATCCAGTAGGCAAACATAAGTTTTCACAGCCTGTCCTCCCTTTCTCTTTTGTTTTTGACAAGAAGCCTGCAATTGAACTAGAAAATACTTCATGACAATGAAGTCTCATCCTGGTGGCCACATGGCTCAAGGCTTCCATGGGCAACATCCTCCATCACAAGGTCTGCTCCTGATCACCATGAGCAGGACTCTGAAAGGAGTGAGGATCTTGATGGAAAGAAGCACATTCATTCCCAGGACAGCTTCTGCACATAAAGCTTTTCCCTCTTGTAACTGTACAATCCATGGGAAAAGAGGTAAAAGACTTGTTACTGACTGTGCTAATGCCACTGAAATGTTCAGTATGAATGTAAGTTGTCTCCAATTTGAATCTTTGTTGCAACTGCTGTCAACACTACAAGTGAAGATCCCAAAATATAAAACATTTTGAACTCACTCTTTTCATTTCCTTTTCATTATACGAGGACGATACTGCCTTATCTCAAAGACACACTTGCATATTTGCACTCTATAATGGAGAAACAGCACTACATACAGGTCCCTAAAAGTAAACACCAAACTCTGTAAATCTTGCATATAATTAGGAATTTCTTCTGGATTTATTATTTTTTCCCCAAAGCTGTTACTGCTTGATTTGGCTGTCATCTGTGTCACTTCTGTGGATAGATTTTCTGTGTTAGAAAGGGAAAATCAGAGCAGCAAGCTAATAACTTGTTACAACAGGGAGATTTAAGGAATAAAATACTGAAGCAGAGCTGCTGACAGCACTGTGGTAGCTGTACTGCCTCCTTAAGTGGAACCAGTCAGGATAACCCTTTGTTTTAGAGGGTCTTTCTTAGAAAGAACCCACACAAACCTTGGATCGGATGGACACAAACATCTTTCAGACTGCAAAGAAAACAGCTTCCCCTGTAAATATTCCCAGCCCCAAGCCAACAAAACAAATTTGGTCTCAACTTTATAACTTTGATTTAATTTCCTAGTATATTAATTTTGGCCATTCAATCTCACTGATTTGTTTAGTCCATCTCAACTGTGTCCTCAATTCGATTGCTTAATTGGCTCAGCAAAGCCTGGATGCATCAGCTCTGTAACACGCTTGCTTATTCTTTCTTGTAAGATCTATAAAAATAAGCAGAACTTATTTTACATTAAATGGCAGTCAACCTTAGAAATCCCAAGCCAAAGATAATCTCAGGTATGTGGAGAGCACTCTCTAGTCTAGTTCAATCTTGCCTTGTTTGGATCTGGCAGTGTTTGAACATTGACATGTGCCCTTCAGTACAACTTTCTAGTTTGAGATCACTGGCCAGTAACAGCTTGGCTGAGGCATGAGCTCTCATTTTTTTCTCAGATGACTGCTGTGGGGGTTGTTTCTGCTGGTAGAAGCAGAGTAAGGAGCAGTTGGTAGCAATACCTTCTGCAGAGACAGTAAAACTTTCTCATATGCTTCACTATCATCATTATACCTGACTGAACCCAATCTCTGCTGCTGATTTTAAGCATGCTGATGCAATGCACTGGCATTTCTGAATTTGCTTCATTTGCATTTAAACAATCAAGAGTTTTAATTAAAATGCATAAATGAATCATGCACTAGAAGCCCTATCTCCCATGTTATTTATTTTTTATATTAAACCTTCAATTTGATGGATAAGCACTGCCATTGGTCATTTCTGCTAAAATGATCCCATCAGGAGTGAAATATTTGACAAATCTGATGTTAAATTTTTCATCCCTAGCTTTCAGCACTTGTGGTCCATTGAGATAAATAGTGTGTCTCACACTTTTCATCTATTCTTTGAAGCTCTCTGGGACCAGCCCTTTGTTAAAGAGAAAGAGATATAGGTCAAAGGATGGTTTGAGATCCAAACAGTGCTCTCCTTATGTTTTTTTTATATGGCCTGGCACATCCACAGTGGTGAGAGCGTCCTTTACTTCTTCAGTGTCTTCCTTTTGTGACAACTATCACTTCTTTCTCTGTAGTGACAGAATTTGGGGTTTTGGTTCTGGCCCATTGATGAAACAGAAAGCAATGTGGACTTTCTCCTAAGCAAAACCCATTTTCTTAATGCTTTTTAAAATTTATTATTATTTTTACCCTGTGACAGTGGTATCTGCAGTCATCACAGAAGTTCCTGCTACTTCCAGAACACACTACTTTGCAGCATGGTACTGAAATTTAACTCCAAGGAAAGTAATTTGTCCCGAGAACTGCATCCTATAGAGAATAAGGCAAAAAACACACTCTGCTGGTAGCTTCTCTCAGAGGATTACTGTAAAACTAAGCTAATAACAATGCAACATTCCTTCAAAAACTGAAATCTTGCTCACATGCTAAGACGCTATAAGAGTAACAGCATCATCTGGTGGCTTCTGCCACAAAGAATGGATTAATTGATTTTTTTTTTTTTTTTTTTTTTTTTTTTTTTTTTTTTTTTTTTTTGGTTCTACTTTCATTTAAATTCCTCATCTCTCAGGTGAGGCCAGGTCCTGAAGGAATGTGTGAGAGGAAAAACAGACAGGAAAGGATAAAAATGAGAGAAGGTAATAATGAAATCCTCAGCTATACTGAAACATTAAACTGCATCTGAATATCTCAGATCTTTTTAAAAGGATTTTTTAAAGAACATTGAAAAACACCATCCTCATTGAAGTCAAGCTTCATTTACGGCAATGCCAGATGGGTTGGGATTTTCTAAGCATGCATTAAGAACAGGAAGAATGCTGCTAAAGGCCTTGAACCTTAGATAAGGATTGGTGTAAACCTCCACAAAATCTTAAGACAATTCCTTTTCATCATTTCTTTTGTAAGTGCCAGATCAAATCCTTCAAACTCCTCCTGCATCTTCCTTTTGGAATTCTTATTAATGATCCTCTTAACACTTGGAGAGGTGGTATGTAAAAAATGAGATGAACATACATTAGTTTTCAAAAGAGTTTCTCCTGTGAACAAGTGCTATTGTGATTATGACTGTAAAACAAGCTAATCCAGCAAAGCTTACATCTAACGTTAGTGTAGTACTAGAGGTTGAATCAGCCTGCCTGAGGTATTAAACCTCCCCGACCTAGATGGGCTGAAGTATTCCCAGAAGTGTCCAAGGTCCCTTGTAAGAAGTTTAGCGCAATCCAGATGAAGCATATGGGCCACACTAGCCCATAGAACACAAAGTCTCCAGGATTAGTTGTTGCAAAAGCTTATTAACAAGGCAATAAAATGAAAATTATTCCTTCTGGCTTTATTGGTGCACAATGTCTGTTTTACATTCATACAGTTTCTGTCCTATCCTTGGCAGTTGTCTTCTTTGTTGTATTCTTACAAAGAGAGAAATATCAAAACATTAATTTAAGCTGTCACAATGCAAAGGGCTGACAGTCATATAAAGAATTATCATTGTGGCAGAGAATGGAGACAAGTTAGTGAAGGAAAATTAAAGCGACTAGCTAAACAGAACCAAACTTCTTGAAAAATCTAGGATATTGCCATGACAATTCGAATCACTCCAACTTTTTCTTTTTGTGTTTTCAGCACTTTCCTACACAGTCTATTATCAATCTGATAGGGAAAAGAAAGGAAAAGAAATCGCTTCACACGTAGTCTAGTTTCAGTGAAATGTGTATTTCAAAAGAGAAGATTCATCCTGTACCAGTTTGTGCAATAAGATAAATTGCAACTAACATCAATCTTTGTAATTTTCCATAATTGTAGAAGTCAGACTGACCAAGATTATAGCCTGTCTAATCTTTCTTGCTAATGCATACAATATAGAAATGTTTCTTTGTCCTCTCCAGGTCTTTTTTGGAAAACAAAAATGATTCCTTTCTAGCAAACAATAAGATTCCTGCAGGTGGTGGCTTGAGGTCTCAAATTGCTTTGCATATTCCTAAGAATAATTTTAAATACTTTACAAATAAGAAAAGGAAAGGAGTGGTTAAAAGAAGAAAATAACCACTTTACTCTTGTGTTATGATTTTTAGCTATAGCTCTTGGGACATTTTACTCTGGCTCTGAAGAAAGTGAGAGCATGAGAGAGAGGCTCAAGGTGCACATCTATGCCCAGCAAGCCAGAGACCTGCAGCCTGACTCAGTTGTTTTCTCCAGGAAAGAAAATCAACAGAATCTTTGTCATAGGACAAGTTTCAGTGTTTAGTCTTGTGCTCTGCCCTCTCATCATATGCTACCCAGCTAAGATGTGGAGGCTAAGAATTTAGTGCAAAGAGTTGGTAAAACTCCACATCCCATCTTCCACACAAATTGCTGCTGCCTTCTAGCTGTGGTATCTGCAGTGCAAATTAAGTCAGTCAGCATTGCAGTGGCTAACAGATCAGATTACTAATGAAGCATGAGTCCACAAGATTGCTTTATATAGTCAAAATTCATAATTAATTCCCGTACACATAAGCAATCGAGTTCACTCAGCTAGCACATCAAAACCCGATGAAAACACCAAAGGCTGAGCAAATCAGTCTTCCCTAGGTAGATGAATGAGAGGCTTACATGACTAATGCCAGCAGGACAGAGGCACAAAACTCCCTGTGGATGTAAGGACATAAGATCCTTTCCACTTGTTCATCATCCTTACCTGTCTTTAAGTACTGTAATCCTGGAATTAGAAAAGCAGAGTGTTTAGAAACACCGCAGTAGGTTGTGTGTATATTCAGCAGCAGCAGGCACTCAATCCAATCAACGCCAGACCAGCCTGCCAGCACTGTCTGCCAGAGCAGGTTGGCCAAGGCCTAGTGTGTCCTCACAGGGTTGGACCCTCTGCACAGTGAAGTCACACCTAAAACATCGGTCCAGATCATGAGACAGAAAAAAAATACCAGGGAAGGACTGCAGTTACAATGCAAAGGGCTGACAGTCATATAAAGAATTATCATTGTGGCAGAGAATGGAGACAAGTTAACGAAGGAAAATTAAAGTGACTATTAGTCTCCAAATAAATCAGATATACATTATGAGTTGGGAAAGCAGACAAGAAAACACTCAGAAGTGTAATAAATCTGAATTGTTGCAGTCACACCAAATGTAGCTTCATTCCTCTAATTGTATCAATTATTTTTTATGATTGTGATCTCAAAGATGTCAAGTTTTGTAGGAAGACTTAGTTGCAAATCTTTGATTACTACCTGTGCATAGTGTGAATGTGTTTAAAAGCTTCTGCATACTCACTTTGGCCCTCTGATCCCCTATTGCAGCATCCTAAATCAGCTGGCAGAACATTAGGCACTTTATACACTTCTACTTGAAGCATTCAGACAATTCTGGAATTATTGGGGCAACTCAAATGGAGAGTCTTTGTCTAAGCTGTCCTTTCATAGATCCCAGGGCTCTTATGACTGACTTTGCTTTTCATATTTCTGCCTCTCTCTTTCATTTTTTAATCAGATATGTTTTACTGTGAGGAAGAATTTGACCATTTACTATTGTGTTCTAAGAAATAAGCCTACTAGACCAAGCATTCAAGGTAATTTCATTTCTGCAATAGGAGGTATAATTGAAGAATCATATTTTCAATGTAAGACACTATCTGAAACTAGTCCCTGGTATGAACCCTGGTCAACTATATACAATCCTCTTTAATATGGCCTTTGATAGCATTCATTTAGCACTCCAGTGAAAAGCCTCCAAAAGGGCATTGAATGAAATTAGTTTCCAAAAGGACTGGAACAGTAACAGAAGTCTCTTTCCCTGAATTAATGGCAATCTTAAAATCTCAACTGCTTTGAAACAGCACATTAATCCTCAGTGAAAATGTTTGCATAGCATTTAAAAAATACAAACAGGATTAACAAAGAACTTCCCAAGGACAAGATATATTCACTTTGATTTTAAGAGTGAAAGGAAAGTTAAGTGCCTTAACTTTTTTTTTTTTTGGGGGGGGAAATAAAAAAAAAAAAGAAAAGAAAATTAGAGAGAGATGTTATACATGAGAGAAAAAACTAACCGTCCTCTCCTCTTCCTCAAACACCGATTTGAAATGTGCGAAGTTTATTTAGTAACCATCTAGCACCATCACAAATACAAATCTAACTGCTCATTGATGCAGCATGCCTGGCAATGGCTCTGTAACACACTTGTCATGAACATTCTTTCCAGGCAGTGCTGTAAGGCAGCCTGAGCCTGTAAGAGCCCCCTACCCCAGAGCTCCCCAATGCTTAAACCAGGATCAATAACAGCACCTTCACTGGCACAAGGAGTAAGATCTGTAGCAGATCTTTTTGGATCTTTTTGATCATGCAGCTCTACAGACTGTAAAGGGAAGCACCCAGATCATCACCTGAGTAATTACATGCCAAAGGAAGGGGAGGTACTTCCAGAGCAGGAAGTCACCCCCTCTCGGACATCCCCTCTATTTTATGGTGGCATAAAGTGAATCCTCTTTCTGTTGACTGCAGAAGATTAAGCAACAAGTTTATACTAGATAATAAAGCTTCAGAAGGCTCAAAATATTTTTGGCTTTGGTCTTCAGCTAACCAAAAAAAAAAAGAAAAATTCCCCTGATAAAGTGTGTGGAACCATATCCCCAGCAAAAATGTTATAATATACACAGTCTGGATCCAGAAAGCAATGAGCAAAAAGTCTCTGTAGGACAGAGAACCAAAGGCTGCCAAAAGAGAAGCCTATTGCTTTGACTGTACCTTCATGAGGACACCGATCCCACCTAGAGAGCGTGTTTCTCCTTGAGACTTTTCACCAGCTTCTCATTTCTTCTTCGTGTTCCCTTTCAGGCTGAGCAGAGCTGTAGCACCAGGTCTACTCTTCCTGTCACTGTTCAAAGAGCGGTTTCGGTGCTGCACAGCATGAGTGAAGGACAAAGGCAGCCTGGAGTGGAGGTGAGACTCTGGAAGATAAAACAGCATCATCTACAAATTACCCACCTGAAAGGTGTGGGCTTAGGAAGGCTCATCCTCCTACAGCAGAAACAAATTCTTACCCTGGTCCCGTCTCTGGCTTCATTTCTCCATCAAGTCAGGGCTGGCCTGGTGACCACTCTGCTGAATGCAAGATGAAGCCTTCCTGCCCTCTCTGTCCTGTTCCTCACTTTTAAACCTGCACATCTGCACACACATCTCAGCACCTGTGCTGGGGGACCTTGTTTCTAAAAGTGAATTTAGAATGAGATGAACAGGGACTATTTAGGGAGCAAAGAGCAAACCTCTGCTAAGCTTTAAAACCTGTTCTTAGTAGAGTTTCTGATTGCTCCAGGGTATATATGTGCTCACATGTATGTTAGAAGAAGTGCAGCAAAAATGATTAAACACATGAGAAAAGAGGCTTCCATCTAAAAAGTGATTAAAAAGACCAGTATTGTTTCGTTTACAAAACACAAGAGTAAAAGATGATATAACAGAAGCAGGGAGAAGGGGCTATTTATTTTGTTTTCTCTGAAGCACAAATATGCATGGAAAGGTGAAGGAAAAATGATGAAAACATTTGTGCAGTGTATAATCAACCCTGCAACTCATTGCTGCAGGATATTAGGGAAATTTTTCAGAAATCTTTCTAAATGTGTTTGATGCTACGAATAATAAGACTCAGTTCCTGAGGTGAAGAAAAAGCAAAAACAAACCATCTCCCCAAACTGGAAGGATGGTTAGTCCCTGTCCTTGTGCTTAGATTGGTTAGAGATGGAATTTTTGTCTCCAGAGGGATGGCATTATTTATTTATCAAGTGCATGATATGGGAGTGCTTGTTTCCTTCAAGCAGGAGGTTCTGTAGAAGGCAATTAAAAGGGTCAGCAAATGCAGCTGTATGAAGTCATTGCCTACAGATTTCCCCCAGAATACATAAACTTAGTAATGGTGAAGTGGCTTGGGTTCAGTTACTTTGTTCTCAGCTGGTTATTTTCCTCAAAGAACTTCAACTAGAGCTAGGTAAGAGCCAAGGCTGTGAATCAAAATGGAATTAAATATATTCATGTCCTTGGAAAGTTCTTCACTAATCCTGCTTGTTTCTACACACTTGTACATGCCAAGTAAACACTTTTGCTGCAGATACAGCCTATTTTGGGTATAAAAGGGAAACTGTTGTGCCTCCAATATTACTCCAAGTTAGCAGTGAGTGGAGTCTGGATTTTAATGGTCCCCTCTGCACCAAGCAGTGCTGAGAGTAGCCTGAGAGGGAGTGGATCTGGGTGGTGGTGACATGGCAGCCCAGTGCTGTGCTGCTGGGGCTGCTGTCGGCTGCGCTCCCACATCCCGTGAGGCTGCAGTTGGTGCTGTCAGATCGGCAACGAGCTGGGAAGCAGGGAAGGTGCTGCTGCGAGCAGAATTAGTACCTGCTTAAAATGTATATGGAGAACAAACTGTCTTTTTAAAAGAATTTTAAATGCTACTTCTGGCTTATGAATAGTTTCCTTGCAACTGTCAGGCCATCTGCTTGGAGAGGGGTCTGTGCAGTCATGAAAAGGATCTTAAAATATACTCTCCTCATAAACATCTTTTGTTTGGAAAATCCACATGCATCACATAATGCAGTAAATGGCAGCACAGGCTGAAGTGAAACATTTTTAAATGCCGAGGATGCAACCTTGGATACAGCTCCCCCCACCCCCCGCCTCCCCTCTATTAATAAGCACACTTTAAATGCACCCTCAGACACATTCTCTTACAGCCTCAGATTGGCAGCACCCACCTGCTGGGAAACATGCTAAGATAACTTCCTTGGGTACATCCAAAATACCAAAATGGGTTGTGGGCAGAAAAGAAACAGGCTCCTGCAAAGCAGCTCTCTCGGAGATTACATCATTCTCACAGCCAATTTTCTGCCTACACTGCACCATTTTCTACGGAGTGTGTGTGTGTGTGAAAAAAAAATAGCATACGTTCATGTGTACACAATCAAAAGGGCCAAATTAAGGGTGTGCAAGCACATCTAATTCTAGCATTTCCTAACTTCTGGGAGCTTGGGTTTTCAGGACTGCTTGGTACATGAATATATACAATAAATACATATGCACATAAACATTTATTTGGTTTGCATGCTTAGAATATGAAATTGTATGTATGAGAAAAGTGTTATGCTTTCCTTACTTTTTTTTTCTGTTTATTTTCATCATTCTTTGGTCATTTTTTGTTTCCCCACTTTTTGTTAGTCTAATGTAAGTTCAAATATACAAAATGCTAATTTTCTTTTACATAAAAATGTAATAAAACTTTCTGGCTTTCTTTATAAACAAATTTCAGCAGGACTGTTGATGGGATGCTGTATACCAAGTAAAGAAGAAATACTGTTTAATTATCTTCCATATAAAATCCAATAAAACGTTCTGGCTTTTCTTATTTTTCTGTACTGGGGATTAACATCAGTGTCTTTGTGATGAGAAATCTGCATTCATGGCTCCTCTATTTAGATTTAAATAGGAATTATAGTTCTTGGCAGAAAGGGATCTGTCAAATATCACAGCATTTGTGGCAGGTGGTCACTGCATTGCTTAGTGCAGACACTGCCTGCTTAACCATAGCCTGAAGTAAACATCAAAAGTCAATTATTCTCTTTGTAAATATTTTATTTATATTTTGGAGGCTAACAAACATCTTTTCAGTGCTTGGCTGAGACCTTCCTCCACGGATCATAATCCTCCTGAACCTGCATTTGGGTGGCTAAGAATGTGTTTAGCAATCCGGGGATACCAGCTTAGCTACCACTGTATATTGGGTTTCATAACCCAATTCTCTGCTTCAAAACCTTTAATGACTTGGCTGGGTTGAAGTGGACAGAGCTAAAACTTGTCATGGTTGTTACCACTGCAGCTGCCAATTAGTACAACAACCATGTATTATTTTGCCTTTTTTCAGTTAAACTGTATTTTGAATATAAATAATGAAAAAGAAAAAAACCAAACAGGGTCCATTTCCTCAGATTTAACACTTTGGGGGTGGGAAAGCAGGAGGTCTGCTTTTAATAGCAAGATACGTGTGTGCATAGCGGCCCTGCAGTGGTAACTTGAATGCACATTGAGTAGCAAATATGGAACAAGAGCTGAACTCTGAGGGTCAAATGCCTTGAAGAAATGTCTTGTTGCAGGGTGAACCTACTAAAATAAAATGACAGTATCTGGCAAGTTATGCATACATGGCAGAATCTCTCCCCAAACCACTATGGTGTGGAAAACGTCTAAAGATGCTGCAACACATTTTAGATCCTTATTCGAACTCTCTCTGAACTCTTCGGGCCATTAACTAATCAGATCATCTCATTTAAACAATGTTATAAAAATAATCAAGTACTTCTGCCTACATAAATATACTTTGAATGTATTTACCTTAAAGAACCAGGATTTCTTGGGTGTTTACTCCTGACATTTGGGAAACAGAAGGAGCACAAAATGTTAAGGAGGAGCAGAATTCTCTGAGATGGGGCTCAGGGTAATTTTCCCTGTAAGCCTGTTTGGTGGCAAGTTAATTGACTCCCACATTACTGAAACTGCAATGTACTAAAGCACTGGGTGCTCGTTTTGCTGCACTATTTGACTGGCAAAGGCCATCTGTTCTATCCCATCCATCCGCATGCACAGCGTCTATTGTTGTCAACAGGATCCACATACACGTGGATCAAGGCAAGCATGTGCCTCGAACTGTTTTGATCCCTAGAACATGGATTTTTCATTTTCTTTGTTTCTTTGTGCTCACCCAGTAATAATACTTGTCATCTGAGAATTCATATTGATCTTGTCATTGCCTTAAAATTGGATGACAATTACTATCTCTGTCAAAATTCGATCTGATGAAATGGCTCCAATTAGGAAGGAAAAAGAAGGAATCCATCACAGCAGGGAGCACTGCATTTGGCTTTAGAGTAAGGAAGCTTCTCTTAAAGGGGAACTGTTGGAAGAAGCAAATGGGAACAAGCTTGACAGATATTAGGACACCAGTCTCAAAATCCATAGAAATTAGGTATACATATGAAATGAATAGCCATTTATTATTTGCAGTCTGTATCTGTCTGCAAATCTGAGTTGAAGCTCCTCTGACAGTAAATACCAGTAACTGTTGTTTTCATTTTCTGATCTGGTCAGACATATAGTGGCAGTTGACGCCAGGCTTCCTACATTTTCAAATCCAGTTCTGAACACCAGTGTAATTATAATACATTATCAAGAGTAGATTTGCTGAAGTTTGTGAAATGATAACAGCATAAATTACATCTTGTTTCCAGATACTAATCTTACCTTGAAACTAAATGGGAAGAGGTAGTGAAAGAGTTGAAAACAAAAGAGCAAGTGCACTTCCATTGCTACTGATATTGACACTAAAGCAAACAACTTGTCCCTGCCAATTACAAATAAAATTGTGCTAATTACAGATTTTTTGGTTTATAAATCAGCCCTGAAAAATTAGTGTGTGCATTTGTGTGTGTGTATGGGTGGGGGAATCTTTTTCCAAACCAAAGATGTTTGTTTCATATCAAGTTAATGTTTTATTCAACTAAAAAAACCTGACAGTGTTCTGTTTCTGAGGTCAGGTTCACCTGTAATTCTGGGTAGGTCTTACCTGGGAACAGAGAGAAGGATGTTAGTGCTGAGCCCTCCTTGAAGGCCTAGAAGCCTCCACCCACCCAGCAGAATGATCTCAGCTCAAGGCCATTCTTGCATTATTTTTTCTGAATTGGCCCAGTAAATGCATGGCGAGAACTGGCTTTTCATTTTGTACAATTATTGAGCTTCTGAACATGAGACTGCACAGTTTACCTCACTGGAAAATCATGTTTTATTAACTCTATGGAATAGCTCCTCAAGACAGTGAGGGAACCCAACCAAGCACACTATGCCTTTAGCAGGTGGTGAATTTCCAAGCTAAAAATGTAGGAACCGTGTGATGCAGAGATGAGTCACCATACCTCACCCAGCAACATTGGTGAAAGAAGGTGGGTGAGCTGGTGCTCACAGGTCTTCTTCTAGCAAGTTGGGTAGACATGATTTCCTTTTCCCCAAATCTTTCTCCCCCCACCTCTGTTTTCATTAGCTAAAAACCTACTTACTGACTCTGACCTACATTTGCAACAGTTCCAGAATGCAACAGAACTGTGTTTCTGGGGAATTTGCTCTTTGCTAAAAATTTTAATCCGAGCCATTTTGAAATGTTATATGTTAACTGAGCAAACACAGCAATCAGAAAAGTATACAAACCCCAAGCAATTGTCCTGGACTTGTTTACAACACACTGCTATTAATGAGCATCTGGGATGCTCTTGTACTATGGATCTCATGATCCGTACAATAATGGCTGATTTTAATTGACTTTTGCTTCATATAGCAAATCCCAATTGGAGAAGTTCCAGGATGCTGCTAGTGAAGAACTGTGGGCGGGTGCATGTTTTGAAGTGATGGTAAACATTGTGACATATACTGTGTGTACCACATATTCTCATATGCACATTTTGACTTTTGTTGCCTTGGCTTTCACACAGCATTTCTAACATAGACATTCCTATTTGCCAGTTTGAGTGGAAATCTGTTAATATGTGAATACTGCTTGCCAGCATGTACCAGCATCACTGGACTCTCAGTACTTCTCCCACGGAACACCCAGCCCTGCGTGCTCAGAGGGGCTCCACAGGACCGCGGCATCTGTGCGAGCAAGACTGGCAGAGCTGTGCAAACGAGGAGTGATGAGAGCTGCTATGAGAAACCATAACTTTGAGAATGTGTAACTCAGCTCAGTATGATCCACTAATTCCCAATGTAAGTCACATCACCAGGAAGGCCTCGCTCTTTTACTGCCATGGATTCTATTTTCCTATCAAGAGATGCTGGGAGCTAGTGCCAAATTTGGTCAAGCTGTTTCAGCACTTGGAGTACTATGGGTATTAAAATACCTTTAAAGCTCTGAGACTGTGAGCCAGATTACCTGTATGATGTATTTTAATGACTAGCCAACCCTTCTGCTTGAACTGAAATTTGTCCTGAATCCACAGTAGCTTTTTGGGAACCTGGACTCAGCCAAGATTTGCATAGGTTTTTTAATTTGATGCATTAAAAAGTCCCCTGCTACATATCCCATTCTGCCTGGCTGCAATATTGTGGCCAATATTAGACTAACAATTTGGTTTTAGGCTCTTTCCACAAAAACATTTGCATCACACAGACCAAAGCTACAAGGTATTTATAGGCACTGAAGCTATGTGTATCCTCTCCCCAGCAATAAGGTACCCTGAGCACAGGGAGGGTCTCTGCTGCTGCCCACACCACTGCTCATGTCTCCAGTGATGTGACCAGAGAGTCTCTGATACCAGAGACAGCAGCTCCTCCACTTTAGCCTTGATATATTTTTCAAAAAAGGAAGGGGGAAAAAAAGAGGTAAATTTTCCTCAGTGCAGCAGAACCACTTCTCACAGAGTCCACCTGGTTGTTAGACAAGATTCACGCAAGAGATTTGCATGTGCGAGGAAGCCAGTGTGAAGTAGCTGCTCGAATCTACTGTGCTGCACACAATGAAATGAATGCTGGTGAATGGGTGTTTCTGTGAGGTAATACTTCCATCACATCCAATTCTAATGTTATCCAGAACACTGCCTTGCCAAGAGCCTTCTTTGTATTGCAGGAAGCCATCTGTGATGGTAACTAAAATGGGAACGGAACAGGATTCACTTTGGAGCGCCCGTCACAAGTGCTCCCCTCCGGTGCACGCTGCCAGCAGCAGCAGCATCTCTCCCAAGGTGAGGAAGGCACCGTCTGTGCACACCCCAGAACTACCCAAAATGGATGTTGTGCTGCTCACCTGCCATTTTCATGGGGGGTCCATACAATCTCCATGCCTTGAACCATAATGTGTCCTTGGCGGGGACCGTGAATTGCTATGGAGATGGTGGGTGGGACAATTGATCATTTTGAACAGGTTATCCAAAGCCTTGTTTTCATTCTTTTTAACATATCTCCTGGCAGAAAGTGCTGATTATTTTCATTGATCTTTTCTGCTTCTGGTTTATTTTTTCTTTCTGTATCTTCAAATCTTTATCTTTGTCCCTTTCTTTGCCAAACTATTCATTTGCTGCTGGCTACTCACAGGTCTGTGTTTCAGAGAGCTTCCTGTTTTGTCCATCTTACTGTTCTATTTTCCATATATTTTTTTTCTCTGCAAATTTTGCCTTATTGTGCAGTGGCATGTGACTATCTGCTAATGCCAATATTACTCCTTGAGAATTCTTTTTCCTTGCATCATCAAGGGTTTAAGTGGAAAGCCTTCAGCACAGTGCAAATTTCACTCCTGAGAAAATCCATCTTTTGAGGTAGCTGATTTTAATTAAAGAATCCTCTCTCTCCCTCTCTCTCTCTCTCTCTGGATTATACTTTAATTTCAGTCTCTATCACAACAGTAGATACTTCTTAGATAAAATGTATTTTTGTCTCTTTTCATCCATGATTATCTGTAGTTCTTAAACACTTGGGGTCAGCAGCTGGTCCCTAGTTGATGTAGTTCAGGAATAATTCTATTCAAAGGAATTAATTCAGAACAAAATTGGTTTTAAGTTCAAAATCAGGCAAAATGTTCATAATATTGTGCCCTTATTACATCCGTGAGTGAAACTCCCAGAAATATCAGTGATAACAATCATGGTAATAAACAGTAATCTCTGAAATGTATAACCCCTTCCACCTGAGCATTTTAGACATCAATGCATTAAGCTGCTGTCATATGAAGAAATGTCATTATCCTAATTTTACACAGGGGGAATAAAGGTGACAGGAAGTTAAGAAAGCACATGAAAGTCTTGTAACAAAAACTGAACCTACACCTCCTGATCTGCTGTTTCTAATGTCCTAAGCACAGAGGGAATGTGTACCCAAGGGATATAAAACTGAGGTCTTGAGAGTCAATAGTCATGGTAGAATCAACACTATTCAAACATAAGTACAGTTTGAGTTTCCGACTCCATCATCCTGCCAAATTATGATTGAAATAGTATCAGTATCATAACTTAAATTGTTTATGCATGATTAATTTGCACATTTAAACCATTTCCGGATTTCTCACAGAAATGGCTGAAGCGTAATGCTGGTAGAGAAAGTCTTGCTGCAGATTTAAAACCTTACTGATGCAGAGGAAGCTGGAGTGAAACCCTGTCACTTTTGAAGCCAAAAGCAAAACTTCCCATTATGGCAGAACCAGGATCCTGGCCAAGGTCCCTATGGCCATGAGAACCCCCCTCCATCCCCCCAGATAAGTGTTTCTTCATGTGAAACAGTAAGATATGGGTGTGCATATACATATGTGTATATATGTGACAGAATGCAGGCAGATGCATATAAACCCACACAGAAATTATGGGATGAGTTCAAGCTGGCAAGACAGGGTTGTTCTATTTTCTGTGTGCTGAGTGACATGAAGCAAGTTGTTAAGTCATTGCACCAGCCATTATGGATTTTTTTCCCCTTTTTTTCCTCTACTTTTTGTTTGTTTGTTTTAATGCCCCCTCCAGTCTATACACAACACAGATATGTACCTCTGCTTAGTCATGCACTTCTTATCTGAACAGAATTAAAGGAAAAAATATGTATGTAGGATAAGTGTAGGAATAAAATGTGCTTTGGCAAAGTGCTTTAAACTGCCTTTCTGCCAGTAAGCCATTAATTTGTGCTGCTTTGTGTTCTCCAAGCTCAGAATAATTCCCATCTGCCTTGACTCACTATCTAGCACAGAAAGGAAGAGGTCCTTTTCTGAGCATGGATGAAATAGGAAACTTTTTGTATAAATGAAGAATGGAGCTTGGAATTCTGGTGTTTCTACCACTGGGACCTAAAATAACTTGAGGTCCTGCTCTTTTAATTAATTTCATTATGATGAGCCTGCCTCTCCTGTCCGTGTATGTTTTTCCAGCTTTTGTGTTCCTGGCCTGCCCGCAATACATATGTATTCCCCTTCTTTCCTCCTGCTGAAGCTGAAGATGCAATCACATCTTTGAACCATCTGGTTTTTAATTTATTATTTTTCCCCATTGCATTAATGGGCTCTCTCGTTTTTCTGTCAGGCTAACAACTTGGCTCCTGTTTATCTAAGATATGTTAACATGCTGTTCCTCTTCTGGGCACTCGCTCAGTCTATTGTATTTTCTGAAATTAAACACCAGGGAGTTTTTAATATTATTTTCTTCATCAGCCCAGGGAATATCCTCTACCTTTACAGCCTCTCTTCCTCCTTTTGTTGTTCCAGTGAACATTTTATGACTCTTGCTAAATTTAGGTTAATATCTTATTCTTCTGTCCTCTCTAGATCATTCCCAAGATGATTTGTTGGAGCCTGCCTGGGCACGTTCCTGAGTGAGGAACCTGGTGAGCAAACTACTCATGTGAGGCCAGAGAGCATCCAGGATTCCCCGAAGGAGGCAGAGGAATCCCTGCAGAGCTCCTCCTGTGTCCCCACAGGGCAGGACACAAGATTTGGGAAAAACCTTCCATGCATTTGTTAACTCACCCACAAAATGAGCAGATTGGTGCAGTGGAGCCCCTCTCTGACACAGCCAGCTCTTGTCCCAGCCAGGTGAGGCTGTGCCAGGCAGGGCAGCCTGGCAATCCTGAGACATAACAGGGAGCTGTACATCCCCAAGGTGGCTTGGAAGTTCCAGGTAATCACAGTATGGAGCATAATGTGGATTTATATTTGTTACTTTACTTTTCTATGGTACCTCCCAAGAGCCTTCTGAGGCATTCCATTCTTTAATAAGCTGAAAGTGCTCCGAGATTTTTCTAATGAAAATGATATAGGAGCACACAGTGTTATTATTAAAACCTCTCTCTTTTTCTCTAGGAACTGCTAAAATACATTTACAGTTTATATCCTTTTTGGTGAGCATTAAACTTTCTAATTTAAAATAATAAAGCCTGGTTTGCTCGCTTTCTTTCCCTTCTATTTCAAAAATATAAAAAACTGACAGTTTTCTAACTATTCTTATTTTGCTGAGTGATTTTTGGATTTCAATAAAAGTAACGCTGTGGTTACAACACTTTGTGAGATAAGCAAAGAGATTTTTTTTACAGCACAATTATGGAAATTTCAAAGAATCTTATAAATATCCTGCTATTTGCATATATGAGATAAGCATATTTTAGTAATGGTTATGACAGGCTAGCAAGGAAGATGTGTGGGACAGCTATATAGCAAATACATGCAAACATGAGGGGGTGTCTGTGCACATGCAAACGGAGAGAGGGTGTCTGTGCACTTTTCCAGTGAAACTCGTCCTCAGTGGGTGCAGGATCCCTGGGAATACATGATGCTCCCCAAGGAAAAGGACCACCCCTATCCTACGACTCAGTTTCCCCCCTCACAGATGCAAGAATAGCGTTATTTTTCTAACACAACAAGGCATTTTGGTTGATCCAGATGGTGAGCACTAGATAAGAGTTAATATGCCAGCTCTGAGTTTTGTTTCCACTTACCAGGGTACAAAGGCTGGGATTTGCCAGGACCTCGGGGTGCAGCTGTGCCATATCTCAGCCGTCCAGGCTCAGGGCTGGGGGACATGGGGACGCCTGTGGTGTGCACTACCAGTCCCACCACTCTGCTGCCACAGCCCTCACACCTCGCAGGGACAGGGGCTGAGCCTCTCCGGGGCAGGTCACTGCTGCCAGGGCTGCCGCTCAGCAGGCTACTCCAGGATGCCTAAAAGGCTAACACAGCCCTAAGCCCTCCTGAAAAGCCCATGAGGCAACTAAGGCCAGCTTGGTCTTCAACACATACCCAAACCTCCACTCAAAATTCCATGAGAATGGAGCCATAGCCGCCTAAGAGGCTTTCTGAAATGAACCGTGCTTTCATTCTGTTGTTTGCCTTTGTATTTTTAAGTTGGAAATTGCTCCTTGGGTTATGCCTCAGAGCTGCTGGGAAGCTCCGAGAATTAGTGTGGCAATTTTCTCAGTCCTTTGTTGAAAAGGAAGAGTCCACACAAAAAATGCACTGGCATTCCAGCTGCATAAACAGTGTAAATTGCTGTCAAACAAAAAGACGATTTAGCTAAAATAAACCCCAAACAAACAATCCCCTCCACACACACTTTTCTGTCCCCATTAGAACCACAGGTTTCTATTCTGTGGACCTCCCATCCGTCTGCTTGGCCCTTGAAAGAGTCCTTGAGAAACAGAAAAATGAAAACCACTTACTTTCGGAAAACTAATCTTAGCTTCCCAGTGGCTGGCTTTCAGGGGAGTTCCACTTGAGGCTTGATTTCTGTAAGTGCAGATACTCAGTATGTCCTGAACAATTAGATACCTTTGAGGATATTGAAAGCAAGACATAAAAAACCAAATCAATCATGAGTCTTGTTTGACAACTGACACTATTTCTAATGCAAAAAACCCCCAAACACTAAATAAAACAGTAATAATAATAAAAAAAAACCAAACAGAAAGCTCAAAACTCAAAAGATAATCTACCAAACCAACCCTCATCTCTTCAGGTTTTAAAACACACATTTTTTCTACAAAAATTTTTTCATAAGCCTGCCTAGAAAAAAAATTACAGACGTAGAGATCCATCTTTTTCCTCCCCTGCTGAGGCAGATGACCTTTTTCAGAAGCCAGAGTGAGTCCCCTGGCTTGTGCAGCACAGCCAGAGACTCTCAGGAGGTACACTGGGGAATGCTAATGGATGTCTTCTGGCCCCTGGTGTTTGCAAGTCCTCCTTCCACACCACAAAACTGGGGGAGAGGTGGGGTGACAGCAGGAGCTGTCCCTACAGGAGCCCATGAACACAGCCTCTGGGCAGAAGGTGCATGCTGGCATGAGGAGTCTAAAGGCAGCGAGCAGGACTGTGAGCTGCCCAAACTGCAGGCAATTATGTTGTAATTTGTTCCCAAGCTCTCACAGAAGCCTGTCCCTTCTGTAATGGAGACAGGAAGGATTACAAGCAACTGCTGCCTCCCAGGCAGTTGATATTCACATGAAAAATAGAAAAGCGAGGGAAGGGTCAGTTTTGCTTCGTCAGCTAATGATCCCTGACTCTCTCGCTTTGTGTTTTTGGTAGCAACCACAGAGAGGTCACACATGAAACTGTGGAAGTATGAGGTATCTTTATTAAATATATCAATGGAGTTTATTAAATGGAACATACAGTACTGGATAGTGTAAGCCACCGTTGGATGGGCTTGGGGTCACGCAGGCCTCCTGCCTTGATGTCACCGGCTTTCGGATTAATACTATGAGCTCACAGCGTGGGCCTGATTAGAAGGCCGGGTCCCAGGTGGTTTTACCTCTGCCCTCTGCCAAGGCTTTGTTTGCAGCGTGAGCAGTGAGCTTTCCAGCTCATCACCCAGCTGAGGCGGATCACGGAGGTCTTTTAGCACCTCTGGCAGATGCAGGGCTCACAATTCCTGTCCGGTGGGAGGAGGGCGCAGAGGTGGAATCATTATCTCCTATTGTCCGATTGATTGTTTGGGCTCTTGGAAAAATCTTCCTTTTTGAAGATCTTTTTCTTTTATTCTTTTTTTATTTTTTTAAATCTCCCCCCCCCTCCTTTTCTTCTCATTTTCAACGTGCACCAGGCGGGCAGAACAGAAAGGGAAGCTCAAAGACGTTTTTAGCTTGCTTTCTTCTCAAGAGATTCTAGTTCATGGCAGAAAAAACAAGTCCCTCTGACAGGAAAAAGACTCACCACAATAACAAGGCAGTTTTCCCTTTTGGAGCCATTGGACTGCTTGCACAGGCTGGGGGCAGCCAAAGATGGAGAAACAAAGGAAAAGAAGCACTGAGGGGTGAGGGAGGATGTAATGTAATCCAGAGGAATGCAGATGGGAGGAAGGGATTTAGTGTGATGGTGATCACTGTGTGATTAGAGGTGACAGGAACAATAGTGCATGGCTGTGTCTACACCACTTGTTAGTGGCATGCTGGCCTCTCAGGAAAGAGGGATGTCTCCTGTTAAAGACACTACTTTTAAACTGAAGTGGATAGGACTGCAGAACGGACGGAAGAGCAAAGGAAACAAAACATAAGGACTTTCAAACTGTTGGGTGAGCCTGTGTTTTTCTTACAGCCACGGCAAAGCATGACTAGCTCTGTGAAAGTGGGGCTGATGTGGTTTTAAGCCATCCTTACATGCCATCCAGCTGTGGAACTTGGAGATAAAGGCCTGAGAGCTCCATGCTGCTGCCCAGGACTGAGTGCATCAAGGCCTACACACTGGTTTTATCCCACTGACCATCCACACTGCCAGCAGAAGGTGCTTAGCTCAGACAGAGAGGGTGCAAAACTGTGAGGAGGCAGATGCAGCCATCTCGGGGAGCATCCCTGAGAGATCTGCTCATTCCAGTCCTGTCTGCCCAGTGCAAAACACAGGCTGCATGCAAACGGTGCACTGACACAGGGGGCAGACCAGAAAGTACCCAACACTATTCAATAATGTTCCCAACTTCAGTAACAGTGATGTCCAACACAACAGCTGGAAGAGCTATTCTTGTACACCACAGCAGCTCTATGTTTCTATGCTGATCCAGGTCTAACTGGTTAACGCTCATTCCTTTCTGTCATCTGAAAAATAAAGACACCTTTTCATATAGTTTAGTGTTTTTCTCCTTTCCAAAGTTTTGTCTGTGATTGATGAAGCTGCCTCACCTTTGTCAGAAGTCACTTGAACTAATAAACAATAGAAGTGCCTTTATAGGTGCTAGTGCTAGATCCATCCCCCTTACAGCCCAGGTTGTGCTCTTTCCCAGGAGCCCATGATGTACTACTTGCCATTCTTCATGTTGATTATTTAACATTTTATGCCTTTTATCCATTCTATGAACATTTTGTCCTAATTGCTCAGCTGTTTGTTGATTATCCTGCTGCAGTTTGTCAGATCCTTTTATCCATTAATCTGTGAGACCCTTCAGTTAAAATTCACCTGATAAGGAAGTTTTTAACCACTGATTCTGTCAGAGTCATATCATAGAATCATAGAATCAACCGGGTTGGGAAAAACTTCTGAGATCATCAAGTCTAACCCTTGATCCAACACTGCCGTGGTTACCAGACCATGGCACTGATGCCACATCCAGTCTCATCTCAAAAACCTCCAGGAACATTGAATCCACCATCTCCCTGGGCAGCCCATTCCAATGTCTGATCACTCTCTCCGTAAAAAATTTATTCCTGATATCCAACCTAAACCTCCCCTGGCACATCTTAAGACTGAGCTCTCTTGTCCTACTGCTGGTTCCTGGGAGAAGAGATCAATCCCCACCTGGCTACAACCTGCGGTCAGGTAGTTGTAGAGAGTGATGAGGTCTCCCTTGAGCCTCCTCTTCTCCAGGCTAAACAACCCCAACTCCCTCAGCCCCTCCTCATAGGACTTGTGCTTGAGTCCCTTCACCAGTCTTGTCGCTCTTTTCTAGACCTTCTCCCGCACCTCAATGTCCTTCCTGAACTGAGGGGCCCAGAACTGGGCACAGCACTCCAGGTGTGGCCTCACCAGCGCTGAGTACAGGGGCAGAATCACTTCCCTGCTCCTGCTGCCACACGGTTCCTGATACAGACCAGGATGCCATTGGCCTTCTTGGCCACCTGGGCACACTGCTGGCTCATGTGCAGCCTCCTGTCAATCCAAACTCCCAGGTCCCTTTCTGTCTGGCTGCTCTCCAGCCACTCTGTCCCCAGCCTTTAGCGCTGCAGGGGGTTTTTTGCCCGTCTAGTTATAAAGCAGCAACTACACAGAGCAGAATGCCCACAAACCTCAGGATATGAAGAACAGGGGGTTGTTGTGGCCAAAGTGCAGGACCTGGCACTTGGCCTTGTTGAACTTCATCCCGTTGGAATCAGCCCAACTCTCCAGTCTGTCCAGGTACCTCTGCAGAGCCCTCCTGCCTTCCAGCTGATCAAGACTCGCCCCCAGCTTGGTGTCATCTGCAAATTAGTAATGGTGGACTCAATCCCCTCATCCAGATCATCAATAAAGATATTAAACAGAACTGGGCCCAACACTGATCCCTGGGGACAGCACTAGTGATCGGATCCCAACTGGATGCAGCACCATTCACCTCTCTCTGGGCCTGGCCCTCCAACCAGTTCTTAACCCAGCAGAGAGTGCCCCTGTCCAAGCCGTGGGCTGCCAGCTTTTATCTCACTTCATGTCATGTCAAGGAGTGAAATCATGGCTGACTGTAGTTGTTTGTGGAGTCATTTAGATGGGAACAACACATCCTAATTTTTTCCATTCATCTGTACTAACTTCCTTAAGGCTTCCTTTAGAAGCTAAATTCTTCATATCCTGAGGTTTGTGGGCATTCTGCTCTGTGTAGTTGCTGCTTTATAACTAGATGGGCAAAAAACTTGTTCAGCAAAATGAAATCCTTCATCCTTGTTTGCTCAGTCCGTGGGGAAGCACGGCTGACAATACCTATGGGATTTCTGCCACTTGTACTGAGCAAGGTGAGACCTGCCCCACTGCCTCCTGCTCTTCTCTGCACAAACTGGAGCACATCTTATGCAAGCCTTACTCCACGGGAGCCTGAACCACCTGTAAAGCAGATCTCTGGTTTATGTGGATGTATTTTGACAGCGGCAATTAAACCTGCACAGGCCACTGCACATCAGGAGGCTGCAGTATCTGACTCATGTTCAGCACCCTCCACCACTGAGGTACAGAGGTGCTTGTGCCACATGTCCCATTCCAGCTCTAACTCTCCGAGTCATTCACGTCAGGGTCCATTTTGCCAACCCAGAGCTCGATACACACCATCCTGTGCTTTATTGAACACATTGTATTTCAAGGAAGCATGACCGGTGTGTTATGCCGTTGGCCTTCCTCCAACAAGATAATCCAATTTTTCTGATTTCCAGACTAAAGATACTCATTCATTTTGACAAGGAGCTGTGGTGTCAATAAGATTTGAGATGCACAGACAATAGCCTGTAACACGGTATCTTTCTTTTTGTGCCAAATTGGCACTTTTTTCCTGGCTGACAGAGACAGACCATGCATGAGGAGGTTTCCTGGGTCCAGATAGCCCAGCATTGCAGTTTGGGCTAGGGCTGGCTTCAGCTTGACTGAGCTGCCTGCTTTCCTGCACCCTGTTCCCGCTGCCTGGTTTACTCTAAAAGCTTAGCTGGAGGATGACTCACTCCAGTGAACATCAGAATAAAATCCTGCATACAATTAAATGTGCTGTACAGTGCTCTTAGCTAGGCAGAGCAGTAGGGCTGGGTAGCTTTGGAATTAATACCGCACTGTTTATCAGGAGTCTGGCCTTCAATACCTAGTATTGCTCCTAAATATTTTACTTCTTGTTGCACTAATTGAACCTTTTGTCTGTTGACTTTCAGTTCTTCCTTCTGGATTGCAGCCAAAACATCCAGTCTGTTGACATGCTTGTTCTTCTGAATTTCCTCAGTTCAGGTGTGAGCCACATATGATGTCACATGCTTCCTAGACCTGCAGGCTAATTTCTCCCACATTTGGGTGATGTGTATGTGACAGACCACAGGAACTTGTAAAATCCTTGAAGAACTCATGTGAAAATTTTTTTTCCTCCTGAACTGTAAAAAATAAACTTTTACCAACATTTCTCTGCTAAAGGGCTGAAGAAAAATGTGTTTGCAAGATCTATGACCAAAAACCACTTAGCTCCTTGTACTGCTGCAGCCGTAATTTCTGGCATTTTAACAAGAAGAGGTGATGTTTGCAGAGTTACAGCATTTAATGCTCTGAAATCCACAGTCAGATGCATCTTTCTATTTCCCTTTAATATCAGCCACACAGGGGAATTACACACACTGGGTCATTGCACTGGCATTCCTTGATCCACCAGGCTTTTTGGGCTTGCTTGGGTACTTACATCGTTTCTGCAGTCTTGGATCAAGCCCTGCTATTAAAGCAAAGGCATTAATCTTTCCATACTCCAACTTATCTCAAGCTTATACTTGCAGAAAGGTAACTGACCCTCATCCTGAGGTGTTCTGACTATTTCAGGAGCCTTTACAGGAGAACATAATTTTGTAGGTAAGGTAATTATGAGTCTTTCTATTTCTGTATTATGCTTCCACAGTTAGTCAGATCTAAAGTAACCTATTTAGTTTAAGGAATAGGCTGCTGAAGAGCCCATTTTTTATCCTGCACATGATGCTGAATACAAAAAATCTCAAGCACACTCTCCAGTAAGCAGTTTGCACTGGGAGTGTGGGTAGAAGCAGAACTGAGACACGCCCTGCACCAGAGGAGACCATTTTACACTTGTGTCTTTGTGGTGTACCTTATGGGCAGCCACACTCCTGCAAAATAGTAATTTCGATAGTCACTGAGGCACCAGAATCTAATAACAGTTCGGGCTCCCAGGAGTTTGATTTTTCATTGCTGTTGTACAGTTCTGCCAATTTATGCATTAAGACACTAATGGGTTTTATATTCCATCTAGCCAGATCTTCTCCCAGGCTTTAGTTTCCTCCAAACCCTGTTTCACATCTACTTCAAATGCCATTTCCAAGATTTATCCAGTCCAGACAAAATATCCTCTGCCTTCCTATGGGCAGAGAGCCACATACTGCAGGACTGTGAAGGTCCCTCTCATCCTCCACAGCTTTGGGTTTGTTTGTTCTCAAGAACCCTGACTATAATGAATTTTGCTGGCATCAATTGCTTTCACTAGACTTTTTTCTAGTTCATTTTCTTTCCAGAGAATCCTTCTGGCCCTCCTGGCATGTCCTTCCACCCATGCTCCTCAGGTATGTTAGCAGCATTCCCAGGTCCCTCAGTCATGCCTAACATCCAGCACTCTGATTCTGAATCCCAGCTCATTATCCATAGCACTTCAATCTCCTCAGCAGTGGAGCAGCAGATATCCCAGGAACTGTTTTCTAGCAATACATGACTCCAGTCCCTCCGCTGATTTTCAATTTTCTTTTTTTTTTTTTTTTTCCCCCAGCTTAGGCACAAAACCAGTTCAAACTCTTAAGTCATCACAACCATCATAACCTAGTCTCTCTCACCACTTCTGGTGCTCAGCATCAAGCAGAGCTCAGTTAGTGGGCAGTTATCCAGTTTTACCTCCAGGATTTACCAGAATTAGTTTAACTGGGATGTTTGCCTAAAGCCACAATCCACTCCACACAAATATCCCTATTTGAAGTCCCAATTCCATAGTGAAAGCTCAGCCTTGAGTGGTAACCAGCTCTGTTGAACCAAGTCTTTCAGTGGTCTCTTTCCCACCAGTCCCTGTCTTCCTAAACTAACAGCATTCCTTGCCCTGATGGGATCCTCCTATGCTTGTAGCTTATTATACAAAGGAGCACAAATTTCCAAGGTATGTTCTGGGTGAAACAGGACCATTCTGAATGTTTCCATTCCAGTCACCAGGGTCACTACTCCTCCAGTTTGTACTGCAGTCAATATATCCAGCTTAGCTGACAATTTCTGTTTGTTTTTCTCACTAGCTTTCTCTCTGGAGTCTTAAAATTCAAGTGTTCTTGTTCACTCTGTGTGGCAATGATTTGATTTCTGCTCCTGCTCTGCTCAAGCTCTCACAGCCTCGCTCTCATGGACCTGACTGTTGGGTTACCAACAATCTGCCACAGGTAAAATGCAGCCTGGTGATGCATTCAGACACCCCGTTCCCCACCAGAGCAAAGCAGAATAACAATGGCTTGGCTAATACCTCTTTCACTAAACAAAAGTGGAGAGGCTGACAAGGGCTAATGCTGCCCTTGTACCAGACAATTCTGGAGCATTTACATGTGCATTGAGATGCTCAAATGCTGAAGCCAAAGGAAGACCAAGCGTGGCAGTGGTGAGTCTTTGTCCAGATCCCTGGGGTTGGTGCCTGTTCTGCCTACTGGTGAGGACTACAGTGTCCAATGCTCTATTACAGCCTCCTTTTTCTCCTTATATAGCTTAGTTTCAAAGAAAAACACTCCTGATCTGCAGCTCAAGCCCCTTTTTTCTAGGGTTAACTTTGCAAATATAGCAGTGGGTATGTGACTATATCATGTACAATTAAATGATCATTCTGAGAAACAGATCCCAGTTCCCAACAGTTTTCCAGCCTACTCACTTCAGATCTACCAAGTTACTTTGAGCTGGCAAGAGACACAATGTGTGACTAAGGCACTCATGGAAGTTGTGCTGTAGCCAGTGTCACTCTGTGTATCATGACCCTTCTCAAGAATGACGTCCTCACCTTAACTCTTCCTTGCCCATCCAAGCTGCGCAGCTCCTTCAAAAATGTGTTGTTGAAGAGATGAAGCATGTGATAAATAGGTCTTCCTGCCCTTCCATGGCACAGCCCAAGGATCACGCTGCCCTTCCCTTGTCTGTCAGCCAGGGTCTAGTGGCTGAAGGACCATGTGGAGTAGCAGCTGCCTGTGAGGGTTCGCCTGCCCCATGGGAGTCCTTTTGCAGTGTGGGGGTCCCTGATGACGCTGCTTCCTCTGCAAGTCTGAATGGGGAAGTTGTGATCTCCTGTGCTACACTGTGGCAGTGGTGCTGCATGTACAGTCAAGGACTCCGTGATTTGTGGTGCTATAAAAGCTGAAAACTCCATCATTGCCTTTTATATATAATTGAAAACACAATAATTGACTGCAGTGTCAAGTAAAGAAGGCAGCAGCACCCTTGGAAACACACACACTCGTTCACACGCACACGTGCACACACAGCCTCCCGCTGCCAGCCAGGCAGTGCTGCGTGACTTGTCTTAATAGAAAGCTTAAAATAAATCAGAATTATTTCCAGATTAGAGGGGAAAAAATCCTGTGAAGATGTTTCAGTCAAGCACAAAGAATACAAAGAGAGCAGTCTCTTTTCCAGTCAGCACAGCATTTGCTTTCCTCTGGTCCTTTGCTCTCTGTCCTCGTGCTCCCACAAACTGGCTTAATCTTCTTTTTTGTCTGAGGCAGGTGAACATACAACATTGTAAAGCTGCTGCATCAACGTCAGTGTGTCTGTGAGCAAGTTACGTGTCTCCCAAACATTCCCTTTTAATTTTCTTGACAGAGGTCTCAGCCAAGCTCACCAAACCAATGTGGTTCTTTTCTGAACTTAGTTTCAGCAGCTGAAAATACCCATCTACAGCCACAGTATCTGAGATGATAAACTCTGTTCCTCCTGGCATCACCTGTTCAAGTCCTAATCCTACAGAGCCCTTGACCCATGACCATGTTTTCCGACAGAGTTTGTAGCAGGGATCAGGAATACACGGGAGCACTGTTGGCATCTTTGCCAGCTCAAGGGTCCCAAATGCATCGAAACGTCTAATGGAGCTGGTGCTCCCACCTCTATTTGATGCTCTGAATGCTGCCATTTCAGAGCAGTGTGAAAAAGTTTTCTCTTCTGTGGTGGGAGCACATGGGGATTTTGCATGACTTCCTTGATGCTTCCACTGGAGGACAGAGCCTGGAAGACCTGCTGTATGATAGTGTTTAGCACAGCACATGAGGACAGGGCATTGAAGGAGATGAGAAGGATGAGAGTAGAGGG
>VYXB01004993.1:0-141300 GCA_013397135.1 Pachyramphus minor | reverse complement strand
AAAACCCCCCCCCCCCCCGGCAAATGCCACCAACATCCTGCACTTCAGCTATTTAAATTAGCAGAATATTTCATTTTTGACTGCTGAAGTGTGTTGTTTTGTTTACCTTGAGGATTTTTAGGGCAAATTATAGAAACAGGCCAGTTTACTTCACTCTCATTTTTAGACAGTTTCACTTTCAGCTTCTTCTGCACAAACAACATGCTACAATTTGGGGGTTGCAAAGGCTTCAGGGAAATATTGATTTCCTCACAATAACACTAAAACAGTTCGACCCAACATTTTCTGAAGGCTTTTACAAAACATACATTTTGAGGGAGAAGTTTGGCTTGATAGACTGCTTTTAAAGAGAGCTGCCTTTCTTGCAGCTGCCTTAGAACAGTTATTTACTACTTTTTATTACAGAAAGAGAATTGTTGATGCTAGAAAATTTTTCTCAGGTAAATCTCTCTAAAGTTTCAGATTATCTGGCTACGTGAAAACCTGCATTGTAACGCAAGAAAAATTCTAATTATTCAGCTGATTAAAAAAGACTTAATTATAATATAGAGTAATTAATTTCTTTTGATACTTACAACTCAGACACTCCCTAGTATACCTCAGGGGTCCAGAAGTCTTAGCGAATGCAACAATGGGAATTGCTCCTTAGAAAAACCAGCTCTCTCTAAGGCTTTTCTTAGCTTGGCAATAGTTCTGTATACGAAAGTAGGGACTGATGGCCAATAGTATAGCTGGAGGTTCCTGAGCCATCAGATCTCAAATGCAGAAGGTCATATGCCACCTCTTCTATCAAAAGTGTTCCAAAAAAAGACACCAAAGTATCACGAACTGCGATACTGTGAGTGCACTACTGCACTACGTGCACTGCAGCTCATCTGATCTTGCCATCACAGCCCCAATCGCAGCCCCCCGTGGAGTACCACTGGACTAGGAACTCCAGAGCCAGCCTTCCTTTAAACCCCTCTGTCCCACAGTTTCATCACAGACTTCCAGTCTATTCCTGCCTTGTGAAACTGCTCCGTGTCATCCAGTCAGCTGACACTCCAGGAGCAGAGCTGCTCCTCTACCACAAACCGGAGCTTTAATGTACCTTCTGCCACAGTTGCACTCACAGGGGGCACTGGTGATCACAGCTAAACCCTGCAGAGATGAGTAGCTCAGATGGACACCCAAGGTCAGGAGATGCTAAGATGGGAAGGAGGGTGATGCCTCCATTCATAACCATCCCACTGACCTTTTTCCTCATTTTATGCCATTTGCCTCAACTACAGAGCCCTCCCTAATCAGTTTAATTCAAGGAAACAGATCTTAGCTTCAGTCCTCTCTGTCTCATTTAGGCCAGTTAGCTGGGTGGCAACTGCCTTGCCAGTTGCTCCCTTTAGCCAAAAAACAATCCGTGAAGGATGTGGACTCTGTTTGCACAATGGTCCCCCACATATGGAGTGTCAGTTTGCAGGGGGTAGCAAACAGACACCCTAAAGACCGCTGACAAATGCTGAGTACACTCATGTTACTAACCTTGAGATTTAGGGTTGCAGTGCAGGGCCTCTGGGTCTGCCAAGACAGGAAATATTTCTTGGGACATTTGCATTTTTCCAAAGTTAGCTAATAGAAAGGACTTGATTTTGTGAAGGCCTGCAAATGATTGCTCTGTGAGATCAATATCAGATAACATATTACTCTAGCATTCACTACACCTTCACTTTTATGTGTTCTCCCTTTCCAGGTCCAAGTACCAGTGGAAAGCAGCCACTGGGAAGCATGACATGCCCAGGGAGAGCCTGCTGACACTCAGCCAGCATATGCTGAAGATTCATGCTATGCTGACTCTTTTCTTCCAGAAAGCATTTTAAAAGGAGAGATTTCTGAGAGCTTTGGAGTCTCTCAGGTACAGCATCTTAGCCTTAGACTCTATGACACCTCAGCAGCATTTCTATCTCTATATATTTCTTAAGCATGTCATGTAATAGGATCTTTCCCCATCCCTTCATCCTCTTGGAGATTTCTGGAGATCAAGGCAGGACAATAAGAGCCACACATACTGATGGACACTCAGTGGAACTACTCATAAAGAAGGACACGTTTGCCCCATTTCTGCTCTTGGTGGTGCACTAAATCCCAGTGAAAGCAATTGTGCCATCTTATTTCTTGCTCAAGGCTCTAAATCTCCTCTCCACCCATTCATGTGGCATAGATAAGAGCTGCATTTATATCCCCCCAGTCACACCCCACTGCACAAGAAGGTAAAGCCACTTTAATCAGGTTTGTTAGTAATGCAAGACTCTTTCCCAAAACAATAAACTTCTTTCTTCCATCTTTGATGACAAAATAGGAAAATTCAATTACATTTCAATCCCTAATAAAATTCACTTATCTTTCATCTTTTTCTATTTTTAAATTATACCTGCATTTGCTACTTTTACTGGATCTTTTCCCTCTTACTATTCAGTAAACCTTGTGTGCATCCTCACTCATCTCCTCCTCTGAAGAATTAGACAGAATTAATAAGCTGGGATATTTGAATAAAATCCTTTTTATTTCATGGCCTGATTTTACTTCCATAAATTCTGCATTTATAGCAACCTCATAAATTACCAACGTATACAGAAAATAAATACTCCTTGTCTCTCCTACTAAGCCTGCAGACTTAGCAAACAGATCTCTCAAAATCACAGGAAAAGGAAAGGATATTTTCTTTTTGACTCACTCAACTGGAAATACAATTTTGAGAAAAGCAAAGCAGTGTTTCCCTTTCGCTGTTTCCATTTCATTTGGGCTGATAAATGCCTCTGGGACACAGCATTTCTGGTTTCACCTCTTCTCAGCTGTCTGTCTTTCTCTCTTTTCTTTCTTTCTCCCTCTCCCCTGCTTTTTCAACTGGCCTAAAAATAAGTGGCACCTGGCAGCTGCAGAGTGGTGGCTGTCATAGGGGTTGTTGTTATGTGACCTTCTGTCCATGGCAGAGGAGGACTGGTTTCATTTAGACAAGTATTGAGCAGGCTGGGAAGGGGTTTGACTCTTCCCTGACGACATGAACCAAAGGATGTTCCAGAAGATGTCAAAGTCCTGTGTTGCAGTAGGCACCAGATGTGAATGACGGGACTTTATTGAAAACAGTCCCATCCAATAAAAGCATGTTAAAACTTTAAAAGAGAAGAAAGCCACTGTGAATTCATGTCCTTCTTTGTGCTTCTGCTGGCAGCAAGGCACTGAATTAGTGTGAAAATTGAGCAAAAATTAATCTTTGCCTCATAATCCATTATTTAAAAAGGAACACTCAGTATAATTTCCAAGTCACTGCTACAGCAAAGTCATTCTGAAATCTGTAAGTTTGCCATAGGGGAAAAATAGCAACATAAGACTAGGTCTTGAGATTTGCCAGAGAACCAGACTCTTAATCTGCTTACTGCATTTACCATTTGCAATTTTGCATTGTAGTTAAGAGCCTCCCCAAGGTCACCCCAAACATCTCAAAGCTTTTAACCATCTGCCTCTGATTTCTAAAAATTAACGCAGAGATGGAGAGAGAAAGACTAACTGACTCATTAGGGTCACTCATTTACCACAAAGAAAAGCCCCTGTGCCAGCTTCACTGGGAGCAGAGCCCTGGGCAGCTACAGCAGCAAACCAAAACCCTTTGGTCCTCACAGCTAAGGCCAAGGCCACATCTCTGTCCCTGAAGTGTTTGGCTCCATGCTTGTGTAAGGAAATGATAGACAAGCTGGAATCCCTCATGCCAGCTCCACCAGCTCACCATCTCTCACCTCTGCCAGCCCCAAATCCTGTTGCAGGAAGAGGTGTGGAACTCAGAACCTCTTCAACACCTGCCATGGCTTGAGTGGTCATCGTGTGGAGAGCCTCAGGCACAGCCTTTGTTCAGCCAGGATTTCCCTTCAGCCCAGCTGCCTCTTTCACATTCACTTTTTGGTCTATGCCACACTTAAAATGAGCAGAGTTGTGCAAGAGACAAACTACACTCCTATGTTTCGTTTGTCATACAACTGCCCACTGCTCTCCAGCTTTCCATATGATTTCAAAGAGCAGGAATAAGGTTGAGAGGATAAATCAGACAGATAACAGTCTTGTGGCTGCAGGAAGCAACCACAGATCTTTGGGAAGGCTTGAACCAGGTCACTGAATCGCTCTGGGTCTACTTTCCCTTCCTGAAGCACGGCAGTAAACGCATTCCTTGCTTATGTATGTAGATTGTGATGCTGTTTGGGCTCCTGCTGGATGTTTTGCAACCCAGGATGCCAGGCACTGTTGGAATCCATAAGATTTAACGTAATATAACAACAGTACTAACAACGAAATACATATGTTACTGAGCATGACACATACACACAAATCCAGCTCCTGCTATGACACAAGAAAGGACTAGCAGAGAAATTTGTATTTTGTTTCTGCTTTTAGGAAAAAGCAAAGGAAGCAAACAATAATGGTAGACTATAAAACAGCAATAAAAAGAATGGAGATTAGACTGCAGCATGCAGGCACTTAAAAAGAAATAAATAGTAAAAAAAGTCTAAATTTGTTTCAAATTGGTTCTGAAAAACAAATCTGAGACAAAAAAAACCCTGCTCCCTCCCCAAAAGCCACCTAAAAAAAGACATTATGGAAGGAAAAGACTGATGAATACTTTGAGAATCCGTTAACTTTTGAACAGCTTGAATATTCAAATTGGAATAAAAATATTCCTTCAATTAAAAATTATTAAAATTAGCTCAAAGTATTTTTTGGTGTGTTCTCTGCAAGAATTTAATAGGATCTAGTACTCAGCAAAGCTTTGAAGCAAAAATAACGTCTCAGGAGCTCATTACGCATTAAATCCTATCAAAAAGCAGAATCCCACTATGAAATTAACACAATTTGCAAATCATTATTGCAGGTTACTACTTCCCTTGCTCTTTTGGTCACTTTTAACTTGAATCTGTGATGTTGTGAAAAGCAACAGTAACAATAAACACTCAGAGGAAAATGGTGATTGTAACTGGAACATCCTGAGCCATGAACAGCATGGTACGACAGTCACACAGAACAATATACCCAGGAGAAGCTGTCAGGAAATCCGAGAGGTAAAAAGTGAAGTGAATCAAGGGATATGGATCAAAATTGTGTTTGGGTACTTTTTGCATGGTAGGAAATGTTAAACCCTGTGCCTTCCTGGGCTTCTGTAAATGCAGTGGTGTAGTTTTCAGTTTTCAGGCTGAGTCTTAACATGGCTGAATTAATTGGTTATTTTATAGGATGTGTTCACTCACAAGTATTCATGAAATATGAAACACTGGACAAAGTCTCCTTTTAATGAAATGCTGGTTCTTGTTTCCTCTTTTCTGAATTGGAGGAAGACAAAAAAAGGACAATCAATACAGTCTGAAACAGTGATAGCTCATTAAAATTCTAGGCTGTCAATACAGAATATGTCTATCACTTTGGAGGCTACTGAAGTGTTGGTGGTAATGGCACTTTACTACTGTATTTGCTAAAGTACTTGTGGTATCTGCTAGAACTTATCAGGTGTTGGCTGCCTTCAGCATTTCTGGGGGCTAAAAGGAGGTGACAAGAAAGGGAGAGTCATCAGTCTCCCAACCGTCCTCAGTTAATGTGAAAACCAATGTAGCTGAGTTGGGGGATTCATCTCCTTAGAGCCCAACTGTTATTTTTAATGCAGTATGTGGAATATTAAACTGTTTATCTTGTTATTGAAGCCATAAGAAGGCTCTTTCATGTCATCATTTCTATTTTATTTTGTTTAGAGTCCTTCATTAACTTTTCATATGAAAGATCTGTAATTTAGATCTTCAAAGAACTTTCAAAATGTAAGTTTTAGGGACGACAAGTGCTGTATGTGTGCAGTTCTATTCTGATGGCAAAGTCAAATCGCAAAAATACCATCAAGAATGTTTCTTCCTTTCCTTTTTTATTTATGAGTAAAACACTGGGGATTTCTCTGGGGAAAAAAGAATTATTCTGACTTGATACTAATCAGCACAAGTAGAAGGCTAAAACAGTGCTGCCTCTGAAAGGCTTTATCATCTATAGTCCAGGGCAAAAAGCCCTAAATTAATTAGAGGTAGTTTAAGATCAGGAATATTCAGCATGTAACTATTGGGTTTGTTTTGCAATCCGAATTCTAAGCAATCAAAACCCGAAAGTCCTTCAAACCTGCAGGGGTTTCAATCCTCCTGTTAGGTCAGGGAACATGGCCTGATTTTTGGACACCTGGGAGCAGAGAAAAACCCTGGCCAGTGCTGTTAAGCTTTATTTCTCTGTTATAGTGTTTAGTTCTGATAAGAAGTGCAGCTTGGAAGACCATTTCACTGGGACATTTCATCAGCAACCACAGCAGGGTTCAGAAGCTGTATACCAAATCCCACAGAAGTCTGCATCAACATCCTGACAACCCAAAAAGGTTTATTTTACTACATCCAAAGGCGATAACCCCTCTCAGATCAAGTCTCTTAGTATAAATCAGTTGATCAATCCCCAAGATTGCTAAAGTATTCAGTTTCACGTTGTGATGGTAAAGCAATTAAAAGCTCAGCCCTAAACAAATTAGATTTTGTATGTTTGGTTTTACAAATGTCCAGAAAGGGGTCAGATCTTTTATCACTGTTGTCAAGGGGGAGGGAGAGAATCCATCAAGTTGCGCAGAACTAATTTACACCACTTAGTGAAAAAAATTGGAGCTATAAATGGTAATCCAAGTAGAAAGGTTTCTTTTAGTACAGAAATGAACCAGGCTCCGTTGAAGCCTGACAGATTGTGAGTTGCTACTAGCTGAGGAATCAAAAGAATTAGGGACACGCTGGAGAAAAGGGACCTCTAGCAATGACTGGAAAAATGCTGGAATCTGGAGTTGTCTGGCCATGTTTGTGTATGTAACCTGTTACCTCATGGGGCTATTTCCTTATTGTGACCTGGAGCTAAATATCCCTGGCTGCTTCCCTTGCTCTGGGCATTGCTTTACTGCACTTCTCTGCAGATGTGCCCAGCTGTGCTCACCTGGCATCTCCCATGGGTGGTCGTGCTCTCATGGCACTCAGTTCCTTTGAAGGACCCCATCCTGCTACCTCTCTTGTCTGTCAGGCACTGAGACAAAAGCAGCATCACACTGAGACAGGTTGACAAGATTTGGAGGGTGTACTCAACCCTGGGTGATGCTAATATGTGTTTGCGTTAGATTTCTCCTTAAATTCTCCCAGCAAGTCCACCCAGGCTGAGGAGTGTGAACTGCTCAGAGTAGAGACCATCATTCACTGTGCCTTTACTCATCAAGGCACATGCCTAATGCCTTATCTTTAATGGAAGTCTCCGCATGTTCCTGTACTATAAATAATAATTTAAATATTGTATGTCTGAGCTCCAGTGGCTGAGCTTGAAGTGATCATTTTGGAAAGATGGAACAGCTCTCATCTAAAAATATGTATCTGAAAAACTATTCTGGAAGAAGCGAGACTTATAAATTGATAAATGGGTTGAAGCTGGGATTGAGACTGTGATGAGAGGGAAAATTCAGCTCTCAGAAGGAAGAAAATGAAAGGAAAGCAAGAACCGTTCCAAGACTTTCATTGTTTAGAATTAAGGATTTGAGGCGTAGCAATATAACAACTGGGAAACTGGCATTCTGAAAATGCTGACCTAGATGAGGAGTTTTTGAATCCAAAAAAACATCATTAAGGAGACTTTCCACTTAACAAAAATAAGCAGGAAAAATGGAAACTTCTTTTATGAAAATGCAACTTTGTAGGAGATTAGAGAAGCATGACAGAAACCCAAAATGAGGATTCAGAGGAAGCCTATCTCAGCCAGCTAAGTAGCTTTGATCCTAATTGATAGGAAGCACAGATACAATTACTCTCCTTCCAGTCCTCTCCATACAAGCAGCAAGGCCAGACATGAAAGCCCGCAGAGCCAAGGAGTCCATCTCTCCACTTGCTCTCATTGGGTTTAACTGCTACACCCAGGCAGGATGTTTTCATGACTGAGGCTTTGAGGTTGTACAAAATTATGCAATTCTCATAAATAAACAGTATTTTTATATCTTAAACCTACGTTGGGTTTTTTTTATGGAAAAAAAATGCAGTATTTTACTTTTGTTTTTTGGACACCAAAAAGCATTGTGGACACCCAGCACCTCTGACATATTTCCTTTAATAATCCAGTAAAATTCTAGCATATTTTCTTTCACATGCCATGTAAAGACATGGCATTTCTCATTTCCATTTGAATTTTATCACTTCCCTAATACAAAAGACATGTACTTCTAAGCATGACCTACCAAAGGTCTTTGAATTTTGTAGTGCGTGGACCAAATTAATTGCTTTATTAGTGATTATGATAAAACCAGAGTTTTACTTCCTACTTATGAAAACCTATTTCTCTAAGAGCCTTTAAAATGTAAACACATGAAGGTGAATGCATCCAGCTATACCAGCACAATGGATGGTGAAACTTGGGGGAGGAAGGATGCAGAGAGCCTGGAAGATAAAGAAGACAGCAGAGCATGGAGCAGAATCCAATTTTATGGCCATAAGGAATGGACAACTTTTGTTTTCAGGAACAAAACAACCTCCCCACAATCTTGCTTGAAACCAACCACGCAGATGGAGGAGATATCCATTGTGTGGTGGGTTCTTTGACAGAGATTCGTTTGAAGCACACGGAAATCAGTGCAAACCTGCAGCACCGCAGTAGGTTTTGTTTTGGCCCTAAAACATTACAGTACCCACTGAAGTTTCAGTGAAACTTGGAGCTTTATTGCAATAGTGAACAAAAGCTGCAGAAGACCATTTTATTGACTAGAAATCCTGCACCATTAAATGGAGAGAAAGAACGAGCAGATGATGGAGAGCTTGAACAGCTTAGGCTGAACTAGGGTCAGAGAAAATGAGTTGCTGCTTTGGCATTAGGGTGTGGAGGGCTGGGCAGCCATGGGAAGGGTTAAGTCTGCATTTATCCTGTACTGCAGTTCAAGCAGGAGATTTTTATGCTGACAGAATGCAGGCTGGAGAGAGAGAAGAAGTCTGATTGATAGGAAAGAATCAAGCTAGTGAAAGTGAATAATAGAGGAGCAGACAGTAATTGTTGAAGGAGATTTGATAAACTGTTTCAGAGCAAGACAAGGAGCAAAGAGTCAAATACTGTGCTGCCATAAAAGCCAAAAGTCAGAAAAAAATAATAAAAGCAATGGGTTTTTTTCCCTTTCTCAGAAAACACCTAATAGGGGCTACATGAGAGAACAATCAATAGGGCTGATTTAAAGTGCATTAAAAATTACTTTTAAAACAATCCAAGTTATTCCACTCAATTTAATTGATGCATCAGCAAGATCTACCATATAATATTTGAGACCAGGGTGGAGGATTACAAAATGAAGTTCAGGGAAGAGCAGGGTTCCCACAGGAGCCCTTTGCAAGAAAACACCGAGCAAGAACCTTTTAGCATGCACTAAAAACATGACCAAAATTTCAGCCTTGAGGAGATCACAAAATAGTGAAGAGAAGGGAGATAAGAGACAACAGTTAAAAGGGCCTAGCCTAGACAAGATACCTCCACTGGCTGGATGGAGGAACCAAGGAGGAGGAGCTGTTTTGCTGAATGCCATGACTTCCAGAGATCATCCATGGTTGATGGATGCACTACAAACATGGGAGCACGGCTGGGAAGGCAGAAGGGTTTTCAGCCCATCTTGTCCTGGGACTGGTAACTGAGGAAACAATGAGGACTTGGACAGTCCAGATTCTGAAGGATAAGGTCAGCAACAGCGCTTTTTTTTTTATTAAAGAGATAAAAAATGGTTTGATCCACTGTTTATACTCCTTCACGCTCTTCTGAGAAATAATATGAAGCAAAGGGCTTGCTCTGCAGTCTCACAAGTCTGGGCCCACAGTGCAAACACACACATGTATTCCTGGCACTAGAGCTTACATGGGGAAAGGTTGTGGGGTGTAGCTGAGAGTTGGTGATTATGTGTGACTGCAGGTTCAGTTGGCATTTGCACTTTACCAGCTGCTGGACCACAGTCTGGAACAGTGGCTGGGCTGCAGGTCCAGACAACAACTAGGAGGTGGGCTGGCACTGAATTGGGATCACTGAAGCTCCCTTTGAAGGATCACTGTTGTTGGCCTTCCCAACCACGCTGAACTCCCTCTGTCCACAGATAAGACAAGATCTTAGAGCTGGAACGAGCTCAAATGCAATATACTGCAGTTGGCCCCTTCCCAAAGATGGCTGAATCTTTTAAAGTCTGGCTTTACAACTAAGCATGGCTGTCCTACCTCCCCCCAACCCCTCCACTTCCAAACGCTTCCTGATGGAAAAACCCAGATCATGTTCAGCCCTGGATAATCCCATGCCTTGACAAAGGTAGAGCAACACTAACATGGAAGACGGGATTAAGAAAAATTTGTCTCCTTTAGAGTAGAGATCACCTTTAAAAGGAGAAAATCGACTACAAAAGGAATCTGAGGAATGTAACAAGGCAGCACACTGGGAGAGTGCAGGCTGGAGCCTCGCACCTCCCAGCATGTGTGAAACACAAGCAAGTGTAAAAGCAATCACAGATTAAAGTTTGTCTCTTCACTGACTGGCCTAAGGGAGACATCAGGAGGATTAAAAAGAATAATAATAACAATCAGCCTATGGGGGTGATTTTTAATAAAAATACTGTGCTCAGGAGGAAGTTCTCGCCCATACCTGCCCGTGCAGAGGCTCCCAGGAGGGAGGCTGCTGCTCCTCTGTAATCAAAAGGAGCTCTGGAAGGGACATGGGAGAATGCAGTGTCAGGTCTGTAAGAGTGTAGGACACGTGAGCAGGGGAAGGTATGGTCTCAGCCACAAATGCACTGCGTGGGAGTACAGGCACAGACTATGGATTCAATGGGGTAAGACTTCAAGCGCGTGAGGGGGCTGATGAAAGCGCTGACAGCACACAGACGCTAATGAAGGCATGAACTGTGTGTCAGGGCTTTTTTTAAGGACTGCTTAATGAACTCCACTTTTAGATACATCAAGTAAAATATGTAAAATATTCACTACAGGGGTGAATCTCTGAGAGACCAGGAATAGACACCACTGGGAAAACACAGCTGCACCTGAGACTGCAAAACTGCTCAAAGGGGCCATCAGACATCCCACAGCTGCCTCACTGGTCTCTGGCAGGCTGACACCACAGAAGAGTTGACACCAGCGATATATATACCACAGTGGGGGTATCATATCACTTCTGTGTCTCATTTTGCCAGTCTAATAATGGATCTAATCATATTTACCCACCTTACAATAGAGCAGTGAAACTTAATGGGGCGCTTTGAATTCTTGCACAATACACCCTATAGAATTACAAAATTGTAACAGACTCCTTCTCAAAGATCCTACAATGCTTCATCTTACTGCAACTGCCATGGTAACTCACTGCCCAGAAAACCTTTGATAAAAACCTCAGTTGTCTGTTGCACATCTCCTTCCAAAGCAATGGTAACCCTGAATGTCCTCTGCTGTGATCAGAGACACCATTTACCTGATGTTTTTTGATGAATGCCCTACCAGGGCTCCAACCAGATCATGTCTACAGGCATTTCAAAACAACAAATAGATTTACACCCCCAAAACACAACTGATGAATTAACATGGCTCCAGCGCTGATGGGCAAAAGAAACTTGTGAGACACAAACAAACAAGTGCAAAAATGCCCCCCAAATAAACTATCATATTTAGAGATGGCTAGTTCTTTTCCATATGCATCAAAAATTTGCCAAGGGCTGCTGCAACAGAACAATATCATTAGTATGCATTCCTCTTTCCAGCTGTTGAATACACATGGCAAACACTATCCTGCCTTTTAAACTCTTTGAAACTCATTTTTTCATACTTTCAACAAGTACATGCCAACACCTCCATGGACTTAACCTTCTTTAAAGAAAAATAATGATAAAATGGCAGGAACAGAAAAACCTGACCCTTCGTGTACAACTCCCGCAACTATCAGTTCAGTCTTTATTCCTCAGACAAAGGTGGAAAAAGTACAAATGAAACTTATTTCACCTTTGCTCTAGAGCAAGATGTATAACCTCCAAGTCTGCAAACTGTGGCTTTTTTTGAGCAATAGATTTTCCTATAGCACCAGCCTATGGTGTCAAACCCTTCAAAAGGGGCTGAAAAGAGAGAAGATTGCTCCACTTGCCTAAAATACACACGAAAAAGGGACAGAGCTTAATGAGAACAAAGCTGATCCCAGCTCTGCATAAAGAGTGACCAACAGAAAGACCAACATGTTGCCTTGGGAACCGAGCATCTTCCCTAAGATGAGACATGAACGCCGTGGCAGGGCTTAGGGCAGACTGGGAAGGTTGGCACCTCAGTGAACACAACCTGCCCAAACCCCCACATTTCAGCAAACTGTGACAGGAGGAGCTGTGGTGGTGATGGAGGGGACACTTTGCTCAGGGTTACATCAGCAGGCAAGGATGAGAGGGCTCTTCACAGAAAACTGTGTTTTCTACTCACATCAAAGCTGCTACTTCTTTCTACTGAAACACACTTTGAGATAAACTAGCAAAAAAACTCTATTTAAGATAAAGCCAGAAAAGTTTGTTTCAAGTACTTAGATCTTGAGAAATCTAAAAAGTCACCTTCTCCCAATCTCCAGTGCAGCCAGGCGGGTTAATGTGGAGAGACCTCTGTGAGGCAGCGCGTACGGCATTGCTGCTCTGCACACCAGCTGCAGGAAGGATTGCTGTGGTCCTCAGTGCCACCCAACCTCCATGCCAGGCAACAGGGATGCTCGTGGAAACACTGCTCAGCATGAGCAAAGGGCTGCAGCATCTGGGCCTTGGCCTTCAGCAGAGAGGCTGGCATAGAGGACTAAAAATCCTGGCTGGCTCAGCTGACAACACCTGCTACTGTGTCCTGATAAGCTGGGCTACACAAGGACAATTATAAATGTCTCCAAGACATGTTAGAATACATGTTTTAATTTAATCAGAGAGAACAAAAAAGCACATTAATCACTGCTCTCTTAACAGCAAAGATGTCCAGATATTTGCCAAGATAGCAGTGTTTTTCCCAAACACATCAGGTACAAAAGGACAACAACAACAAAAAATTACAGCCTTACAGGGGTAGGTACAAGGCCAAGTTCCACCACGTGTTGTGCTGAGCTGCTGCCAGCACAGACAGCCAGCAGAAGGGAGGAGCCTGGCAAGGCTGCTGGAAAGGTGAGTGGTGAAGGTCTCAGACAGACCTCCAGCTTGGTCCAGAGCAAAAGCACTGAGAGCTTTGACACTCCATCCAAGGACCTCAGGGGACCTTGGCAGGGAGTATTCTCTTTCTGATTCTTCTGTATGGTAAACTGAGAATTATCAAGAAAACATTCCCAGAAATGGCAATTGCACACTGATGTACCAATCACAGGGCTGATCAAGGAGCTTACTGATGTGTGATGGAAGGATCAAGGAACTCTCTGATGTCAGAGCTATGCCCTTTGCTTACTATTCACAGAAGAGAAGATAGCTCTCATCGTAATAACTTAGCTTTTTTTTTTTTTCATTCTGTGCTCTGCTTTAATCACTAGTTGCCCCTTTATAGCACCCACCCCTTCAGGCTTGTTCTTGATTCTGTTGATGGCGTTTACAGGGTGCTCAAGGCTGTAGCTCCCCATTTGCCTTGAGCAGATGCATTTAGGTTTGAAGCTCAACTGTGTATCCAGTGGAAATGTGTATCAGCAGGTGCCCAGGGGCAGCCAGGGTACTGTTTATTAATAGCTGAGTGTGAAGCCTGAAGACTGAAGAATTCTCAAGTCTTCAGTAAGACAGAGAAGGAACAATTAAGAGAACTAAACACCATGAAGAAAGCACAGATGAAGAGCCACTTTCCCAAAGAGAAGGCTGAGTCCCCTGTGTTCTAATACCCCATGCAGAAAGAAGCAAGCTCAGCTATAATTTTTGAAGCAATTTCTTAGGTACATTAGTGCTTCCAAAATGACATGTGACTACTGTGAGGCTATGAAAGCAGTCACTGTTAACATCCAGCTCTCCTTCATTTGAGAGAGATGCCAAACCTCTGCCTCCACTGTCAGTCCTAAAAAAATCTCTGAAAGTTGCATTGGGGGTCCTACGAAAAAGAATCTTTCACTAAGTCTGGTCTACTACCTCCAAGTGCTGATATCTCTTTTGCCAGCTACAGTGTTGTGCTTCTAGCAAGACCTGGCTGGACTGACCATGTAATGTAAAATCAGGCACGTTCAAAATGTGCCATCTTTAATGGTGTATGTGAGCACGTAGACAGGTTTGTGCTGCATAACTCCCTGTAGGAAGTCTAACTTCTCAAATTGAGCTTCTTATGACATGAGGTCTTCTTTCTTCCTACTGTTGTTATTTTTTCCTGTCTTAAATTAACACGTACAGCTGAGTTTGGAGGAGCAGAGTAGGGAGTAAAGAGGCACTAAGTAATAATCATCTTCCTGAACTGTCAAAGGATTGTTTTTGTTTAAGCAAAATGCAGGCAGTTTATTGACAGAGATACACTGCAGAGGGATGATTTTGCTTACCTCTCATAGGCTAAAAAAGTACACAGGGAAGTTTAGACGGATACAGTGGTTTGATCTCGAATGGACAGCAAATCATAATGATACATTCAACTGAGAGGTTCAACCAGATGGGCAGCTGAGAACTTTTGGCAGGAAGAGATAAGCGATAATGATCTCCATCATGCATTTCTTACAGCGCCTTTTTATTCCAAACCAGAAGAGGTTCTTTCCTTTTCCCTTCTTAGGTTGGGCTACACTTCTTGTGGGGAGAGGGGGAGCAGGGAGAAGAGGGGCTGACCTGTTTCAAACAGTTGTACAGGAGGAGTGCTGAGTGGCAAATGAAGGTGCCAGAGGCTGTGCTTTGATAGGCACACTTAGATGACATTCCTGTACTACAGCCTGGGAGAAGTCCAACTGAAGTCAGTGAGACTGTTCATGTGAGAAATGATGAGAAGGATTAGGTATAGCTGGAATGCACTGATAGCATTGCTGAAGCCTTTTCCTGAGCCTTGTAGTCGGGCATCCCTTGCTTGGGTGATTTAACAGAATTACTCAAATTGTAAATTCCAACAGGCACAAGGCCACCCTGTGTCTCCTTCAGGTTGACTGCAGAAATTTAAAGTGGTTTTTGTTTTACTGATCATCCTCACGTATCCCTGAGAAATAAAGAGCAATTTCCCTAAGAGTTTGTTTAGAGACACTGCTTAACACCCATCCAGCATGTGTGATGCAGCTGTGCTGTGGCACATGTTAGCACTATCCAAGCTCATCTGACAGGAACTAGAAAACATCTTTTTCATCTGAAGCCACAAGGGAATTTAAAGAGGGAAAACAGAAAGTACAGAAAAAAATGCAGAAAGTACAAAATCAATTTATCTGTGGAATTTGGCAATTCAAATTAACCTCAGCTTATCCGCATGTGGCTATTAATTAATTTTATCTTTTTACTCTTTAGGTTGGCAAATGAATGATTCCTGCTTAGTCGTATTTGATCAAATAAGCTACTATTGTTTCCATTCCACTTCCTAAAAGAAGTTTGAGGAAACACAATAAATAAGGACAAGTGAGAAACACTCTGGAAACATGATCACGTGAAAAGCCTGGTGTTTGTTTTTTGCATATTTTTTTTCTGGAATCACACTTCACAGGAGGTTACTTAAATTGGAACTGACTGGAACAACCTCTTTCAAAAGTGCAGATAACTAATGACAGTGTGTGCTCAGAAGCTTGCTTCACATGTTGTTGGAAACACTTCATCTTTAGTAGCACAGATGTGCCATTATTCACCTACTAAATCCCATGGAGATTACTCTTCAGCAGTCCAGCTATTTCTTAGAAGCCACCCATTCGAGTTACCTGGGCTAACCCTCCTTACGTTATGTAAGCTGGCAATATCATAGTGGAAGGTGGCTGCAGGATATGGAAAAGCTATGGAAGAAACCATTTCTTTGTCAGGAAGGAGAAGAAATGGTCTTGCAGCTCTTTGGTCTCTTAGGTCTTTGTTCCTGCAAAAAAGTGAAGCTGGTAGCTCATGACAAATATCCCTGCCCTAAGATGAATATCAGATTACTGGAGAGTACAGAACAGTACTTGATCATTTATTGAAGAGCCTCTTAAAATGAATTGAAACTCAAATTCAGAGGCTTTTGCAAGTCATATCAGTATGTCTGAAGGCTGTGCAGTGCTGTGCCAGCTACTGGCTCATGTCAGTGATGTGCTGGCACACCTTGACACAGACTCCAGAGAAGGCAGCTGGGTTCCAGGTCTGTAACTAGACTTCCTAACTTGCCAATAAATCTGGAGGCATGAATTAAAATATAATTACTGAATATTAGAAACAGTGGGGGAATGGTCTTAGCAGCATTTATTTATTATTCTTATTAAGAACATTAAGAATACTATATTAAGTCTTCATTTATAGGACAAGTGGTAACCCTCTTTAAACTGAAAGAGGGCAGGTTTAGATTAGATATTGGGAATAAATTCTTCACAGTGAGGGTGGTGAGACACTGGCCCAGGTTGCCCAGAGAAGCTGTGGATGCCCCATCCCTGGAAGTGTTCAAGGCCAGGTTGGATGGGGCCCTAAACAACCTGGTACAGTGGAACATGTCCCTGCCCATGACAGGGGAGCTGGAACTTCATGGTCTTTAAGGTCCATTCCAACCCAAACCATTCTAGTATGATTCTATAATTTTAGAGGAAGGTTTTATTATTATCCCAAATCAGACTATTAAAGGAAGGGAAGAAAACAAAGCGAGTCTTCTGCAAAAGCTGGGAACAAACAATGGGCAGGACCATGAGTCTGTGCTCTGGCTGGCTACAACTGAGCAATTTCTTAGGTACATTAGTGCTTCCAAAATGACATGTGACTACTGTGAGACTATGAAAGCAGTCACTGTTAACATCCAGCTCTCCTTCATTTGAGAGAGATGCCAAGCCTCTGCTCCCACTGTCAGTCAATCTGCAGGCATATTCTGGGAGCCAGCCCTGCCTCAAACTTGTATTTAAGCACAACTCAGGAAGTTTCTCAACATGACTCCCAGAAAAGCAAAGCTCTGTGCTTGCTACAGGCTCTCCAGCAGCAGCACAGGGGCGTTGACAGCAGTGGAACAAGCAGCAGCTGTGCTTGCAACAGCCACAGCGAGGAACCAGCGTCCGAGGATGTCAGAGAGCATCAGAGATGTCAGCAGGCTCCTGCCAGCACCTTTCCCTTCAAACCCTTGCCTTGTACTCCCTGTCTTTTAAGCATATGCCTGTACATTGCAAAAAATAAGGAGGTGGGAAGATGTGCTTTCTTTTCTTTTTTATATCACATGTAAAGCTGTGTATCCACAATTTTATAGACTTTACTGGGTCAACCAAAATACCAGTGCTTTCAAAAGGATTAAACTGGCAGTTTCCAAAACATGGGTCACCTACATGAGAAGTTTCCTGAGTGGAGGAACACTGTAGCTATGCCATTCATGTAGCCTGCAATGCTGTATTTAAGAGCAGAGGCTGCAGCCTTCTCTGGGCTTTTCTCTTGGATTATTCCAAGGTTAATACCTAGGCACTGCTAATGAGCAGCCTGAGCACTGCAGCTGCAGGAGAGATGGGAAGGAAAAGGTCAGATGCTCATGCTCATAGCAAAAGCATTTCTCACGTGTGAAGATGAATCTAGAGATAGAAAGACACTGCCTTCAAAATTCCTTAATTTATTTGAGGAGTTTATTACTAAAAGGACCTGTGTCCTCCTTCACCAGCAGCACAGCAATACAGGGGATTTTTGTTCTCTTTGCTTTTGCCTTCAGACTGTCCTCACTGCACACCTTTCAAAGATATTAGAAATCTCCTGTTACATTCTTTAACTGACAGCTCATCATCACCCTCCTCTCACATCACCTGATCCAGTCAGTTTGAAAACTGTTGCTACCCTTTTATGCATCATCTCCCAAACCTTCTGAACAGGGATGCTACAGCATCCCTGCTACAAGGGTAAGTTTCTCTATGAGGAACTATACCAACCCCTATGTCCTTTTCCAGGTACTATATTCTGTGGAGTCATCCATTTCTGCCCCAAGTCAGGGTTCCTGGAATGCGTAAGATGGAACAGAGAGACACCACATCAGTTAGGGGCTGCGGTATATTGTGCATAAGGAAATGCTGAGAAAACTGGGTACAGACATCTTTAAAAAAAAAAGGGGAGAGGATCTGACTGCTGTCTTCAACTGCCTGGCAGGGTGCAGAGAACTCAGAGCTGAACCACTGGATGTGCAGAGATGACAGGATGAGAGGTAGAGGACAAGAGACGTGATAAGAAAAAATCTGAGTAGATGATAGGAAAAAAACCCAAACAGTCCCACCCTGGAACAGGCAGCCAGTGAGGCTGTAAAATTTCCATCTGATGAGATACTCAGATCTGGACTAGACAGGACCCCGAGCGGCCCAATTTAGCCAGCCCACCTTTATCACACACAACTCTTAGAATCCACTGCTTTGTCAGAAGAGTCAATATGCTCAGGTCGTGGTGGCAAGGCCAGGCATACAGACCAAGTGCTCCATCCCAGTCTCAGCTAGTCCAACAACACATTAGCTAGATCCATTACCTTGATGTAAAACCTCCCACAGAAACTGTCCTGTCAGCAGCGAGAGGCTGCCGAGCCTTTCAGAACTCTTTCTGCAGGAGTGCCATGATTATGATCATAAGTTTGCAATAATGATAATGGAGCCAACCACAATACTATTTCCAACTGAGGTAAGCTATGGATTTGTATAAAATACGTATCAAATTATTTCTAGATTTTTTAAGTTCAGAGACGACAGGAGTTTTTTATTATAATGAGTTTGTATTGACAGAACAACGACTTTGAGCTAAGTGGTTAGGACTATATATTTCCCTCATGGCCTCCAAAAGCACTGTAAATTGAAATGTACATTAAAAACAGTCAATCTTTGTTTGCTGGCAACATTGAAGAAGAACTGAATGTGTTTTTATTAAAAAAGCTCATATCTTATAGTGACTGGACTACAATGAGAAGGGGTATTAAAGTGCTTATTAAAGATATAAAAAAATAAATCCTCTATTTCACTAAATCCATAGAAGCATCATTTTGCTCAAGACAAGTATAAAGATGCTCATTAATGTCCTCTCAAAACTGGTGCCTTGATACAAAGCACTGAAGAAAACAATGACCAGGTAGGTACTCTGTCCTACACTGACCCAGCCCATAAAAATGTTGCCTACAGCTGCTCCAGCAAGCAAACAGGTCAACTTGCTCTGTCCTGGTTCCTGAAGAGATCAGAGATTCATAGAATAGTTTGTGTTGGAATGGACATCTCTAAAGACCATCTAGTCCAACTCCCCTGCCATGAGCAGGGACACCTTCCATGAGACCAGATTCTTAGAGCTCTGTTTAATCTAAATCAACCCTCGTTCAGTTTAAAACCATCATTCCTTAGTTCACAACATTCAGTACAAAGCCACATGGAGAACCTACATGTTCAGTCCTAATATTGTGGTAAGAAGACCAGGAAAAAGATGAGGTTGGTAAAGAAAAAATTCCCCTGGACCTTAAAAACTTCTCTGAGATAAAGCAAAAAAATAATATCTAAAACCTAGAAATGATGAATGACAAGACTTGGCCAGGCCCTAAGGCTGTCTCTTCTGCAAACAAAGTCATCTGTACAGAAGTGATAGGTGCTAATTAATAAATAGTGCTGGTTTTTCTTTGCCAATTACTTATTGATACTCCTGATACTCCTCTTTGATAAGCCAGTCCAAATTGGTAATAGCTTTTATCACAGCTGTGAGCAACTAGATTCAAACATTCAGTGTCTTCTCTTTTAAGTTGTTTATCTTCTGCTGTTACAGAATTCTCTGTAGAGTTTGTTTGGAATTGCAATGAATTAAACACCTTATTTTTTAATTATTATTATTTGTATTGTAGTAATGCCTAGAAATCCCTCTGTGGATAAGGGCTTTGCTGCAATGTGAATACAACTCCAGCACAGAAAAAACTGTGTCCCAGAGAGCTTACCCCTGAGCTTTGTGATTGATTGCTTATTCGTATTCCTTCCAAATGTTATCTCTGAGTGAGTGTTTTCTGTAATTTATGTCATATTCTATCTATTGCCTTAGTTTTTGTCTGTATTCAGGGATGTAGTTTGCATGAAAACATAAAGCTGTATTGCACAGGCCAGCTGACATACTCCACCAAGTACTGAGATCTGCACTCTCTGGAGAATAAAACGAAATTCAAAGTAGAAAAATAGAAGATTTTCTAACCATACCAAGTTATGAGGAAAAGACCACGGTGTGGGGGTGGTGGTGGTGAGAAGACAACAAGATCCCTAACCAGTCCATTGGCACTGATTTGGAAAACTCAATACACTGTCACATGATGTGATCATTTCACTTTGTTTTCTTTAAGAAAAAAATCCCAAACTGAAACCCAACGTAGTAAAGGGAGCAGATTGCTGGCCTTGGAGCACTGAGCCTCCAGAGCACTGATTAAAGGCATCCACCCTGCAACACACACAACTCCTCCAAGAACTAAAGATATAATGAATGCCCTCACAACCTATTAGCAGGCTTTGTATTCTGAACAAGAGAACCCTGGGGCCCAGCCCTGAAAGGTCAGGAAATTTTTTCAGCTCAAACTAGACCTAATCAAGGTTTTCCCAAAAGCAAATGCAGGAAAATAACGATTTCTAAGAGGGAAAAATTTTAAAAAGAACATAATTCTCCCATTCTTTAGAGCATCTGAGTGTAGTTGCAAATGATATAGGACTCCGAAGGGGAAAAAACAAATTGAAATTTGGTCTGCAAAAAGAGAGAGGGGCTTGTTTCTGCAACAGGGGCCAATGATGGAGCCAACACCCACCAAACTCTGCTTCAGTGATATAATAGGGTTTAAAAAATTCTGAGTCATGTTTACTACTACCAGTGGCCATAGGGGTTCTCTGACAGTAGAGCCTGCTTTACCCTAGCTTTTGCTATTCTCAGCAAATTTCTAAATTAATCTTGAAGATGCAACATTTTCTTTGTTAAAAACAGAGACAGTTTCTTTTTTTTTTCTTTGACTGCAGATTTACTCTCACACCCAAACTGTCCTCTCACACATACACTTTCTCATGAGAGAGAACACCTTTTCAGACACCTCCTAAATTGTCACTGGTGATGTTATCCACAGCTTTTGTTAATGACAAAGAATTAAGATGGGCTCACAGTGCCATGCAGGACTAGTTAGAAAGTTTGATTGTTTATGGAAGAAAATACATCAAATAACAAAACCAAGTTCACCACACACATTTTTTGACCTTCTCTCCCCTTTCTTTAGTATTCAAAAATATCCCACAGAGACTATTAGTTGCAAAAGAAAACTATTTGCTAATGATACAGCTTAAAAGTAAAATCAAAACATACAGCTGTCGGCCTTAAAAATGCCCTCCTACAGTTCATTTATGGGTTTTCAAAGTGAAGGATTTTAGAAATGTAAAGAATAACTGACACTTTTATATCCATAATGCATTCCTCCCAAGGCACATTTACAGCCTATACAGTTTGTGGTATTTAAAAAAAATATCCTGAGATATAAAACCAGTGACTTAAATACAAAATCACTTTTTGAGGCTAATGTAGTTTTATCAGTGGCAAGGATCCTACGCTGTCTCTTCGACTGTGACCTGTGCTTCGCTTATATTAATCTGTGTGTTGGCCAGCCCTGCTTATCAGGAATTCAGCATTTGAGGTGAAGTTCTTTTTCAGAATCTTTCTACTGCACCATTTGTCTTCATAGCACAGATTCTCTTTTCTCTCAACTATTCCACTAACATCTTTGCTTGACTTCATGTTCTTCTATCCACCCCCCAGGCTATGGCTGCCTGCTTATTTATGCTGTCGGCTTAATTTCTTGATTGATATTCTCACATTCCCCCTGCTACTTACTTATTTACATCCTCTGCTTGTTTCCAAGTCCTGCTCCTTTAAGATCACAATGCTATTTTATTTATGGAAAAGAATCACTGTTTTCCACAGCATGTTCTTTATGCTTCTGCCACGACCTTCTACAGTACCAGTTAATCATCCCAAATATTGCTACGCTCCAAGTGCCATGTTTTTCAATCCTCTGTGCCTCTCTGGTGGAATTCTCTTCCTGGGGACACCTCACCAGCTGAAGCAGTGCATCTTTTTTATTATATTCATTATTTAGCACCTAAACAGCACTACATTCTCTAGGTAAATAGAAGGGAAGGTACTTACGCTACATTACTCACGACCTATGATTCTGATTTACCCTTCTCCAGGGTAAAACAGCAACCATTCCCCACAGTAAAGGAGTTTACCCCTGGGTAAAACAAACTGTCAAAGAATGAAGTACCACATGAGCTTATGTGGCAGTCTGACAGCAAAAGATACAACATCCTACATGGATAGGGAGAGAAGTGGTTACTCTTACCTATAAAAGAAATGTTTTGGGAGGCCTGCAAACAAAGGGAGGTAAAATGTTGGCTGAGGAAAGACAGGAGGACTGGCTTTAGCAGTGTCACAGTTTCACTGGGTTTTTTGGTTGCTGAAGGATGAACTAGGCTGTGAGTGTCAGGGCAGGAATCTCAAACAATTATTTGGGGTGAAAGAAAGGGTGTGAGAAAGTAAGATGTGCGCTGGCCAGCAGCTAAGAGAGAGTTTCACCTTGACTGAGTACCCAGAAATCATCCTACCCAAAGTACACTGCTTCTTCCAGCTACTGCCAGAACATTTTCATTCCTCCAGCCAAAGGTCTGTCATGGGAAATGTTGTACCAAGTTCTCTTTGTACATAACAAAGTGTTCTATGGGCTTCTCCTAATGAATGCTGCTGATTTCTGTTGAAGTGGTGACCTTGCACCTCCCAACCAGCACAGAGGGGACAGGGAGCTCAGCTCTGCTGTTCAAGAACATTGTGCTGCTGCCAGGGTTTGCCATGCCCTTGGGCACAATATTGGGCTAACAGAGATGAGAAGGCAGGCAGGAAGAAACCGGGAATGTGACTGTTTAGGTGAATTCCCAAGTGTACCATGCATCCCACAGAGATTCTTTTTTGGTACTGTCAAATCCAGCACACTTAGTCATGCCTGAGTGGCATCTGGTCCTGGTTACAGCCAAGTTCACAGTCTTGTACCCAAAACTCTCCTCAACATGCTGGAGACACACTCCAGGCTCTGATGCGATATTTAAAAAGTACAAGTGGAGTGCTTTGAGATGGACATGCTGAGCTGAGGTAGGAAAGCCTGCCTTTCCTTTGTAGATATAAAATGTGGAATGCTCTAACAACCCAAAATGCAGTAAGTTGGTAAAACAAAGTAATTTGTGGCTTTATTTAACTGCCTTGCTTAATCTGTTGGCTATTAAGAAGTTTTGTTTTGCTCTGGGGTGGAGAGAGAGTCCAACTCTGTCCTGCTTTTGTACTGCACAGAAGGGGAAGGAATGAGCAGAAGTTACTCATTTAACAAGTGGCAAAGTGGTGGTGCCACAGGGGGGAAAAATAGATGCAGCTGTGCCTGCAGCATTACTTAATCTTTCTCCTTCCATTTCCTTCCATGAAGATTGAGCCCCAGCCAGCAAAGAAATAGCTGCTGGTGGTTATACAAAATATAATGCCCAAGTCCAGCCTGTAGCTTGGAGATATGTGTTTGGTTTTCTGCACAGCACCTTTCATATTTAAAGGTTCACAAAACTATCCTCATTGACTCTGCCCAAGGACTGTGCCTCAGTGCTGGCAGGGAGCTGGGGAGTGCAAAAGAGGAATTTGTTTTGAAGCAAAAGTGCAGGCAACAAGGCAAAAGCTGGGTCAGCAGCAGCAGGGCTGATAGCACTGCTCTTACTGCCCTGCACACCCTCAGTGACTGACAGGCAATCTCAGCTGAAGCTGTCCTACAGACTCTGCTCCCCCTCTCTGTGCCACCACACTGTGAGCTCTGCATCCATGTCACATTGCATGACCCTGCTGCCTTCAGTGAAGAAATGTAGGACTGGAAAGGACTTCCTGGGTTACAACCCACTATTACAGACAAGCATTTAATCACAAAGACATAATAATAACAAAACAGCATAAATACTAATTTTTAATTCTCAGTTATATAAAGGCACATCCAAATATAAATCACAATGGAAACTTCAAAGAGAACTAAATTGCCTGATCCAGTGAATTGGATCCAAAGCAGCCTACTATCTAGCTGCAGAAATACAGCCCACAAGACATTAATTAATATAGAAGCAGAAGGGAAGATTGATGCCAGATTTAAATAGGTGCATTTCAAATCACAATCTGGTCCAAAGCATCTTGAGTTATAATCCAGAATGACACAATTAGTGGTGGGTGGTAGGAGGTGTTCTACCCAATTGTAAGATTGTCCTCTGTAATTTTGGCTACCATCAAACCTCAGAGCACTGAGATTTCATTGGTCTGGTTTTACTCATTTACACATGAGCTCATCCGCTCAGACAGAACAGAAAGTTTCAGTCTTCTACTCTCTGATGTAAAACAAAAATGATAAAAAATGACAGCAAAATCCAACTATCAAGAGTCTGCAAGAACATGCAAAAAGGAGAGAAAGAAAGATTAATGGATCCCAGCACCATGTATCCACTTTATATTCTGTTTGGAGATGGTCAGTAGAGATACCATGGCTATTTTACCATTGTATTGGCAGGAACATAGGACCTTATGGAAGAGACCTGGTCATCCCTCCATCCGGTCCCCCCTTTGTACACCTTACACCAGGTTCCTACTCTTATCTTTCCACTACAAGGAACTGGCTTCTCTCTCTCTCCTTCAGGGCTAAAGTGATTCTAGGTGGTTGTGCTGAGGTGGAGGGAACCCCTTCTACTTCCCACTACACCAGCTTGCTGTGGATGAACCAGAGTGTGAGGCAGTCAGGACAAACCCCAGTTAGCAGCAGTTGGAATTTCACAAGTGTGTGAAGATAGAACAGAGCTCCATGGCTTTACTGACACAGCCATCACACTGCTCTGCCTTTGGATCCAGGGTGGATGAATGCTTGAGGAATGGTTTCCAAGGGTCACTGACTTCTGATTCCTTAGAAGAGAAGGCTTCTGGGTGACCTAATTGAGGTCTTCCACTACCTGAAGGGAGCCTACCAGAAAGATGGAAGAGATTATTTACAAGGGCATGTGACAATATGACAAAGGGAAATGGCTTCAAACTAGAAGAGAGTAGGTTTAGGTAAAATACTGGAAGGAAACTCTTCCTGTGAGGGAGGTGAGGCATTGGAACAGGTTGCTCAGAGAAGTTATGGATGCCTCATCCCCAGAAGTGTTCAGTGTCAGGTTGGATGGGGCTCTGAGCAACCTGATTCAGTGGCAGGTGCCCGTGCCCAAGCAGGCACCTTCCACCCTTCCAACCCAAGTCATTCTATAATTCTATGATTTACTTAACAAAGGCTTTTTTAGTTCTCAGACTGCTTCATTCACACCTCATCTTTAATTCTTGCAGCAGTATTTTCTGTTATGGAGAGGTCTCCCATAGGACCCTCCTTCCGTATGACTAACATGCTTCACTGTACCTCAGCACATTATCCCGTGCTTGCATATTTGCAAAGCATCCAGGATGTAACAATGACAGACCCCGTGAGCAGTGCCTGGCCCAGGTCTGAGGATGACATGTCCTATTCATCCAACGAGACATCTATTAAGCTTACTATTGTCTACCCTAAGGGAAGAGCACGTTGTAGAGCAGTCAGACCTTCAAGAAATCCTCAAGGCTGGCTGAGACGCTGGCTCTGTGCACACAGACAATGAGCACCTGGGAAATTCCATATGGATCACAGCCTGACTTAAGTCCTGTCTTAAGTGCAGCTAAGGTGAACATGTGGGCGTAAGGGCAATACATTCCTGAAACTGAAACTATTTATAAAAGAAAATCTGTCTTGAAAAGAAAACAAGCAGTCGGTTTAGTCAGATGCTTATTAAAACCTTGTGCATTACCTCTTGACCATAGTGTTTCTAAGATCTCACCCTACAAAGCACTGGCACCTTCTCAAAGGTAATGAATGTTCATACCTGACAGCAAAGCTGGACAAAGGGAGCCCTCAGTGACTCTCACAATGAGACTCACAGAGAGGATGGAGGAATGAGAAAAGCAAAGCCTCAGGCTTGGATGATCAGAAAATCCTGAAGGAGTTCAGATGCTTTTCTGAACCTGCTCTGCCTAGAAATCACAAAGGATCTGCTTCTCTCATGTGAATCACAATACTGTTCTGGTTTCAGCTGGAAACTACACCATATTTCAGCAGATTTTTCCGCTTTCAGCCTAAAAGCAAAAATTGCAAGAGCACAATAAACATTCTGTTAAGTCTGACCAAACTTCTAGCCTCAGAAGAAATACTTATCCTTGCTTTATTAGACCCAATTTGGATCACCCATCTGTTGTCTGAGGGAGTTTGAAAGCTCATGGGTGGAATAAAAAAAAGACTTTCCATCTTCTTAACTATTCCACTGGCATTTTCTTAGTAGTTTGCTGCCAACCAAGAAGCGTCTGAAGGGGACAGCACCTGAAGCTTTTTGGAACTGGCTTAGTTCAAGCTCCACATAACAAGCAAGTGACAAGTGCATTGTGTATTTTCACGGGCATCTTTTCTCATAAAGAAAAAAAAGCATGTATAGATCTGGAGTTATTTTCCCCACTCCTCTTTATTACTTTTCCTTTGTTCTCTTGCTTATCTATTCCTTTTTAATGCGGAAGATAATACAATTCCTATTCTCCTGGCTTGTGATGTTCAATGCATTTTGACATGTGATGCTGGTTGATGAAATTGGAGGAGAAAAGCTGCATGATGATTTAAAGTGTTATTTTCATGATTGTGCCACTCTTGAGTATGGCACAAAGGCAAACATGACACATGAGCCTCCCGAAGAAAATAATCAGGATGACAGAACGTTAAATTAAAAATTAGACTGTCCTGGTTAAACCAGGATGTCTGGACATCTAACCTTATAGGATTATATCTAACATCCTTTTACCAGCGACAGTTAATGCTTGAAGGGATTTTATTCTCATGTAATCCCTGCACTGCTTTCAAATCTGCTTGTTTGGGGAGATATAATTAAAACTTATTATTCCTCCTTTCTCTGCCAACCAACTGTCAGAGAGCAGGAACAGAGAAAACAAGATTTCTTTACCAGTGAAAAACCTTGTTATTTTATAACTGAGCCCTTATAGATATACTTAATTTCAAATCAAAGGATCAATACAGCCTTTTTTACTGGCAAAATGTAGTGGACATGACAGGCACTGGTATGAAATTTCCTTTAAAGAAAAATAAGATGAAATATTGACATCTCATTGGAGGAAATAGAGTTTCAGAAACAATCTCTTTCTCATCCTCCTTTCTCTTTGTTTTGCATCTTGTATCAGATGACTTTTGCATATGACGCAATAAAATGACAATTATATTTTTTCATACTGCTCTATGTATTTTGGGTATTTAATGCAAAAGAATTTAAAAAAAACATTATATATATTATATACACACATCACTGGATAATACTAGAAACCTCATGAGAAATTTGGGAGGAACTCTCTAACATACATATAGTACATGTGAGCAATACTGTGCTGTTTAGATCCCTGAAGGAGTTTCAAAGATTTGACAACCTTAAACCCAGGGATTCAGGACTTTTTCATTGCTGATACACTCTCTCATGTCAGTTCAGGTTGATCTTTACAGCACAAATCCGGGATATGAAAAATGGCATCTCTACCGGTTTCAGAAAGGACAGAGAAACCTGCAAGGAGAGCTGTATATATCATATGGCCAGAAGAAATTAAAGCTTTGCTTTAATGTTTTAGGCATTCAAATAAACTGATAATGGCAAAACTCAGACAGTGTGGAGTAAAGGGTAGCTGGAAAATCCCTGGTGTCTATCAGATGCATTAGACCAAATAGACTTTTATTTCTCCTCTCTACAGGCATTTGTTTTCTTGATAGTGAAGCAACCAAATTTGTCCCTCCTGACCACCCTTCCTTGCTTCACACACACTGGCTCTTCCTCCACCCAGTATCCAGAACAGACACAGCTCAAACTCTTCTCCTGCCCTGTGCCAGCCTTCACCTCATGTGCCGCTTTTGGCTTCCCCCTTGAAGTGCCACAGTAGATGGGGATTTATACAGCTGTGATATGTTTCCCCCGCTTCTCAAGGCTGACACCCTCTACATAAAGTTGTTTTTTGGTGGTTAATGGGGGCAACTCGTGCCTCCTGGGGTGCTCACAGCTTTGTTGTTAGTGTGATGTTCATATTAATATTGGCCCACCCCTGATGGACAGGCACCATGAGAGTAATCCTGCCCATAGCCCTTATCCCTTCCCAAGCCACCAGCACCCTTCAGTTACTCACAACTGTCTGCACAATGACTAACGTGACCTTTCTGGAAGGAAATAAGTCTCTAGTGCTGAGACACCTTTAGAGTATGGACACAGCCATCAGACTGTGTCCAGCAGGATCCCAGCCACGCTGCCTGCTCTGCCTGTGGGCAGCTCTGACCACACCACTTGGGCACAGCAGGTGCCTGCAGGTGGCTTTGCTTCTCTTGGAGGGGAAAATGCAGCCTTGCCTGGAATTACTTCTTAGCAGCTTTCAAAGGACAAGCCAGCCAGTTCTTCCAAGAAGAAATCCACACTGTAAATCATCCTATTAAGTTTGGTGCAAAACTATGTCCTGAAGCTGAGAACAAGAACAATTTAATAAATAAAAGAGGGTAGTTTGAAGATACTCTCATAGGCACCAAAGGTCAGTGATCACAACAGTCACCATATGGCACTAAGAGAAGCTGGGATGTATGAGGGAGGATGCAGGCTCCCAATTATCACTGAGTGGTACCTGGCAGATGATGGGCTTTTGGTGGTGGCACTGTATCCATCACTGAACAGATCCTGCAGTTATACCACAGCAACCTGCATTTGATCAATGAGGTCACAGCAGTGTCAGTGCCAACGAACTACAGCTCCTTGTTTTCTTAAGATTTTCTGAACAGTAAAAGAATAAAAATACTCACACCAATCTTCCCTGCGAAAGTGTGGGTGTGATTATCACATGGTGTGGATCACTCAGCTCAGCCCTATGATAATTGATGGGGCTGTACTCATTTAATACCTTCTTGGGTCTGGCACATAAACATCTAGCATTCCCTTCAGCAGTCAAAATTAAACAGAGGTTTGCATTTTTTGAAAGCTAGGACTGAATTCACTGAACACTTCATTTTTTCAAAGAACACTATTGATTATATAAGTAAAGAAATTCCAAAAGAAACAAACTTCCTGACAGCTGTTCCTTCAAAGAAAGAAAACAAGTAGGTTTTTATTTACCTGGGAGAACCTCTAACTAGCAATTCTCAGTCACCCAGAGGTGGCTGATTGAAATACTGATTAAGGTCTATTTCCTGCATTATGCTCCTGTGGCAGCTTTGCTGCAGCTCATTTTTACACGCTAATGTAATGCATTGTTTGGGAAAAAATGCAATAACTAAATCAAGTTTTTAAATAATTTTAGGGCTAAATTAAATTCAGCCTGACTTCTTTAACTCTCTAGCAGACATAAGCAATCTCTTCACAGGTCTTAATCTTGGGGTAGAGAGCTTGTATTTATGCAGGGTGAAATTGGATAAAGCATGAGAAACTTTTGGACAATGCTCTGGGACACATGGTGGGATTCTTGGGGTGGTCCCGTGCAGAGCCAAGAGCTGGACTAAGTGATCCTTGTGGGTTCCTTTCAACTCAGGATATTCTGTGATACTAAAATACTTCAGCCTCAATGTGCTAAATAGCTGGCCCAGACACTAATGCTACAGTGCAGTCTAAGATATTTATACTAGTTGTGTAGAACTTGGCCACAATCCTGGATATGACACATTTTACTCTTCTTCATTCCTTCCTGTTTCTTGTTCTTTCCTCTTAGATCCTGAAATTCAATCCTATGTTCAAATATACCCCTATCCAGAACAGACCACAAATCAAAATATTCTTTTTGACCACTCAGTTTTAGTGTGAATAAGGAGCTCAGTAGTAAATCAAGCTTTTTGATATTACTTTTGGATAACTTTAAGAAAAAATCCAACTTCTCTTTCTGGGCATAACCCAAAATATGAGTGATGAAAGGCAGAAGAAGTTGGCAAAAGTGCTATAGAACTTCCTGATTCAATCTCTTCCTTAAAGCAGGTTGAAGTAACAGTAGCTTTCAAAAAAAGTCCAAGCAAGACTTCAGTACATCCAGTAATCCAGTAAGTTCATAATCACTTGTCATAAACAATGAAGAGAGTATTAGACTGTAAAAGATAATAGCTGAAAAAATAGTTCCCTTCATCCCATGAAAAGCTCTTTGGATGGGGGACTATGAAAAATAACCAGTTTTTAATCAGTTTGTGACTACAAAAATAAGTAAAATTCAGATAGATAATGTATCCACTCACAGTTTTTCTACTGTGCAGTAATGAATTCAAGTCATCACTGAGACAGGGCCAAATTCTACCAAACAAGGTTAGTGAGGTTAAATAAGTATTTATGTCAGGGTAGAATTTGCCTTGTGATCTGGATTTGAACCAGGTGATCTATTCAGAAGAAACTATATCCCCTATTTCTTGAACCCCTGCTAACCTACTGACATTATGGTACTGATTTCTCCACTCCTGTTACCTCCTTTCACCCACAGAGCCATTTGTATTATATCATCCCAGTTTTTGCTATGATATTTTATCTACTTTTAAACAGTAGTTACAGACCATATTAACCCATTACTGGAATCCTTATATAAAGACATGTAATCCTTTTTATTGCACAGCACTTTAATGACTTACTTTGTAAACCGCCAATTCATTACAGACAGTTTTATATGGCACTTCCCAATTGGATTTAGTAGTTAGCAAAAAGCTAGGTTATCCTTCCAGAAATGCAAATATATTATTACATTCCTACATGTTGATCCAGATTCCAACCTAACATACGATTAAGGTAAAGTGAACGTCTTTTAGCAGCAAGGTGTTTTTCCAAAATGCATGCTTCAGTGCTGAATCAAAACTAGAGCTGGGGAATCTGCAACTTCTGCTGCAGTAAGCAAGGAACTGTCACATGTCAGCAGCAGCGATGAGGGAGGGTGAAGATCATGATAACTGAAACTACCAGAGGAACTCAAATATGAAGTTAAATGCAAAGACTGGAATTTGGCCAGCAGATCTAGGTTAATGGCCTTATCCTTGAAAAATTTCATAGCAAGTGCTCAGCACCTGGGTTTTACAACTCATCTTGGATGGTTAGGTGATCAACTGCACTGTAAAGACGGCTTTGTTTCAGGGTCAAAGTCTGAAGGAGGAGAAAAGGGCAAGAGCAATGAATGGCAGTGCCAGCTTTGCTCTGTAAACCTGCACTGATCCTCAGAAATTCTCAGTCAAGTGTAGTCCAGAATCAAAATATATAGCCCAAAATATAGCTTGAGGTATTCAAAAACCTCAAGCAGCAATGTTTAAATACAAAACAAACCACCAGAGCATGCTTGATTTTAGTTTGTCACTACCATAGGGTTCAAATAATTATTTAAATACAGCACTTATTATATATTCAATTAAAACTTTGTAAGCCACAGAAGCTTAGAAACACAAACCTGTCCCAGCCTACATTCAACAAAATGAAACCCAGTTAACTAAATACCATAAGACTCAGTGGGAACACTGACATATGTATGCAAGTTATTTTAATTAGACTATGCAAGAGAGACACACACAATCTGCTCCCTTATGAACACCCAGATGTAGGCTTAGTACATATTACACCTAGAGTGAGGAACACTACCAATCTCTAAGACTTCTCAGGAAAACATTCCAATCACCAACCTCTGGAAAAATAATTTCTTTTTAATTTTCTAAACCAGTCTGGCCTCTCCAGCACTCACCCTGACATAACTCTTGCAGTCAATTACTATAGCACCTCTCCAACCTGCTTTTATTTAAAGTATCAGCAAACAGTCATATATTTTGACATCAGCAGGTGGAAGAACTTCATTACTTCACAGACCTAAACCCACAGTTTAATTAGTAACATAAACATCTATAAAGGAACAAAAGGTAAGGGACAGCTTGTTTAGGTCCCATTAAATGATTGTCTAAATTTATGTGTACTGATCTACCTGCTATAATAGTTTGGTCCCTTTCTCCCACATTCTTCTCTGGTACGGTGCCAGGCTCAGTGTAGGGATTGTAGTGGGTTAAATGAGGAGTGTGGGGTGCCTTATCTACAAACACACACTTTCCCACTGCCTGTGGTATTTCGAGTTCCATACTAGTCACTGCAAATTTTGCTGACTTGAGTTTGTGGAAAAGTAATCAGAGGTAAGTAGCAGTGCCAACCAGTAGTTTGAGAAAATTCAAATGAGAACATAGATTAGCAGCTTACTCAAGTAAGGAAGATTTATAGCACTGGTGGAGACTCTGCAGCGTGGGAAAGAATTACCAGGTGAAATCCATTGCCCCAGAACAAGGGTGGCTGGTAGAAGAAAGAATGTCTTGCAGCACATCACAAAACTGCACAGACTGAGACAAGCATTTGGTAACTTTACCAACTGAAAGTCACATTTCTTTCTAAAATGGGTGGAAGTCAATAAATTCTTATGGATAGAAGTAGTTAATTGATTTTGCTGCCACCTGTGAGCCAAAGTAAGCCGTGAATATAATATTACTTGCTGGCTTCTTCACACTATTGCAAATATTTCACACAAGAGAACTCCAGACAAATTATTCTAGTCCTGTGTCTTTTTATTGCTGCTAATAGCTTGTTTCAACAAAGAGTCAGACATTCCAAAATTGATGGGAAGAATATTGACATTGGCTTAATAAATCCTTCCAACCAGAAAGAGTCGAACAAAGGGAAATAAGTTACAGTTTTCCTTGTGGACCTGTTCCATAATTAAGGAGCTTGGGGCAGAATTTAAAGACCAAGAATTCCAAAACATGTGTCAGTTTGTAATTCCTCTGATCATTTCTTCCCTCAGTGTGCCCCTCTACCATCTAAATGCCTTTTAAAGTCTGCCCCTTGAACGTTTCTTTCCTTGGCAATTTGTGCAGATCCTTTTTGATATGCAGGAAGCTTAGATATACCTCATACTGATGGCTAAAAGTGATGGGCTGCAGCAATAAAGCTTTAGCTAAGATGAAATCAGAAAATCTGGAAAACTACAGGGTCAAGGTTGCCTGAGCAGCTTGTTCTAAGATTAGTGGTGTGCAAAGTTGAGGTTTTTAATATAGCCAGCCTTAAGTTTTTCAGATATTCAGAACAGAAATTATGTGGCCTTGAATTCAGCCCATCACAGGCAGTTTAGCACCACTTGACTGCCAGAGCCAGACTGATTTTTATGATTGTTAATATCGGCTGCATAATAAGCTCATATGTGAACATCACAGGCAACTTTGATTAATACTTATGTGACAAAGTGGTAGTGAAATAGGAGAGGCATCCAGGGTCAGAGGTAGGAAAGGGAGGACTCACCTACTTTGTGACCTGTGTCACCCAGTGTGGGATGTTTTCATCTCACTCAGCTGCATAGAGAACAGGAAAAAACCAGTTTATTAAAAGAGGTCCAATTTTACTAACACAGGGACAACAGAAGGGCAACAGAGTCTGTCATGCTGGTGATATATGGACAAATGCTTTTTAAACTCTTTTGGGCACTTGACAATCAATCTCAGGGGCACAAAGTATAAAAAACCTTACAGTTTCCAAACCTTGTAGATAGAGCTGTGGTTGATAAGACCTATAAGAAGATCTTTAAAAACATACCTTTACAAGCAAATATCTTTCTATCCAAGGAACTAATATAAGAAGATAGTTTTCTAATCACCTCCCCCTCTGCCAGCTGTTTTGCTCTCTGAGGGACGATCCCATGTTCAAGCAGACTGTGATTCACAGAAATTTTAACAAGCACAAAAGATTTTTTCTAAACCCTTCTCTGCTGTTGCATGTAGAGTTTTGCATGCCTCATTCTCCTTTTATTCTCTCTCCCCCACGATACCTTTTATCTCCCCCTTGCTCAGTCTGTGTGACCAGTCTCTCTCAAAACTCTCTGCATCTGCTTGGCCCATTGCCTTCACTGTAGGGACAGAGCTCTGCTCACTGATCTCTCCCAGCCATGAAGCATCAAGCCTAGGGCACTTCTGGGAAAGATTAGAGGCTCTCTCTTCTGCCTTCTTGTCCACTTGCAATGTCATATTCAAAAAGGATAATGGAGATATTTGGGCGAAGAAGAGGAGCACTCCCACACAGCAGGACATGGCGCTTATGAATGCTATCTCACATGGAAGGAATAAATGAATTTTTACTCCCTAACTGGCTGGACCTGTCATCACTCCAGCAAATAAACAGTGAGGATAGGTGTGAAAACTGGCTTTCAGTCTGATCAGAAAATCATTTCTGAGCTACAGGAATAACAGTGCTTTGAGGCTGGCTGCTACAGGAAAATGTGGCATGTGACAAGGGGGTATAAGGAGAAAGTTGGGGTGCTTGCACTGTCACAAAAGCCCTGAAGTTTGGCTTCACTAATTTTCACCTCTCAGTGAAAATTTCCTCTCCCTGATTTATAGGAAACACAGGTCTATTCCAAATGGCTGTTTGTACAAGAACAGAGTTCTTTGAAGTTCTGGCAAAAGGTCCCTGTGAAAACTGCTGAAAATTCCGGTACCACTGCTTTACTTTTCATAAGCAAATATCAAATTACATTGCTATCTTCATGAGGCATTGTTCAGTAAATAAAGAGTACCAATAACTGACACTAAAGCCAGACATTCAAATTCCAGAAGGCAAAAAAAATTCCTCCATACAAGCCCTTTGATTCCACCCTGATGCAGCTGAACTCTGCCTACAGAGAACTTCTATTTAAAAACTAGCAGCAAAATAGTCTGTTCTTTCCTTTGTACTTTTTTTCTGCTTTGTGTTAGGGAGTTGTACCGACTTTGTGGAGTCATTGCAGTTACTTGTAAATGATGTATGAAAAGAAAAATTCTTGTCCTTTCCATGCACCAAGAGAATACTGGCAGCTCTCAGCAAGCCAAAATTTGCTGCTTGTTTATATTAAATTTGAACCCATCAGGATTCTGAATTTAAAGATAATTCTCATCCACCCAATTAACTCTATTACCGCTTCAAAGGAGACCCATTTCAGGTAAGTCTTTGCCCCTTGATCTGCCCCCAGCCCACCTTCAGGTTTTAAAGATTTTGTTTTTTAAAGGATAGCTTTTGAAGTTTAGAGGGTAAAGCTTGAGGTGGGCATTTCCAAAGGCTTTTCATTCTCTCTGACACCACTGGGAAGAATTCCCCCAAAGACTGATCCTACAACCAGAAAAGACATTGGTGCAGTTGTAAATACCACAAGAAGACCCCATGACAGAGATCATGAGACAGACTCAGTACTTTTCCTCTCTTAAATTCACACTTGCTTTGTCCAGTGGGAAATCCAAGCTATTCTGTATACGTACTCGACTCTCACAGTAATTAAAAACTTCATTGTGTAAGGCTCTCTTACCAAAAAAAATCAGAAATTAGTATGATCCCCATTCTCTAGGAATGCACTACTCCCTTTGGCTGGGTTAGACTGCCACAGTGGTGATTTTTTTAAAAAGGAGATTCACTGAATACAGAATACAGTTTGTCTTGCTCTCAGCTACCGGTGAAACCACAGACTCTGTTGTCACAGCTCTGCTGATTTCATAGCCCCAGAATTACATCTTTTCTCCCTGCCATGGTGTTTGATTAGGGGAAAAGTCACCACAGCTTTGCTCTCTGCATTTAAGCATCTTTAACACATTGCCAGCCAGCTGACAAAATTACTCTTATGCATAAAATACTTCACCTTCTCAAAGCTGCATGTAAAGGGGAATGCGGATTTTTATTTTACTTCCTTCCAGTGCTCAAATAAGCAGCCTTTCAGAGGCATGTCTCTTTCAGAGACATGAACTGCCCTCCTTCCGTTAGCTGCCTTCCCTAACATGCTGTTCCACTACACAGGCATGTAAATAAATTACCTTATTTTTCCCATGGGAACAACACATTGATATTTAATTCTAACTAATGCTTCAGGGGGTAAAAGATGGGAAGAGCTGGGTCAGAAAAAAGTATTCTCATGCTGTTTGGAGTGAGAAGCAAGGAAGAGACAGATGGCAGCTTTCCCCTCTTTCTGAAGCAAAAGTGTCTTAAAGCTCTTGGATGCTGTATTCTTAAACCTACAAAGAGGTTTGAAAGTGACTGTGTGTGAGAAGCTGGCAAGGGTGCACTTGTTTATGGGAAGTATTCCTGCTCTGGATAGGGTAATAAAAGACAAGGCTAGAAATGGCTGGGATGTCTGGACTGTAGGTTTGCAATGCTCTGCACCGACCTGGGACAGTTCAGAAGCTGGATATTTGGAAAAAAAAAGAAAGGAAAGAAATATCTCTAACTAAAAAATTCATCTTTTAAAATATCACTCCTGCAAATGCTCCTGCATTATTGCTTTTGATCCCGTATCATCTTCCCCCCTGCCTCCCTAAGGGTTTTAGAAAGAAAGCTGAAAGAGCTTCAGCAGACAGTGATCCTTCACCTCTTTCCTGGCTGCTCTACTCCTGCAAGCCATTCTCCAAAGGGATGTATGGGCAGACTTGGAAGTCAGACACAAAGAAAAAAATCCACCCAAAGCCAGCATAAAATACTACACAGTCTCGTCTCCCTGGTTCTTCCACAGCAGACCAGCTCCACACAGCAGTGATCATCTTCTGTTACAGTCTGCCACAACCTGCACAGGACAAAACAATTTTGCAGAAATCCTGTTTTTAAGATTCTATTTCAAGGTGAGTCACGCTCTGTCTTCTGCGCTGCGTGGAGCTGTGATGTCTGTCCACAGAAATACCCAGTCGGGCTCATGACCCACTGTGCCAGAGACTGTATGAAAACAGTTTTAGTGAGAAAAGAGAGTATGGAATGATTAAAGGTGTTTGGCAGGAACTCTTTGCACCTTTTTTTTAACACTCCCTGCATCATTCAGTTCTTCTGTAGTTTGAGTTCGGATCTTATCAAAGCCTTCAGTGGCTGAAAGCTGTTGCCAATTCTTGCTTGCTCCAAGTAGTTACTGTGTTCTAGGCACAAATACAAGGAAAATTAACACCTTAATTAGCTCCACTGCTGCTGTTCTGAAGTGTTTCCTTTGTCTCCCATGTCTGTGAGGTTGCTTCAAGTCACCCAGAGGGCACACAGGTCTGCACAGGCCTGAAGTGCAGGCAGAGTGAAGGCAGCTTGCAGGCAACTCTCTCACCCTCGCCTGCTCCTGTCCTGCAGATGGGTGCAGATCTTAGAAATAACATCTTACATGTTGTCCCTCCTTCTGGCAAGAAGAGTATTTCAGTCACATTAGAGAATACATTGACTATCACACCCCAGAATTTTATAATGAGTAAAGCAAAAGCCAATTTTAATTCAATGATACTGGCCATGGGATTGATAATGGACTTGGAGCTACACTTCTGTCTCTCCAGCATCTCTCAGAAACATTGTATTAATTCAAAGAGTGGAAATAAGAAGGTCAAGGTTTGTTCTGGAGCAGATCTTACTGAGTAACAATTGCAGTAGTTTGTTTTTTAACTCAGGCTGCCAGATCTCAAAGGCTTTACCTTGCAGGTGTCTTTATACCAGCACGTAAAACTGAGGTACTTCACAATACACTTGATTGCATCCACACAGAATTGTTTAGTGCACTAAGACCTGGCTCTGCAGGGCTCCTAGTGAAGGAAGACACTAAGAAAACAAGATTTTCTAAGCGAAGATGAAAAAGTGACTTTCTGTTTGCAAGAGTGATGCTGCCTTGCTGCGCAAACTTCTCTCTGTTTGAGTTTGTATGCTTACGTTTACTTAAAGTTGACACAGTTGATCTCTGTGCCAATCACACACAAATATGTACATCAAACTATATTTGCATAAAGCAACTTTGCAGTTAGTTAAGAAATATAGAAACATTTAATCTGGCTTTACATTGTCAAATTAGGTAAAAAGCAGAGTTACGTTTTTCTACTCCATACCAGTTCTTGACTAAGGAATCCCATATTTCAAACTTGTATTTAACTCCACTTATTCACATACACAATCACTGTGGGCTTATAATTACACTGGAGGCATGATGCCAGACTTCCTAGGTGACATTTATATTTTTTGCCAAGTCATTAACCTTACATCCAATTCATTTTCAATCTACTGTACCTCCTGAAGGCTTGGGATATTTGTTTGGTCTATCAGTTCTTGTAAATCACAGACTCATTTGAGGCCTGACCATGGTTTAGTCAGTGGAACATATCACAGCCCTAAACATAAGCTCGAGAGCAGCACTGCTCTGTATAAGCTAAAGATCAGGTATTCCAAGAGTGAGAGGCTCCAGCTTGACTTTGCCTATATCTTTAAGAAAACATCTACGACAGAACTACACATGGCACTCACTGATTGTAAGGCAGGTTGCTATAGGTAGTGCATGCAAGGTATAAATTTCTTTCAGATGTTTTTAAAGTATCATATATAAAACACTAAAGGAAGTTCCGCTATCTGGCATTCTTGAGAAAGCAGGAACATTGGACGTTATGTATAAAATATTTAAGAAATATAGTTTTGATGTGTTATTTTCCACGTCTTTTTGCCTGCAAGTGGAATGGTGGATGGGATTCCCAGAGAGTCTCTTTTATAGATTCTGCTGACAGCTCTACAGATCCAGTTCTTTTCAAGCCCTGATGGTTCCCTTTCTAAAGGAAAACAAAAAACAAATCAAAACAAGTACATATCCAAACTTTACAAAGAAAAATAAAAGCAACTTTTCTTTACAGAGAAGTTTGTTTTTAACCATTTCACTTTTATGTGGTTCCATTAACTCTGGGTGCCCTGAAGCACTAAGTACACGTAGAAAACAAAATCCAGGGACTTTTGCCTTCGCTCAAACCTGTTCCTTGCCACCAACATTAAGCATGGCAGTCTCACAGAGCTGTATTGCCAATAGGTTTGGACGTCTTTAAGGCAATACATGATGGATAAAGCAATACACAAAGCCCTTTTAAAATCTAAATACAGAAAGCCTTTTTAAAATCTATGCTCTATTCCTTTCATTTGAACCCACAAATCTCTAGTGGCTGGGAAATGTGAAACTCCATGGTTAAATCCCAAATATCTAACTGTTCAGTGTACTTTTTTTTTTTAATGCACTACAGAATAACAGAATGGATTGGCTTGGAAGGGCCCTTAAAGATCATCTCTTTCCAACCCCCCTGCCATAAGTAGGGCCACCTTCGACTAGACCAGAGCCCCATCCAGCCTGGCCTTGGACACTTCCAGGGATGGGGCAGCCACAGCTTTTCTGGGCAACCTGTGCCTCACTACCCTCACAGTAAAAGAATTTTTTCCTAGTATCTAATCTAAATCTGCCCTCTGTCAGTGTGAAGGCATTTCCTTTTGTCTGATCACTCCATACCCTTGTCAAAAGCCCCTTCCAGCTTTCCTGTAGCCCCTTTAGGTACTGGAACATGCTCTAAGGTTTCTCTGGAGCCTTCTCTTCTCCAGACTGAACAATCCCAATTCTCACACCTTTCCTCACAGGAGAGGTGCCTTATAATCATGTTCATGGTCTCATCTGGACTCAATCCAGCAGGTCCACGTTCTTCCCATGCTGAGGGCCCCAGGGTGGGATGCAGCACTCCAGGTGGGGTCTCATGCAGAATCACCTTCCTCAACCTGTTGGCCATGCTTGTAACTTCCCTTTTCCCCAGTCTTATACTTAATTAGCAAACCGTTTGTTACAGTCGGCATCTAGAAAGGGTTTTGAGATCCGTGGATTAAAAGTTTCTAAAAGTTTTCAAAGTTTCACCTCCCATATTATTATCAGCTATAACCTCTCTGTCAAATGCTAGGGGAAGAGGTAGAGAGGGGTGGGGAACAATCAATAAAAATACAAATCTTCCCCCTCCAGGCCTTCTATATTTATGACCTTTGTCATGGCTTAAGGTAGTCTCATGTTCGTTGGCATCTGTCATACATTGAAGGTGCTGCAGGAGATTGGCACAACACAGGTAGAGGCTGAGAAATCCAGGGATCAACCTAAAATTGTAATGCAAGTGCTGCTCAGAAGAAAAGGAGGAAATATTCCCCCTCCTCTCAGTTTTCTCTGCCATTCTGCTATCTCTTCAGCTCCCCACTGCAACACTAGTCCCAATTAGCACTCCGATGGTAGATGCCCTGTTGCACAAGTGATTCAGGTCTCACACGCCAACGCCTTTGTAAGGGCCTGAGTTAGGCAATGAATCTGAAATCTTTCTAGAGCTAATTCACATTAAGTCAGACCCATAAGACATTTTTGCTTTATATAGCTGCTCCTGCCCACGCAGTTCTGAACAAAACCACAGAAAAGTTGGTAAAGTTCCCTTTTGCCAGTGATTTGCTCTCCACTCTGCAGAGCTCACTATGAGTTGGCAGTACAGCACTGGGCCTTTGCCAGCATCAGTTTTTAAAAAGCTTTACCTGAGTCACTGATGCTTGTTGTATCAATCCCTGTAAATAATGGTTTATAGTATTACTCAGGTTTTACATATTAGGACAGCTACTGCATAATATTGTTGTCTCCACTGAAGCTTTTGCAGGAGTTGGAGTCAAGAATATGTTCTGCATCTCAGCTGAGGCATTAAAACAGCCACCTAAGAAATAATTTGGGGAGCCAATGAACAAAAATATACAACTTTTTAAGTAAGTTTTTCAGTGCAGCTGTTACTGGTCGCCTTTTAACTCCTGTTTGCAAACACCTGCTCACACCGGGAGTTTCTTACACAATCCCAAATGTTTACATAAGCAAGGTACCAGGGAGCAGCTTGTTTCACAGGTGGGTTTCACCTGTGGTAGAAGCTCATACATTACAAAAAAACCTAGCATAGCCTGCCTCAAAGCCCGTCAGAGAAGCAGGAAGCCCCTCTGTTCCAGGATCCAATCCGTCACACACAGAAACCAGCCTTCCTCCATCCATCAGCGGAGACACGCTGATTCCCAGCAGCTGGCAATCTGGCCCCATATGTCTTAGCTGACCAGTCACATAGCACAAATAATGAACAGTCACAGCGAAAGATTAATGAACTCCAGACCACAAATCACCCATGCAAATGATTCTGGGATTACCAGTGTTTGTGAGCAGCGGACACAACTGCAGCCTCTCGCACAGATACAATGGAGCCACAAAGGCCATGTGGAACAACGCGTGTGTGAAAGCCTCAGCGGGGCACAGCCATTATCACAGGATTTCCAACCATGCAGACAAGAGCAATGCATACAGATTTGATCAGGAAATCAAATGCAAATTTTGGCTAAAAAAAAAAATAATTGGTGAATAATAAGTTTGTCAAGAAATGCCATTTTAGTAAGATCGTAGCCACCCATGAGTTCAGATTGAATTTGATAAAACTGTTTTGGCTTTAAACAATGAAGACATTTCTCCAATGCATGCAAAATAACTTAATTCTGTTATTTTCCAAGGAGAATGTTATGTCTTTCTATTTTTCAGTGAGACTTCTACTATTGCTTTAAATACCTTACTTTCAAATGCTAATAGGAAATATTTATCATCCTGAAAATGAAAAAAAATATTTAATTTTGGACCAAATTGCTCAAGTTTGGATCAAATTTGTATCTTCAACCATAATAATAGGAACACATAACTAGATATAAGTGTATGTATACATGGCTGTATGCATACTTTCCTTTCAACTGGTTAGGCCTATGAAGTGGAAAAACCCTTCTGACAGCTCTACACAAATATTTCTATCAAAACAGCAAAGCTTTTCCTTCTCACCCGGAACACACAAAAACCTGAGCTGTTTTTCTGAGCTTTTGCAGCTCCCCAGCCCTGAACTGTGGCCCCGTCCTCCCAGCTCTGGAGGATGAGCTGAGCAGATCTGATGGGTGTGCAGCATCCCTGGAGGCACCGGGGCAGGTTCAAAGCACACACTTCTCCCAGACTGACTGGCCCTGCAAGTCTTCCAGCACTTGGGACTGCAACAGCTAAGATGCCTTGGATCCTCCATGGTAAACTAAGCAAACCTCTCCATCTGACCAGAGCAGGGTGCCAGGGGAGAACTAAAGCTTTTATTACACCAGGCTGCGGCAGGAAGAATCAGATGGTTTCTGAGAGGTTGCAAATGTACTGAGGAAAAATTCAAGATGAATTTTGTAGTTGCTAATTTTAGATTGCTCCCCTGAGGCACCAGCCTTCAGGGATTTCTGCTGTAGGAAAGCAAGTGGCAGGGAAACTTGCTTCTGCTGTTCTGAAAGCCTCCCTAAATGTGCTGTGGGGCAGGACTGGCATTGGAGTGATTCTTTCCAAAGTCTGGAGTTTAATTTGCCCTAAAAGGAAGGAATTTGCCATTGTGTGCAAAGCACTGCTTCTGACCTTTAACATCTACAATGTATATATCAAATATTTTCTCTCATATTCCCCTTTCCCCTCTCCACTTGAAAAATACTGCAGAATATGTATGGAAATAATCACAGAGAAAATAAGCAGCCACTGAAGGTTTTCCACCAAACAGGATACAAACCTCTTGGTTAACAGCAATGTCACAAAGAAACTGTAAAACCCCCGAAGTCATTTCCTCCTTCTAATTCACAATGACATTAACAAGATCTGAACCCTGACCTGCAGGTGACTAAATTATGTTGCCAAGCAACTACACTTTCAAAAAAGAGAGAGAAAAGGAGCAAGTGGAACACGCACATCAGGCTGCTGCTGTGGGATAAACACGCCTCCTGTCCGACTCCCCATGCGCCAGATCCAGCTCCACCGTGGGAAAGCTCTGGGATTCCCCACAGGTGTACACACTGGTTCGGGTTTCTTTCCCTTGAAATTCCACTCAGATAGGTACACAAGAACATCGCTACAGCTAAAAATGACAAAATGAAATATAGGAGCCATTTTTCTTTGGAGAAGAGGTGCTTATAAATTCACTTCGTCCAAAGTATCTCTCGCTTCAGCAATACATCAAACTATGCAGCCTCATCAGTCTGAATCAATTAGAAATTACTCACCAAGTAAATTACATTGAAAAGCTTTGATTTGCTACTGGAGTTTGTTACTGTTCTCTTCAATCTTAAAAGACTGAAAGCAAAAAAGTAATAATGTGACAGTGATAGTGAAATGTAACTTTTATTGAGATTGATGGGAACCTATTTGCCACAATATTTGCTTTTAATAATTTAATTTTTCAAACACTGCAAAGGGAGCCATAAATATTTGAGTATGAAGTTCTTCCAATTTATGGTACATTGGTTTGCACTGGTTGCCTATTTTCTCAACATTTTGTATTTCATTTCTAAAAATAATTTTACCAACCATATGTTCATAACCACCTTTTACTTTGCCTTCTAACTGTGTTCTTTTAACTTTCATCTGTTGCAGGTTAGTAACCTTTCTACAAAAGGCACTTCAGGCACTGAAAGAAAACACAAAAAAATGGCTCCCTTAAGAAAATATTGGTTTTTACAGCTTTGGCTTATTTTTGAATTCTGTAAAAGGGCCAGCTCTTTGTGACACGAAGGTCACTGACAAACTTCCAGTGATTTTGGTGGGAGCAAAGCTCGCTTCCCTCATTAGCATTGCTCACAGTTACTGGGGCTGCTGCACGACCGGAACACAGGATTTTGTAATTGGCAAAACAGAAGGCATTTCTCAGGCTAAAACATACAATAATATGAATACCAACAGAGTTTACGCTAATCATAGACAAAGTTTCTAGCTAGAAATTTTTCTTCTTGCACAGACAGGTTTGCAAGTGCTTAGACCAGAGGACCTGGCTTTTTTCTGAGAACAAAAAAGCAGCCTAAACTGCACAACTGGACTTTTCTGATGTCACAGTTCATACAGATGTGTAAAAAACCAGGTGCAAGGGCTGATCTGTCACTTTTCACCTGGTCTTCAGCCATAAACATAAGGAAGGATATGAGGCGAAGCAGCTTCTACCTCCCCTTTTACCCGGGGTTGTTAACAAAGCAAGGAAACCACAACAGGCCCTGCTGCTGAGTGTCCAGATTGCTGGATCCCACGGACCGAGACAGACGCTCTGACTCCTCACTGATGACTGGATACTACCAGCTTCTGCTCAGCTGCCTCGACTGGATATTAAACTAGGTCATTTTACAGATGCTAGCTACAGATTTTCTGGTAAAAAAATGTTAGTGTCCACTGAGCCTTTCTGACAGGTTGGCTGCCTTTTAGGCAAATTATTACACCTCATACATGGCAGGAAGTTCTGGTGCTGGAGATACAATACCATCCCCTCCCTACTCCCAAACCTCTATCTTATATTCTTATGGGAAGATTAGACTAAACAATGTGGTAAAATGTAGTAGAATATAATGGTAACACCAAAAATTAAGACAAATGCAATCTAAAACCACTTCTAACACCAGCGTCCTACATAAATGTCAAATTCTACAGTGTGTCATTTGCAGAGAAAATTACTCAGAAACTGAAAGACAAGGCAAAAGGAAGAGTCAGGTTAAGTTCTTTTAAAGGCTAGTAATAGATGACAAATGTAGTTCAAATAGCACAGGTGAAGAATGAGTCATTATTAATGACCAAGGGCTTTAGTTATTGGTGCTGAATGGAAAAAAAATCATTATGTTTGAAGCTTTATACTGGCATAGAGTGGAAATTATATGCAATCCCTGCTAAGTGCCTGATTTTACTGCTAGAAAATCCCTCTGACTGAAATGTACTTCAAAGTAAACTACTTTAGAATTTCTTTGCGCTGTTGGATGCCCAACCAAAGGTCATTTTCTCTCTCTCTTTGTGCATCATTTTAGCAATTTTTAAAGTTTTTTTTCTCCTCCTCTTCTGCAGTATACTTCTATTTTTCTACACTTCAGAGGGCCTAAACTGAAAATTGGATAACTGCGTTTGGAAATGAAATGCAAAATCGGAAGCCTACAGTGATTTGAAATGAAGATGTTTATTCATTATGGACCTTTCCCCACAAGGCACTGGCCACCCTCTTGTGCCATGGAACTCAGTAGCTGCAAAGGGGTTATACAGCCCCAGCCCCTGGTGGGAGCCAGGGGCTGGAATCCAGCTCTTCCCCTCCTCCTGCTCACAGTCCAATTACTCCCAAGATTTACTTTTCCCTACAGCAAATTCCCACCATGCCCAGTAAAACCCCTTCATCAAGGATGCTTTTTTCTTAACATTCTGGGATTCTCTGGCTCTCACAGCTTTCTCGCTCACCCGGTGTATTTTTTTGTCTCCTGATAATCAGAGCACTGATACTGCACCCTGGTTAGAGCCTGAAAGGAGAGTTTCTCCCTTTGGTGTTGAACACATCTGCTCCCAGCACTAGTAAGGAGCACTTAAAAGGTGGCAGTGTTCAGAGGGAAGCAGAGGGCTGTGCAGAGGAACTATCGGGCATGTCATCCTCTTTTGTTATTTCAAGAGAAGCCCCATCCCAAACCTTCCAGAAACAGCAAAGCTCCTCAGGGCATAAATTGGGGTACACTTCAGTGTAGGTACAGACAGCTCACATCTCCCTGCTTCGGCTCTGCTGCTGCACTGTAGAGCAGCCTGAATGTGACTCCAACTTATCCTGGCTGAACATCAAAGGTATGTGGGCACTTTTCCCTCCCCACCTATGATATACATGAGCAGGTGATGGAGACACATGGTTAAAAACCTGTAAAAGAAGACAGTTCTGGAAGATCCTCCTCGGAGCAGGGCAATGGGGCTCTTGGGTTTATGAACAGACTGTAGAACAGCAAAGCAGCATTAGCTGCTCTGATTTTGTGATTGCTTCAAGACTCTCTCTTGGACTGTTATCAAAAAGAGCTAATTCGGTTGAAAATTAATGCTGCCAATCTTCTTATCCTCTCGGGAAAAAAAAAATGTTAGCATTAGCCTTCAGCTCACCAGGTAGCTTACACAGCACTAGCACCAGCAACACCAGTCCCTGGGCATGTAGATGCTCCCCTTGGCAGCCTTCCACACTACAGAAAGACCTGCAGTGAAAAACCTCATTTCTTTATTTTCTTTCTCTGGTGCACAAACAGCAAGCAGCTTTTGACCAGTGTGTGATTCGAAGGAGTGAAGGCAACACCAGGAACAAAAGAACAGTTAGTAGTCATGAGAGAAGGACAGACATGCACATTTCAGCAATGTGTACTGATGCAATAGGAGTCATTATGTTTTTTTCTTACTATCTTCAGTAACAATAACACGACTTTTATCTTGCAAAAAGGCATCCTATGTTGCAAATATAGTGTGTCCTGAGGCCCTTCAATGTTTTTGGTGGAATACAAAATTGTGCTTACACGGATCTCTGTACTACACCAGCAAGAGGAAAACAAAGGGGAAAGAAACAGGACCAAAAAGAAAAACTTTTCAGGGCAAACTAGTAATAAAAGAAATGTGAAGTTTTTAAACTGGCTGGGGGATCAGCATAACACTCATGAGATACTTATATTCAATTCCTGGTGCAGCTCCTGACCAGCTCTCTTCATCTCTCACTTCTTCCCTTTTTTTTTCTTTTTAAAACCAAAAATGACACTACTAACCACCTTGCTTTATATTTGTGTTGTGAAGACTAATTCATTATTAATAGCAGAGAGGTTCAAAAGCACAGAGATGTGTGCCACACGAGCTGGTAGAAACTCCGCTCTCCGCCCTGCACCATGCTTCATACAAAAGGAGATAAAGGGGTTGATTTCTAGCAGGAGAGCTGTGAGTGCTGCAGATAAAGGTTCCCTACAGACTAAAGAAGACACTATTTGAAGGTATTTAATGCTATAGCTTTCCTTACACAGTCATCTTTACATAAAAGCATATTTACAGAATCCAGACTTCAATGTGCTATGGAGGGGCAGGGAAAAAGATTTTTTAAGGGATTTTTTCTCCCCTTTTTCCCACTAGTTTTCCCCCTAAGGGTGACCTGGCTCTGGCCCCTGCCCCAAGCCATTCCTGGGACAGCTCTGTTCTTACCTTCTAACCTCTTCCTTCAATGCACACAATCAGGTTGCTCCCTGCCTCTGAGGCCAGTTTGGTTTACCTAATAACAAGCTGAATGGATCATGACTTCAAACCTGGATTTGTCCTCAAGAAAACCATGTAACAAAGAACAAAACCAAAATTTCTCTGAGAAAACACACAATTCTCTTCTGAACACCTGTTCAAAGGAAGGCAGAGGATGGAAAAAGTCACATACTACATTTCTAACTGAATTAGTAGAAGCCAGTGATACACAGTGGTGCTGGCACCACTGCAGCAACAACTGCTATCCTCAGATGCACATGTTGAGTGTTTAAAAGAAACCTTCTGTGGTGAATTGGGCTGTAATCATATTGGGAGCATCACAAAACAGTCCTGGCAGTGGGGAAGGTGCTTGTCATGGAGAAACCCAGGCTGAAAGAGGATCCTGTCACACCAGATTGAGGCTGAGGAAGTGTGAAGGGATCATTTGATATTTAATTGGAATTAAATCTGCCCTTTTGTAATTTCTTCTTGTTTCTGAATAATGTAGTTGTCTTTTTTGTTGATATTTAATTTAACAGCAAAAAAACCCCCAAACAAACAAAACCACAAACAAACAAAAAACCCAAAACAAAACTAAGTGGTGTGAAGCTAAGTTGAAACATGTAGCCACAGCTGTAGTAGGCAATTCAGACGTCTCATGGCAGGAGTGGCTGGAAGTTTCAGAATTCATAGAAGTATAAAAAAATCCTCAAGAGTTACCTGAAGAACTTACAAAAAGTTGCATTGTGGATAACAAGGGCAGGCGAGGGGTCTAAGTAGTGTCCAGATGATTACAAGACATCTTGTGACACCCCACCAAACAAGCCAAGCATTCACAAGGAAAGTGGGACCAAATCTTCAAAGTGTTCAAAGTCAGGAGGTTGGATGGACCTCTGAAAGATGTCCCTGCCCATGGCAGGGGAGTTGGAACTACATGACTTTTAAAGATCCCTTTCAACCTAAACCATTCTATGATTTGATAATTCCCCTGACCTTAGAGTAGACTACACAGGAACAAGGACGACACAGAGACCAAAGTCAAGCAAATACGTTCCAGCAAATACAAACACTCCTCACAGGATTTATGCCGGTCGACATTAGGATTAACTTATTTCTTAATTAGGATTACACACACTTTGCTAATACAAAATGAAAAGAAATCCACTGCCTGATGAAATATGGCCCTATATGTTGTCTCACAAAGGTCTTAATGTAAATCTCCACCCAAACAAGAAAAGCTCAGTGGTGAAATATGAGCTGACCTCCAGGATCTGGAGGACTTTCTGCCCTTCAGATAAGGTGAGTGTTTTTAAAGAAAGTAAATGATATCAACTGGCAGGTTCAGAGGCAGGAACAAGGTCTGCTGTGATCCATACTTTCACAATTCCTGGGATAAACTAATTTCTCATCATCAGACCTCTTATGCCTAGAGCCAATTTGTCTTGTAATGTGGTAAAAAATGGTAGGTTAGGCAGAATCTAATCTAGCATACTCATTATAAAATTATTTCTGTAAATAATGCCTTTAAACTTGCAAGAGTGTCTGGAAAATGCCCTCTGGTTTATATACACAGAAACAGGATTAAATCCTCCAAAAATCCACACCGCATTTTACAAAGCTTCCTGCTGGTAAAGAAGTTCATGATTTTTAATTAGTACTATGCAGACATAAGGCCAGACATGCAATGTTCAATAAACCAGTTAGTTTTTACATCAGTAATGAGTCTTAGAATATTAATGTAGGGCCTTCAGAAGTCAGAAACAGAAGAGGGAATGTGCAGTGATCCTAACATTACCCCTAGGTGCATGTGAGTAGCAGAGATATTAACAACCTCAACAGTGTAAAGTTAAAAAAAAAAAATCCGTGGAGGTGGAAATGTGTATTTCACATGGGTTAATATAATCAGCTGCAGGTAGATTTCAGAGGATTATTTCCAATCTTTTGAGAAGAGATTTCTTTTGTGGGCATGATAAAAATTGTTAATATGTTGCTGCTGTTTTATTCAAGGTGAAAATTTTGCTTTAATCACTTTCAAATAAATGCGAAACTCAACCATTACTCCCTTCTAATAATACTGAAGAAAATAGTTCACACTAAATCTAACATAATGAACACAGCATGTTCATAGAGAACTGAGTGTTCTGAGCTTAAGTCCCCTTTAATCCATAATTCCTTTGGAACTACATATTACATCCACATGAATACCAAAGAGGTTTATGATTAATGTTATTTTAATGAATAATAATAAAAAAAAAGATGATGATTTATACAGAGTTATTTTCAGGTTTTTTTCACATAAAGATTTGTTGGTTAGAGACTCCAGTGTATGTATAAAGCAGAGTACTACAATCTGATTGGGATGGTAATGCTTTTGCAAAAGCTTCTAAGCAATGTGAACACGTAGCTGAATTGAGCTGGGAATAGCTGCAAGCTCTGACAGGCCCCAGGTACTCCCTGAATTCTTCCCTTACCCAAGCTGTGCTGAGGAAGCACGATAAGAAACACACATTCTCAGGAGAAGTGACTCTGCAAGCTTGAGTAGCTGGGCATGATTCTCACCTTGCACTGGTTTGCCTCCAGAATTCCTACCCGGTTACAGCAACACATGTCAGATGAGACCTGTCCATACGATGCATCACTCAGTGCAGGGGAATGCTGGGTCCCAGCTCCTGCCCTTGAGCAAGATCCTCAGCTGCTCTAAATGCCAGCAAGGTCACAGGCAATTAGTTACACCAACACAATAAATGACAGCAAACCACAAATGGTGTGTATTCCAGAAATAACGAGCAGTCAGAGAGCTTTCATGTAAAGACTGAGGATAGGGTTTCACAGTCCCTCAGCACAGTTACAGCCTAAACTTCAGGAGGGCTTTTACGCTGAAAGCTGCCCCAAAAACGCTCTGTATATGGAGTGGGATTACAGTGGCTGAGGATCTCACCCCAGTCTCTGGTACAGAGCTGCAGTACTGCTGCCTCTCACACTGTGCTTTCTTGCCTTCTAATCTGAGACACTGGCTCCGGCCAAATCTATTTGGCTCATCTTTCCAAGAAAGCCAAGAAAGTGGAAGAAGGGCTGTGAAGCAGTGATAGCACAGCATAAGCCTGCATATACTGTATCCAAATAACCTAATGAAAACTCTTTGGCAGCTGTTTAAATGCTGTGAGTATAGAAACGTCTGCAGTCAGAACTCTGTGGGATCCCTTCCTGAAAATGTCATCACCATGTTGTTATAATTAAAATAACATCCCCTCCAATGCCAGCTATCTTTATTAGGTACCAAACACTGAACCTCTTCCCAAATCACTGGGGTGCAAATTACTTTTCAAAAACATTTTTGGAACTGATAACCATAAGCTTTCACACTGGAATGAACTTTCCCAGGGACAACCGTTGTGTTCCTTTCCCCAGGCTATGTGGTAGAGAATTCTGACTGATTGTCAACACATGACTGGATGCTGGAGCTGGTTTTCTGGACTTAAGACTCTAGATCATATTCCATAATGATATTTTTTGGTGTTTTTGTCACTTTGACCAATCAAAGAAAGAGCCACCACAATACCTCCCAGGGGAGTTCCAAACCAAGGTTTAGTCTGGGAAAAAGATTGTGGCACCAGGAAAGGCATGAGTTCAGTGTGAGTACCCACCTAAATTAACTCAAGTGGTACAATTCACTGTAAAATAACTAATTAATCATTCATATTTCAGTGTGCAACAGTGAAAGTTTCTCACTGGAGGAGAGTTACAGGGTTGTCTGCTTTCCCACACACCTGTCCAGAGTTGAGGCCAAATCTTGTGTCTCACTACTGTCAACCCACTTCCAACATTGACATTATTCAGCAGGGTTCATTACTTTGGAACCTGAGAGTAGCAGACCATAAAAACTGCACTCCTACTCACAGTTGGCATTTTCTTCCCTAGCTGTTACTCCCAGCCAGCTCAGGGATGCTCAACCTGCTCACCTCTCCAGTGAGAGAACTTGGTGCTTACCCTGGAAACATCCCTCCCGGGACCCAGTGTGGTGAAGCAGAGCCTGGGGCAGGATTGCTGAGTCCTATTTCTGAGAACAAAGACCCCAGAAGGATTCTGAACCCCTAACCATGAACCAGAACAACCTGCTTTCTAACTAGAGACCTGCTACATGAAACAGAATCAAAGGGTTTGACAGCAGTTCTCTCCCTCTGCCTTTCGCCCTGTGTTCTCCTCACGGAGAGTATCCAGCGGCTCTCTTTGACCCAACAAGTTATGTACAGGTGACTTCAACCTACTGGGAAGGGACAATTTTACCAATGCACTGGCATGCAGTGCCTTTTGAAAAGCCACAGGATATCTGAGGGACCAGGTCTTCAGAGGGTGCAGGTCCCCCACAGGTCACGTGCCTCATCAGTTTGTTCCTTACACACAACTTGATGCCTTTAGGTATCTAGAACCACACTATGTATCAGTGGTTAGGTAAAGGATCCCCACACTCTCAATTATGTCTGAGTCATGGCTTCTCTTTGCTCTTCTCACCATTTGCCACCAAAATCTCTCACCATCTCTTTGTGCCCTCTCTGTGCTCCAGGAACATCCCTCAGGCCTGCCTGTGCTCACAGGGCTCGTCTGATCAGCCTGGAGCAGATGGTACCACAGACAGAAACAAGTCCCCATCACTGCCTACTGACACCCTTCTAGAGGACACAGTAAGCTGCAAACAAGCAAAACACACACTGGGACTCTCAAAGGAAACATACAATTTGAAGGCTTCTAATCCAATTTCACAGGTTGTGGGAGATGATGATCATACCCTCCCTCCTTTCCAAATGAGTACATGCTAGTGGTCAAATTTTCTCTGTCCCTTTTCCCATGCATACTTCAAGACCTTTAAGTAAATGCCTACTGAAATAATTACAAAGTATTTTCATAGGATGAATTTTATATTCTGCAATTCAATCTATATTGCAGGAAACAAAGCAACTTTTTCTGAGCAGCTATCTGGCATCAATTTACCCTGGATTGTCTGAGGGCATAGACTGGAGAATATTTAATTCTGGAGATACATCTTCTTGTAAGTTTTATATTGCCATTTAAGTTATTTGGTCTTCTTCCAGTTTTTTAAATTACCTTAGTTTTCTAGAGCAACTTGGGTACTTAATAAACAAAATGTCATTTCTGTGCCTCACAAGATCACCATGCATATCTGCTAATAAGGTCAAAGCCATCCTTTAGAAACTTAAGCAAGCACACCCCAGAATGACTTTTCCTGTTTAAAAAAATACTGGACCACATTTTGTTGCAACTAAATGTTTAAAACTCTTGTTCTCAGTGTTTAGGACCATAAAAAATACATAAATGCTAAGGGAGACAAGCAAGCAAACAGACTCTGTGTGTGCCGGATGACCTCATTATTCCACTGTGACCAGCTGGAAACCTGCTGGTTTGCAGCCAACTTCTCTTGTGTCTGTGAGACCAACAGAGAGCTGATACAAGCTTCTGCTGGATGGACTGGGAGAGGTGGAAACTGAGTTTCACAACAGATTCACTTCTTCCTGAAGGGTCTGTGCCCTTCCCTTTAGAGTAAAAAGCAAGAAACTTTGCTCACTATCTCGTACAAACAAACAGCTGACAACTCTTCCAGTTTCCCACCCATCTCCATTTTGGCCTTCCAAAACATCATCTGGGCTACTACAGTTATTGCCAGCTATGGAAATACAATTTCTAACAGAGGAACATCAGAAGTTTCCATTATCAGCAACATTTTCTGCACTGGTGTTTCACCTTCAGTGTTTTGCTATCATCTTTGCCACAATCACGTTTTAGCATCTGCTGTGTCAGCATCATGTTTCAGCATCAGCATTTAACCATCAGCTGTTCCACCATATGGCATAAGAAGCATCAGCAACATAGCACTCAAAACACATACAAGCAAACAAAAAGCACTTGTAATTCCCCTCCACCCCCTCCATTACCCTTTCTTCATGCCACTGCCACCTTTCCCTGGGACAATGCAGTCTTTATCTCTTTTTTCCATGAAGAAGTACATTCTGAAGAGAATTCAAAACAAAACAAAACCAAACAACTCAGTTCCTCTAGGCATATTTGCAAGAGTCTCTCTTGTGATCTGATTTTCCTCTGAGGTTCACTGAAGCATTTTTAAAGTCCTGTGCTACAAGAGCAAGCTCAGGGTCACTGACTGTCATGCTTTTAATCACGGCTGCCTTTTTGGCATGGGAGCTTCCCAGAGGCAGTGACAGGAAGCCTCCTGGAGAGCTGGGCTGAATTTTCAACTAATGCAATCTTTTACTACCTTGGAGGATAAATTTAGGACACACTTTAGGTTAAACTTCTTCAGAAGGACCCAATTTATTTCGCAAACGTTTAGTGTGCAGGACAGGCTGGTTGAAGGAAGAACCATTAGCACAACTGTCCTTGTGACTGGGGAACATTTTAGACTGACATTGAAATGTTGGATAGGTACAGAAGTCTTGGGGAGACAGCTTGTCTGAAGATGATACAGGAGTCTTGCTGTTCTATTAGTCGCATCATACACCATCAGTGTTTTCAGATGGTATCAAACCCCCCAACAAAGGCTAGCAAACATGGTCCTTTTTGGGGAGCTTCACTCTGCAAAACCAAAACAGGATTTAACTCATGACCAAATTAATTTGATGTCTGCCTAGCTTACAAGCAATTATGCCTCAAAGTTTGTTCTGAGTAAAGAGTGACATTTTTCCACCTCATTGTGAAATTTGACAAATGCAAATTTTGTAGGCTTCACTCTGAGTGTGAAATTTTCCAACACAGTGCCTGTTTATCTATAGAAAGCTGTAGCTAGTAAGATATCTTTAAGAAAAATGCAGCAGAAAAGGAATTAAATGAGACATAAGGCTTTTCACCATTGTGGTCAGTCTAATCACTCCTTCCCATGCTTTGAAGAACAGTCAGTATGAATCAGTAGTTTTCCATTTTATGCTATACCAAGGGAAAATGTCGATCTTTGGAAAGCACTTAGGAGCAGGAAAACCAAACTGAGATTTACCACAGCACCAGAATGCTGACAAAATCCATGAATGAAAGGACAGCATTAGCTGGCCCCTTATGGTGTAAGTCATGGTTAGCAATACCATGGACATCAGTGCCTAAAATTTAAAGGAGGAACATTAGTATAAAAACTGTCAGAATTTACTCCTTTGTATTATCAGGTTTTCAATGATGCAACAATGTTGTTTAGAATCATAGGATCACAGAATGGCTTGGGTTGGAAGGGACCTTAAAGATCACCTGGTTCCAACCTCCAATTTAAATTGATTTGAAGTTTTAGATCAGAAGTTCTGAATTTGCAGCAGTAATAAATAGCTAGCATTAGTTGAATTGACACCATGCTAGTCTCTAAAGCACCATTTTTCATGAAAGGAGCATCTGATCAGGGTGTTAGATGAAAGGCCCTACAAAGCTGAAAGCCCAGTTCAGATGTGAAGATGTCCAGAGCAGGAATAAGAAGTGCCTGCCTGTAAAATTCATGGAAACTGAGAATTACAAGTGCAAGTTTTACACTCTTATAAGGTCATGTTCCTTCTAAGGGAAGGGAAGGATGGCCACAGCTACTCTCCCCCAAAAAAAAAAAAACCAAACAAACACACCCAGATTCTGTATTGTGTACCAGGCTTTCAGCCACACCTCATAATGTAGGAATTTTAATGTGTAACTATGCTCCTGGAAGACCTGACTTACTGTCATTGTGTGGATTATAGGGATTTGTCACTTAAGTGCTTTCAGAACCAGTTTGTTTCCTGACTTTCTGGAATGTACGCTGCTATTTGATATCCCAGTTAATAGGGAGGGAAATTCCAGCAGCACGTTATCAATGGTTATTTTCATATCATTTAAGGATCTGTTCTATTCTGTGTATAGATCCTTAATGAGCCCAAGATTCTCCACACCCAGAAACACTTTTTACTGTAAAATATTGTATTTTCCTTCCATAAAATGAATCCACTATGCTTTCCAGCCAACATAAGCCTTTGTAACCAGCAGAGCCTGCATCTGCACTACTAATCACTCCAACCTTGTAAATTGTAAACAGGTCTCTCACAAAGCCAGAAGTAACACTTCCAGCTGTAATGCTATTAACCTAATCCCTGGTAGTTATTACAGAAACTTATGACACACAGCTTAGCAGATACCAGAAAATACAGTTTTTCCTCAGTAAAGTTGGAGCTGATCTTTATATGTTATAAGCATTATTAAAACCAGCGGAATTAATATGCTGAAAGTTGAAGCTTCTAAAGCTTTGATGCCCAGATGTAAAAGCAGCTGTATCAACTTTCCTGGTGCATAATGATGATGACACAGGGGAGCATGCTGCATGTGTGGTACATTTAGGTTTTAATGTTTTGCATGTGAACCCATACTACAACAATTTTATTGTATACAACTCAAATTCACTGTATTCTCTTCTCTGTATACGTCCTACTGTCTTTTCTGCCCTGAGAAACACAGGGTAAAATCATGGCCAGACTAAGTCAGGAGATAACAACACTTTTAATCTTCTTATGTTAAGCACATTTGTAGATTCTAATTTATTTTGAGAAACTTCTAAATTACTGCTATACTGCAAAGGCACCAAAAAGTAGATGGAAGCAGGAATTAACTTATCCTAGTGCAACGGAACACATCTACATTTGCCACATATTTATACTCGTCTGAAAACAATTGCATTGAAGCAATTAAATCTCACACATTTCTAGGGGTACAAAAATATCAACCATTTAGTTCTACAATTCCTGTAGAGAGCTTCAGGAGAGAGGCATTTCCTGTGACCTTTCATGGAAACTTGCTTTTTGTTGGGTTTTAATGCTTTTCTTCCACTAAATTACATTGCTTTATGCTGAAAGTTCTCTGTTTGCCTTTTTTCTAGGGAGCTGTAACTCCCACAGATATAATTCTTGGCAGTCTATCTGCAGAAGAAGACTGGTAGCCTCACAGATGTGATATGAAAACCAAAGATTATCTCAGAGATAAATAATGATACACCCTCTTCCTACATCACTCATGCACACCAACTCCCCTCTCACTGGGGCCAGCTCATTGGAAAAACATTTTGAAGCTCCATCACCAAAAGCCTGAGCAGTACTTTGAGACACATGGGAAGCTACTGTTTTAGGTGTGAAATGTAAGATGTTTATACACTTAGTGTGGGTTAGACTGTCAAAGTTTCCCTTAGAGAACCGCTTCCACTTCCCATGACTGCTGAGCTGGGTGAGATTGCCAGGTATTTGCATGAAGCCCCTGTGTGAGGAGCACAGCACAGGTCTCACTGGCTAAAGTCAATTGTCTCAGAAATCTACACCTTCTACCAGCTGTAGGATCCTAGTCCACCCCAGAAAAAGGGTCAAGTTGAAGGAAGGTGAGGAGAGGGAGCAATAGGAGCAGTGCCTCACAAACTGGGTGAACACCAGTGTGATTCATGGCATGACACAGCTTTTGGAACAAACCCTGCTCCAAGCTGGACTTGCTGGTATAAATCCACAGCACCACAATCTTCTAATATTTCATATATTTCATATATGAATTAATTTATAATATTTCACTTCAACCTGTGTTGACAGTACAGAATGAACACGAGGAGAGTGCACAAAGCTCTTTGTTGTGCCCCACGTTCTGACTGCTGTGCTCTCTGTAAATCTGAACAAGACGATGCTTTTCTCTTCTGACAATGAGGCATTTAGTTCTGGAAAGTGGCCCACAGAAGAGGTTTCCATCCAGAAAAGGAAGGAACATTCTTGTAATTTTAAATTAAAGTGTGCAATTACTGTTCTTTATTGTTGCCAGTTAAAAGAGATTTGCTACAGTTGCTTACATACACATATAGGAACTGGAAGAAACCAGCAGATTCTATAAGAAGGTTTCCTCCTGAGAGGTGTGAATTTCACAACAGCAATAAAAATGTTTGCTACAGTGCAAAAGCTATGATTTAAACACAGACAAATGCTTATTTCCCTTCTGATAGCATTTTCCTTGGTTCTTTCTGACACATGTAAATACATTGCTTGGGAAAAAGACCTGGAATATTATTTTAAGATAAAATAGTACAAGTTCATAGTAATTAAGTTGAACTCTTTTTCTATGAAAAGAAGTGAGTGAGCAGGTTTCCATGGTAATTCTTTTCTTACCTTTTAAGACAAAGGACAGCTTAGAGCTGCAGAATTAAGTCTTTTTCACCCCTTTCTTCTCATCATTAACAGAAGCTGTTTCTGTTTTAAACCATCAGAGGCTCATCTTTTCTGATAAATCCAGCTTCAATATCAATCTCTAATGCAAATTTACACTAAATATTTAATGACTTACAAAATGGAGGCATACGAAGAGTTAATGAAAATACCAACTCCTCATTTTTCTCAGAGAAATAATTTTCAGGTTAGCATTAGAAGAAGGTTGGGGGTGGCACAAGCCTAACTGAGAGAATTTTACCTAATTATGGAGTTATTCCAAGGCACAACTTCAGTGACTTAATTGGCACTGCAGCAATGATAAATTTGGCCCAATGTAAATTCAACTCTTCTCCATTGTTAGGACTGCTCAAAAGAATGTTTTTGTAACCTATTTCTGAATCCAACCATTGTGTTTCATTATGATTTTCTTTTGATTCTGTTACCATGTGAACAGTGAAATACACATAACCACAGCTCATGAACTCAGAATGTCAACCAAGGGGTATTTTGTGCTTCAGAACTGATTTGAGTGACTCAGAACATCCTTTTAAAGTTCTTTGACAAAGTCACATGTGTGTTTAATTAATTGGGGATTAAGGAACCAAGAACCAGGCAAGGGAAAATTTTGATCACTTTAAACCCTATACAAGAACTTTGTTTTGAGAAAACCTTTACTGTAAACCCAGTCTTTATTATGAACTAGATCCTGGGCTGAAGAAACTCGATGAGTTGCATTGACAAAAGTGACTCCAAGTTAGAGAAGTTACAAAAAGCAGTAGAGTGAAGAAAATTTCTATGAGATGAAAAATTGGATCTATATTCAGGACAGTAGCTTGCAAGTTCTCAGTATGTGAGTTACTGACTGCTTTTACATTCTACTTAATACAGACAGGACCTATAATTTTACTCTGCAAAGTGTCATACTGTCCATTTATTCCTCATATAAATACTGAGACCTAATTTCTTAATTTTATTATTGAATTTCTTACAGACACAGGCCAAGATGTTTAAGTACAGGTGAGAAGCTCATCACACAGACCACAAATGCCCAGAACTCTCTGTTTACAGAAGGTAACACAACAGACTTAGTGAAACAGTGCAAGAGCAAAGCAGATCCTGGCGTCCCTTGAGAAATAGCTGTAAAATTACTGTCCACCTTCAGCTTCTGGAATCTTTATTGTTTGAGTCAGTGCCAGAAATAACAGAGACCAGCAAGGATTTTAGATCCCATATTGAATTCAGAAGGATTCTAACTATAAAGGCATACTTTTGGTACTCAAACTGAATCAGCTCAGAAGTCATCTAAGAACAAGTACATCTGAATCACCTAACAAGTACAGATACAAGCAATGACACTGAATTGATATTCAATGACCAGTACAACTGCTGAGTACTTAAAGGTTGTTTGGGCTCCTTCATTGGCCTGACATAACAGCTCCCACATAATAAAGTGAGAATGCATGCTGGGAATTCTCCAGGGGACACTACAGCACTGTGCAGATTTACCAGAGTGGGTCCAGAAGCCCATTTGTGCACAGCTGCGCTTCAGTAGCAGTGAGTGGGGATTTGGGCTATGCACCACACTCTTTATCATGTCTAGTTTTATGAGGAAGTTGTGTGGATCAGGGCTTGCCCCCCACACTAGGAATTAACAACAAACCATGGTATGTTTTGTGCCTTTCTGTCTTTTGCCCATTTACCTACCTCAGGGAAGCTCGGTGCTCACACCCAACTGGGGAAAGCTGGTTGGGTCACAAGACCTTTCTTTCACAGCCAGAAGTTCACACCATGGTTGCAACCAAATGCATTTGTCAGAAACTAGTTGGAAGCTCTGCAAGGGCTGCTCAGCTTCTGCTTCTTTCCTGATTTAACTTCTCCAAGCTGCATCAATCATTCTAATAGAAAGTGTAAAGGGGATTGTTTTCCTTGTGTTTTTTCATGTAGTTACCTGAGAGTTACTAGACATGTACATTAACAAAGAAAATGGTTTTCCCTGTGACAGACATGGGAACAGGAGCACAGAAAGAATCTGAGCAGTAGTTTCCATACTGCTTTTAGTGTTGCTATAAGCTCAGTAGAGACCAAGAGCTATCAGGTGAGAGAAAAATATTCATGTCCCTTGTGCCCTTTTAGACTATGACCTCTGTTCTTTAACAACAGCTGTTCTTGACCTGCATTCTGAAACTTGCTACAAACTACATGTACTTCTCTTGCCATTTTATACTGCTGTTAGATGATAGAACCGTCTCTAGAAGAACTGATGGGAGAGAGTAGAGGAGAAACATTGCTCCCTTCACTAATTCAGTTCTCCCTAGGAATGCTGAAGGGCTTCTCTCATCTTCACTGGAGAAAAGCAAGCAGTTCAAAACACTGTCAGATCTGAAAAACTACTGGTGTCGTGTAATTCCTGCAAAGAGCAGAGAAAGAAAAATTGCTTGCATTTGAGAGAAGCTGTGAGAGATTTCTGGAAGTGTTTCTGGATCAGGAAAGAGAGACAGATCTGGGATGCATTGATGACATATTTCTGAATGCCAGCAGAGGCATTGGGCTGGGTTCAATGACCTGACTATAAAATGAGATGGGTAATGCTGCCGGCTCTTTGAAAGAAAGATTATCTGGGTTTACTCCCAGCTGTGCTACAGAATCCCCATGTAACTATGGATGAGTCACTTAAATTCAATTTTCTTCTGTTTACCTGTCTAAAAAACCAGAGAGCAGAGTAGGTAATTTTCCCTATTCGATTCCTATTCAGATTATAAATGCTCCAGTGCAAGATTGCTCTTCCTTTGTGTGAAGTTCCAAACACCAGGTCAGCAAGGCTCTTGCCTCAGCTGCAGCCTCGTGTTTCTAACATAATACAAATTCAGTAACTGCTCCCCTCCTCAANCCAAACACCAGGTCAGCAAGGCTCTTGCCTCAGCTGCAGCCTCGTGTTTCTAACATAATACAAATTCAGTAACTGCTCCCCTCCTCTCTCCTGTGCCAAAAATCTCCCTTCCCCAAACTAATCCTAAGGTACTCCCCCTTTCACACTGTCCTCTGTTGCTGTCCATGGTGAGGTGCAAGCCCCTGTCTTCTCTAATCTCCTAGTTTCAGCTAAAAGGAGGACACTGGGCAGCCAGCTTCACGTTCCAGCTCATCTTCCACATTTAAATGCCATTTCTTCCCAATGACAAAACCAGGAAGAACAATTAGAGATGGCTGTTATTTTTATTTAAGAGCAAAATCAATGGCTTTTATATAACTTTTCTTGTATTACCATAATGTTAGCAACTTCAGCAAACTTCTCAAACCAGAAGAGTTGCCAAATTCTCAAGTGGCCACACTTGATTTGTAAGCTGCAATTATGTTTGTTAGCTGATAACCAGAGACCAGACCAGTTTTAACCAACCCAGCGGACTGAAGGTGAATATTTTATTGCCTTTACCCACTATTTCTTTTCAGATACAAAATGCTTTTCAGATAGAAGGCAGTGACTTTTCTGGCTGGAGCAGCAGGATATGATTCTTGGTCAGCAGGGCAGAAGCTGAATGCCTCTCTCACGTGGCAGTGCTAAGAAATCACAAAAGCAATTCTTCTAATCTTTCTAATACTTAAAAAGGGGAACTGTTCTCAACAGCATGTTTCCACACGCTTCTCTTGCTTTATTCTGGACTGTTAACCTTCTTTCCAGGACTTTCCTGCCAGAGCAGTGCCCGATTTTCTGCTATGGACTCCGAGGTTGTGCAAACAATCTCTCTGTTTCTTCTTGATGTCTCTGCTACCAATCTTACAGTCTGGATGCATCATGGGTACTACCACAGAAGAATCCTAGGTATGCTCCAGAAATAAATTAACTTTCCATTTTCAGATAATAACTTCCTGGGAAAAAATAAAGCAAGCTATTCTTCCTGTAGTTCACAGTAAGATTGACATTCACTGAAAATTACTGTTCATTTCAAACATATTCTTTTACTGCGAAGACTTGATCCATGATGCATGCTAGGGTAAGATACCACTGCAAAGCCCAATTTCCACAAAAACACAGTGAAATTAAAATTGAAATTAAAAGGAGGAAGAGCTCTACCTAAAACAGAAGTTCCAGGATGACAAAGAATAAAGATTCAGCAGAGGAATATTCACAAATATGATGTCAGCTCTGCAATTCGGAGCAAGTGCTGTTTTTTTGACTTAATAACAGAATGGTAAGTTCTTCAGGAAAGGAATTTGCAAAGTCTTGGTAACAAGTCTGCTGAGGAACTAAATCGCAGTGCATTCACCACAGTAGATTATCTGTCACTATTAACAACCAAGTCCCCTCTTAGCATGGCTCAATATACAGACAGAGATAAAAATATTTACAAAACCCAAGCATATCCACCACTATGATGTCACTTACTTAAGCAATGATTAACTTCTTCTTTAAAGGGAAGATCTGCAACAAGCAATCTTACACTTCTGTGACAGTAATGAAATTATCTGTTTAGATAAAAAATACCATTTTCATTTGCCAGATAAAAGTAAAAAAGGGAGAAAACAACAGCTGGATCATACTCTAAAAGGAAGCAAAAAACCCTAAAACCTATCTAGAGGGATCAAATTCCTAAGCTGGAGAAAGTCAGATAGCCTGGTTCTCATCCCATACAGGTATAAATCAGGACTAAACATGCCAAAAGCCAGACTGGAGTGTTAATCACACCGATGGAACTGCAGATGTCATCAGTGGGATGGAAACAAGGAAAGTAGTGTTAATGAGATTAGAGCCCATCCAAATGGTACTACCTCCATGCACAAGGATAATCAGGCTCTGATTAGACAACTCTTGTATTATCACTTCAAAGCAGATGCAGCAAAACACACTGATGGAAGAAGCAGAGTGGATAGGGAGCATTCTCCTATCCACTGATGGATGATGGATGAGGAAAGAGTAAAACAGAAACATATCACCACTGGCCAAGAAGAAAAGAAAAGCTTGAGATATGAGGGAGAGTTGGGACTGAAGCTGTCAGCCTCAGAGCAAATGATGATTGTATTGCATTGCTTAGCAGAGATAACAGTAAAACACCTACTGAACATAAAAATTTCAGTTTGACAATCATTTAAACAAGGGTGGATTGGTTCAACTGAAATTTTGAAATAAAGGTACATAGAAAAGAGTTGTTATTGTTATTATTAATTTCATTATTAACATTACTTTCTAATTTAGTTTGCCTATAACCTCTGATGAAACCTAAGTAAGCTGCAAGCAGGGTGTCTGCAGTCTTGGTGGTGGTGGGGCCCTGATGCACTAACACTCATGTCCACAAACAGGGCAATCACCTGTTGCTATCATGGAGGACAGAAAGACCACTTCTGGAGAATGTTATAGTAGAAAATGGTGAAACCCTCTCCCGGTACTGAAAGGGAGGGCAATGCAGAGGGGCAGACATAGAAGCACTGTCTGGGAAAGGGAGGTGGGCAGCTGCTGCTTTGACCACTCTCTCTGTACTCCACCATCAGAGAAGATGTGCATGTGTGTCTGTATGATAAGTGCAGACTCCCCTGGGGACTGTGAAATTCATCCCTATATCCACCAGAAGTTGGTAAATCTTGGTACAATGAGCCTCACATCCCACCTGTGCTAAACCTGGCAGTGGATGTGTATCAAGCCTGGCACAGGAGTTGTAAACAGCAGGAGAGAATTCCCATCCAAAGGAAGAGTGCTCACAGGTACCACACACTGTGGAGCCACTGCCACTGAATATTCATGTATTTTTATGCTGTCTATGACATTCAGTTCCTGTATAACTGGAGAGACTACAAGTGTAAAACAAAAACTGTTCCCTGCTGCAGCATCCCTGGATATAAATTGAAAATACCTCCCTTTCTTGTGTTTGACTGACATAAAGTGGCACACCCCTACAGCTCCCTTCCTCCCTGTTAGGAGGGGAGGACTGGGGCTTCACACTTTGCCTCACTCTACTTTAACAACATGTGATGGCAACATGTCCAGGCACAAAACAAAATACTGTGAGGGAGTCTGGGAGGTGGAGGGAGATACAGCCATATCCCAGTGGCTGCACAAGCAATCCTTGAGTTGCATTTCAAGAAATAGGCTTAGTCAAATAACTTGCAGAACTGCTTAGCTCGAATTGGGGGCTGGTTTTAACTCAACATAGTCCCACTGGTTTAGGGGAGATTGCAGAGAATTTGTCTTTCTGAGCATGTTTTGCCAAATGAAGCTGTGGAGAACTATTTCCATAGTTTGAATGAAGATATACAACTTCCTACCTAGTGGAAATTTAATTCTCTGTCTGATAGACAGGAAAATCCTTTCAGTGAATTATATCAATGTCTAGCTTTTCCTGTATGCTGCCAGTACTGTTTTTTTGTAACACAATGGCCAGAACTGTGAAATTTCATGATATTTGCTAGGCAAATTGGAACTACAAATGATGCTGTAGCTGCTGTCCCTGCTTGGCTGGTAGACCTGAAAAGCCACACTGATCCTTCCTGAGTGCAGTAAGATGTAACCTTTACTTTTTCACTACATCTTCTTTCTTTAGATCACTTTTGTCATTCAGAGTGTTGGCAATCTTTCTGGCTAGATGAGCACAGAAATGTTCAGGTTATAATATATTGAGCATCTGAAAAGTATGACAAGGAACGGAAGCATTATAAGTATCTCGGTGAGATTACAGGGAAGGGAGATGTGGTATTATAAGAAGTATTTGAGAGGCAGGACGAGGAGCAGATATGCAGTGTAAGGGGATCACTGACATAATATTATAAAGAGCACTCAACATCAAGGAATGGAAGACATTTGAGAGATACAGTAAGGAGAAGAGAATTACTATACAGGGTATCTGAATGATGGGACAAAAAAAGGAGACGGGAGAAATTCCTGAACTTTTTATCGTAGCTATAGTATTCATCACCAGTTGCAAAGCTATTCAGGAACAGCTATGTTTCACTGGGTGGTGTGGGACTGAGACAAACACTGAAAAGGCTGTTGGCATCCTTAGCGTTACTTAGCCAATATGTATGACTGAAAACGTGCTGGGAGAAGCCTGATGTGGCAAGGTGCTGAGCACCTTCACCAGTGACAGCAGGGGACAGCTTTGACAAAGGGGTTGAGCAGCCACAATTCCATTGGAATCAATGAGATCCACAGGGAGTCACCACCTCTGAAATATCAAGTTGTAGGAGTTGAAGGCACCCAGCAGGTTCAGGTCTGAAGTGTCACATTACAGATATGACAGCAATATCTAATAAAATCTCTCTCCACACACATATACATGAGCAATCACATGCATACACACTCTTATCCTTTGCCATACTCCTCCATCTTCACTTGTTAAGAAGATGGTAAAATTATAAATTAAAATTATAATTATAAAAACATAACATTTAGTGAAGGCAATCAGAGAAGTGGTAATTATCACAGTGGGTCTGAACACATCTGGTGGCCCAGTAGTGCGAGGGAAATACAGTATATCTTGAAAGACAGTACAGACATGAAAACTTTTTATCTTAACTACAACAAGCTGCTATTGATTATTTTACTCCTACTTTAATAACTGGCAATGGTGAATTGCAGCACAGTTGTGCACGTGACTTGACATGAGAAGAATTCTCTGTTTCAAACCCTGATATACACATGAGGTCAAGATCTTATAGCAATCTTTCTTCTCTTGGTAAAACCTATCTCTCTCAAAGTACTGTCCTCTCCCACCCTTCAGGGCAAAACACTGTACAAATACAGTGTGACAAAGCTAATGTAACTGTGGGTCAAGGCACTGTCAGCAACACTTATGTTCTTGGGGTGGACCAAAGGAGATAAACATGGTGACACAAGTCCTACAGCATAAGCGATGGTGGCTTAACTTCCCAGAAAATGCATGTGTAGAGTGCAGCAAAATAAAACAACTTCCCTATTCATACTAATTTTCACACTTGCTGTTTACAAAGTGATGGCAAGTGGCCTTTTCCACAAATTGTATCTCCTTTTTCCTCATATCTTCACACAGACTACGTGCCACCTCATTTCTGCCAGCCTAACTTTTGATCGACAGTCTGCTGTGGCACCTTCTTAGAGCAGGGTAATCTGTGCCAGCTCTTGCAGCCTTAGCACACTTGTCAGAGGTGGTTGTCTAAGCTCTCCTTTGCTGCACTAGTTTGAATTTGCTATCCTGCTCTTGCTGCATGAGCACAGAAAGCATTGTACGTTCCCCAGAAGCTTCAGCCTGTTTGGGGCAAGTCCCTTGGCTTGGCACATTCTCACTGCTTTCTGGAGGGATTCATTCTGCATCTCTGAGTAGACACTTGAGAAAACGCTGTTTCAGAACTCAGTCACAAGCTGATCTTCTCTTTGGGATTCAATCCCTAAAGATCACAAGAAGGGCTCTTCAAACTTGGATTAGTGCAATTTGCCTTTTTCACCTTCCTTTTGTAGTTTTTAAAACTGCTCTTATACGATTCCTTTTGCAAGAAGTGCAGCACTTCTCAAACCTGAATATAAAATTAACTGGAAATACTAACCCTGTAAAAAGACTTCTTACTGATCAGTCCTCAGATGTATTCTGGTGTATCTTTCCTTCTGTACAATATAAAATGTAGTTCCACTTGGCTCATAGCGATGCCTCTCCATGATAACACTTTCCATAGGATTTGACAAAGCCAGACCAGTCAGTCAAAGTCTCTCCAGACTCCTTGGCTTAGACAAGTAGATTTCTGAAAAGATGTCAAGGTTCCTATGAATTTTTGGAGCTATGCAGAAGTCATAGCAATGCAACAATTTAATATTTGCCCAATAAAAGATACCTGATAAAGCACCATCCACCGTGGCTGGGGCAATCTCCTGCTACAGGCAACTCCAGGTAAGTCTGACTGATTCCAGAAGGGTGAACAGAGCGAAACCAGGAAGTCTATAGCTAGCAAGCCAGCTGCTGTTGCCTAAGGGAAATTGTCAGTCAGTTAATGCATGGCTATTCGTGTGAGTAAATTAGATGTCAAGTCACTTCTGTTCTCGTGCTGTTGTACTTTGTAGAACCGAACAATCAGCAGACTGATCTCACCCCAGAAGCAATGCTTTTTGGTGGCATTTGATCTTGAAGAAGACATTGCTGTAGAGGAGAGCTGCTCAAAGATAAGACAGAGTAATCATGATACCAGCTCAGCTAACTGCAGCAAATCTATTTTTTCTACCTTTTAACATCTCTGGCGTTCCTCTAGATAAGGCACAGATTCCCTCCTTGAGCACATTTGGACAGAGAGAACAGCATGTCAGGAACTCTTCTGCCTTTCGCTGATCTTTTTCTCATTCTGTTGCATATTTGTTTATCATTAGCACGAATTATGATGGGTGTCTGTACAATTTGAACAACCTTTTCTCTAACAACATCATCTCAGTCTTTTTTCTCTCTAAGCTGCAGTTCACTACAAGGGCTGTGACAGCTTTTATGTTTAACAGAATCTTTAGTCTGGCAATCATGATTAACTCGTCTCTACAGAGAAGTGCTATTTTAATAAGACCAAGTGAAGAGTTCTAAGAAAATCTTTTCCTTTTTTTTTTTTTTTTTTTAGAAGACTTAGACATCTAAGAATTAAGGCTCTGTAACTAAAGTTTAGATACTGCACAGCCAATTCTTCTGTTGGCCCCTTGAAATATTTTGGAAGGTTTCCAGCAGACCCAATTATTTCAAATAAGCTTCAGAAATTACATTAAGGCCAGCACAAGAGAATCTGTGAATGTATTCAATCCTTTACTTCTGACCTCTGATTTATTTCCAAATAAAATGCTTAATGTTACTTTTTTAATTTTTATAGGAGCTTCTGGAGCTCAGGCACTGACATTATTTACATGTAAATTAACCAAAAAATGTAATAGCTTCTTTAGGGTCATGATTATGTTTTGGAGCAATAACACATCAGGAAATCTTATTCCAACATGCCTGGAAAAAATAACATATTGTCCTTTCTTAGCAGGCTCTTAGAAAGGCTTCATGAAAAACAGCATGCCATGTACTAGCCTCATTCTCCAGGTAGTAAAATCATTGTCCTAAAAAGCCAAACAGCCAGAAAGACCAGAAAAATGTAAGAAACTGCAGTGATCTGAGGGCTAGAAACCACCTTATGTCTGCTGATGTTATTCAAACCAGAGTGAGTCACTTCTCATTACAAAAGAAGATTTGAAAATTAAAAAATAATTATGTAGAAGGAGAACAAATATGAGTCTTCATCTTACTTGTCCCTCTTCCCTCCCTCAGTTCATAGCCCAGGGTTGTTAGATGTTTAGCCTGAAATTAGGATTTAGCCAATCTCAGTACAATACTTACCTGGGGCCCCAAAAGTTTCTGAAGAGCTGTGCCAGACAGAGGATGAGGTCAGGTTGGGAAAAGCTTGAGAAAGAAGAGAAAAGCACAGCAGGGCTCCTTACTTTTCTGGTCTTTATCACCCATCATGATGCTATGCAAAAAGATTTTTTAAAAAAACATAAATGAAGGAGAAATCTAGAGTACCTGATAACTCTGTAACTCAAAAGCCTGAAAAAGGTTTTGTTTGGTTTGTTTTATTGGAAATCCTACAGAAATTCATCTGAGAGCAAAGCAAGAATTGGGGGGATTGCTCTGCTTTTGACATAGCTCTAGTTGTTCCAATGTTCAGCTCCAACTGTACTTTTTGACACATCACAAAAAGATGAACATTCACCAGGGGTCTCTGAAATTCCCAAAAAGTAGGAAGAGTAATGAAAAGGCAGGTGAGGCTATAACCAACATGAATCTTCAGGTTGGACTAGTCAGCCAGGTTCCTAAAGAAACTCACCTCTTCTGTGGGAAGGGGAGATTTCTGGTCCTTGCCTTCCTTGTAAAATTCATTCCTGCACTACCAGTATAAGATAATCACATTGGAACTGGATCAGTGGAGAAGTGTGAAAAATGTGTCAACATTCAAGTTTCTATTTGAGAAGAGGCATTTACCAGTCTTGGGAGAGAGAGAATAAGGAAGTGTATAATTCAACATTTCTTTTTGATCTGTAAACTACTTTTTTCTTCTGAGTTAATTTGCTTAAAAAATGCACAAAGAGGGAGGGCAAAGCAGAAAGTAAATGTGCTAAAATGTTTGACAGAAATTCGAATGTTTGTGAAGAAATACGTTTGTTATTCCATGCACAGAGAGCATCAGTATTTGCTTTGCTTAGTTGGGTGCATAAATCTAATGGCAGAAGAGGTCTTAACACAGCATTAGATTTGAGACAAATGCACAGAACTGATGCCCTTTATCCGCTAAAGAAATGTGAACCACTCTAACAACACCACTGTGAAGGCACAGTGCAAACCACTAACACAGAAGCTGTGCACTGGGGCAAGCCTGGGCTTTCAAATATATTGCTTAATCCAGTAAATGACTGGAGGGTTCACTGTATGGAACCACAGTAATGGAAGCACTGTAGTATAAATTCCTACACAGAACACATGGCCCTGGGATATGACAAAAATATGAGTAATACCCCAAACAAAAACATTAAAGCAACTGTGTTGTATCATATTATGCTTTTAAGAAGATAACACCACCTGCACTGGGCTGCCCAACCTCTTCTTTGTAACACTTTGAATTAATATCATGCACGGAAATACCACATGCACTATGAGCTCCACCACATTAAATGCAGAAGGATTAACAACACTGCTACCCTGAGTCACCTTCCTTCCATGAGCACAAAGGTCAGTGGCCTCAAGGCAGGTTTCTTGGGGGTCAGCAAGACTGGAGGAGGAGGTCTGCTGCTGAATGGAACATTTCTTAGCTAGAAACTGTCTGAAATGCACTATTTGTGTTATGGTAGGACTTGCTATGGAAGGATGTCTCTTTTCCCTGACCCACATGGACAGAAGTTTGCAAAAGATCAATTTTAATGAGAGAAGGATCACTCTGCTGATCCAGCACTTACTTGATAGAGTTTATTAAGGAGTGAACAACCTACATCACTGTGAAAGGCAGAATCAGGCGCTTCTCATTCCCTTGCAGCCAGGCTAGTGAAGCCAAAAGAATGCTGAACTCCATTTGTGCTAGAATATATAAATACTTGATCCAAATCACTCCTGAGTTCATCACATTACTGTGCACATTATCATGGTAGAGCTAAAAAAATCAGATCTCCAATACATCTCCAAACAAATATATTCACTGCAAAGCCAGCTCTAATATCACCATAATGCATTGTACCCAGCGAGGAAAAGTGTAAATGAAATGCTGAGTGTCCAAGGACAGTCACTCTGAGGAGCAAATCCTTTCTTTACATCCACTGCTCCCACCTAAATTGACCTTACTGATTCATCCCACCTAAAGCCATCCAGACAATGTAGGTGCTAAGTTAAGAACAAAGAAGTGCCAGGCTCCCAGCTCTCATTGTGCACCAGAGCTGCCTATTCTTTTCCTTGACAGAAGGAACACATGGATTACAGTCTACATCAATGCTTTTTGACAAATGCTGTGGGACAAAACCAGGCTACCATATGAAAAACTCAGTTCCTAAGACACAAAAGAACTGGCTTCAAATATATTGTACTTGTTGGTTTCACACAAGCTACTGGAAACATATCAGAGCATTCTCCAATTTCTGGCATCTCCGAACTCTTTGATTTTTTTCTTTTTTTTTAAGAAAAAATCCATATCTTTGCTATGCTATAACAAATTAAATTGAAACCCTGCATTCAGTCAGTTTGGACTCCAGAGTATTTAAAATCTGTATCCTAATTTTGTGATTTAGACCTATTTATATGTAAATTTAAATTTAAAAATTGTTACTTCCCTATTATTTCCCTTATGATAAATTAGTCTGAATTAGTGATGAATATAAAGAATTAACTCTTAGATTCCATATGTTTTGCCTCATTTACAAATGTCATAAGAGCCCATTAGACACTAAAAAAAGTATGTCAAGTAAAAATAAAATTCTCTACAGAAAACAAAGTAAAATGTTTAATGATATAATGAAGACTCATTAATGTAATGCTTATTTTAATATTAAAAATTCACAAGAATTGTCATAGCTCTTGTCTTAATCAGATGAGCTTTTGTAATATTTATTTGTGTTGTAATTTCATAAATATTTATACATCCATTTTCAAACTTTATTGGTCTTTGCTGTATTAAATACATTTTAAACTTGTTAATATTTGAGGAATGTTTTCTCCATGTGTGCCAGCCAGCCATTTTACAATGCCACGTGATCATAACTGTGCTACAGAAACTTAGAGGTACAGGCCTCTGAGAGTAACCTTTCTGCACCAACCTACTGCATGATAAAACCTGTTTCTTTTGGGATGAGGGTGGACTCGGAAATGGTGTTAAATGTGGAGGGTGGAAAATCAGTGTCCCCATCCCTACCCTTCCTCTCTTCCCATGCTCTGTGGTCAGCAGTTCTTTCTCCCAAGTGTTTCCCAGATGGTATAAGTAGTTTTTCCAGTCATCAAGAATCATAATTTTGCCTTAAGTAGTACCTCCTTAAAAATCCAAATTTACAAGAAATAAACAATCTATTACTGAGAGATAGGGGAGAATCTTCTGTTGCTGGACTCCTGGCTCATAGTGCTATGGCCTGCTCAGAGAAATTAAGGCTCATAGTGCCACAGTCCATTTTATTCCGTGCCTGAAATCATCACCATTTGCAAACTTAGACTGAGTTAAAGAAGAATGTGAACAGGAGATTTTCTTGAAAGACTAAAGTACTTGAGATTACATTCAGCATTATGAATTCCATGTACATGTAAGTAAATATGGTAGGAAGTCTTTCAAGTAAAAAAATAAAAACCAAACATTAGCCCTGACTAGTGGAAAGCCTTAGAGAGCCCTTTCATTAGAGACAATCTTCCAAACAAGTAACTATTACAGATGAAGGAAATTAGCAGCATACATTTTGGGTGAAAATTGGTCCAAGTTCATGCACTGCTTTAAAGAATGGGCACAAAGCACAAAACTCCTTTACTCTCAGCTTTACCACTTACTACATCTTTACCTGCAGACTGAAATAAGATTTCCCAGTGTTTTAATTAAGGATAAATTCAGCAAACACGTAAAAAACGTGTGGCACAAATGCAAAGGTGTGAGTGATACTTGAAGTGTCTCTGAGCTAATGAGCTGAATACTCTAAGTGCTCCCCTCACCAGGCTGGCACTGCCTAGGATGCTGCATGTAATTGAGCATATATCTACATGACTGTAGCTGTACCTGTCACACCTGTGCCACTCTGCACTGCCTCAGGTATTGCTAAGAGGAATATATGATGAGCACTACCCTGTGCCATGTAAGGCTGAAGGGCCACAGCACTTGCTGAAACCCCAGCCCTCAGTTCCTACACTGGGTACTCAAGGACCTCTGTGCTCTCTGCAGCAAGGAGGAAGAAACTTTTAAGTTTCAGCAGATCAAGGTCCAACAAGTAATTTCCTTTCAGTTCTCCTGCTCATGCCCAAATGAAGTGGTTTCATACTGTACCTGAAGCGTTGGTGCTGAGAGCACCGATGCCTCTGGGCTTCTCCCATTCCCACAGGGAAGAGGCTGCAGCTCCAGCCACCAGATCAGCCTCGGTTGGACAGAGCTTAGAGAAAGGTGCCTGTTTATTTATCTCCGAGGTTACACAAGAGGCCAGCAGTGACTGCCTTGCTCACACAAACTCTTCAGCTAAATGCTTGAAATTCAATGGCTGAATGACCTCTGAAAGGCTCAATTGCTATTTATAATTGCATATAAATAGACAACTAAAAAAATGAAAAAAACTGCCTATACTTCTATAAGCCCTTCTGATACACCACTGTGAGCTAAATACCTAGATATCTTTCAGGAGAGTTTTTCACTTCATCTCTCTTGATTTGCCATCCTCTTTATAATTTGTGCAGTAATATTCATAAACAGTAATTATTTATACATAGTTATGGACCTCTTGAATTTGATTCTCTTCTCACTTAAGCTATAAATATGGAATAAAATTAATATGAGTCAGAAAAATGAGGACCCTAAAGACTGAAATATATGTAAAATCACTTACAGTTCTCTAACTTTTTAAAGAGATTTTTTACTTTAATATTCTCCTGGGTTGCAAACACTACAGGGGAAGGTTTACATCCAATCAAGAACACATTTATTGAAGTGCTTAAAAATGCACAAAAGCAGTTCTGCTAATATTAAGTTTTCTAACTCTCTCTCTCTTCTGGATTAAAAACAAAGTAAGCCCTTTTATCCCTGACATTTTAACATTTGGAACACATCAAAATGTTTCTTCTACTGCACTGGAAAGAAATTCTAATTTTCTTGTCCTTCTGCATTCGAGGCAAAGAAGCTAACACAGAATTTACACATTGAACTGCTTAACATTTTCAGGGGGGAAAGAAGGAAGATGCAGAATTCAAACACGGAGATATCTATCCCTCTGAGTTGGTTTCTAAGACACAAACCTGACCTGTGCACCTTCTGAATCTGGTTTCAGTATCTTTTTGAAATGCAAGTTTAAATGATGCACATTTTATTGGACTTTCAGAGTAACCAAATACATAGCTGCATTTAGAAGGTCAGATTAGATGATTTAACCCCTTCTGCTCTTAAAACTTAAAAAATTAATTCTTCTGAGACTCGGGTTCAAAATGGAAGAAACACCTGGCAGGCTCGGGAGACATCATAAGGATTTTACCCCTTTGGTTTAGAGCTTATAAAATATTTTCACCCTGGGAAAACAAACCTGAATCATACTCCTTTTCAGGCTTTTAAAAGCACTGAAAACACAGTATTAATCTAGATCAGAACAGATTCTCCTCTCTGTCACCACTTTGAATTTAACACTCAACTTTGAAGTTTACAAATTAGATATTTCTTTTTCTTGCACTGAACTGAGACATATTAAAAACTGAGCAGATGGAGGAAGAAGAAAACAGGTAGGAAACAATTCTGTGAATGAGACCTTGATGTTTGCATCATAAAACCACAAAGGGTACTGCCCATCTGCAGAGATCAGCAGTATCATATTTAGTAGCAACCTTCCTTTTCCGTTCCTAGCCCCAAGGAGGACACCATTATATCCCACTCTAGTCCTGGGCTGCAACATTCCCTGTGGTTCTAATTCACTGTGACTTCTGTAATGTATTCATCCGAAGCAGCACTTGCACATATGCAGTTGCTGTTAATTTTAATCTGCTTTGTTATTATCTTTACAATTTTATAAATAAGAGCTTGACTGAAAAGGACATTCAAAGAATTAGGTGTTTTTTTTTCTCCCCTGGAAATGAGTGCTGAGTGATGCTCACCATAAATTAATTTTTCAAGCTTTGTAGAGGTTATGTAAATCCACAGAATGTTCTTCTGATGTTTAAACCATATTTTGACTACAGCTTCAAAAACTGGTCAGAGAACTACTCTTACTAACATCTGCTTGTTGAAATATATGTGATGACATGGTTGTGTAACATTTCTCATTGATCTCTGGATGCCAGGTGATCACTCAAGCTAAAAAAATGCATGTGCACACAATGGAAATAGGGAATTTAGATCTTAAAAGCAATGGAATGAGGGGGGTGGGGGGAAAGTGGTAAATTTCCTTCACCTCCTTTAAATTAGTATTTGAAAAGACCCAGCACAGATACAGCCACAATGGTAACTAAAATGCCTTTGGCTCTTGTTATTCATTCCCACTGCTGTTCCAGGTAACTATTTTGTCTTCCTTATCACAGCCTAGAAAAATAATTTAAATTGGGATCCTCAAAACCACTCCCAATTTAGGCTTGCTTTTTTTTTTTTTTTTTTTAATAAAGTTTAAAGCCTCTCAACTGCTTGTGGAAAAATGGGAATCACTGTGATTTCCTTTGAGGTTCAGCTGTTTGAGAGAGCACTCAATTAAAGCAGAAGGGAAACTGTTTTACAGTGTCTGACATTCAACGTTTGTAATGCTTTTGTCACAAATGATGTCTCTTTTCAGCAACATGGTCTCCTTGCCACCAACATAAGGCTTAGTTTAATTTAAAACACAATTTAAAGTTCTATACACGGTGGGAACTCTCTCTGTCAAAACATTCTGCTGAACACAATGGGTGCAGCCTCCTTTCAAGCATGCTGTGTTACTTTGGAGAAACACAGACACACAGGCAGCCCTGCACAAGTATCCAGAGTTATATTTAGTGGGTAGCTGATACTGCTGGGTATGTCCAGTAGATAAAGATTTCAGTATATAGACAGAAGTGACAATAATAGAATTCCAATGCAATCAAAGTAACGTTTAATTTGATAAGCTGGCAAGTGTTTACTTCCAAATATATAAATTTTAATTATATATAAAAATGTAACTAAATCTGCAACATTATCCTCCAAGAAATTAAAGGACTTTGGACTCTCAACTTAAAACGTATCAGAAAATATAATGCAGAAAATATTCTTCCACTATAAACAACTTCATTTTGTTTTCAAATAGCTTTCTTTTATCATGGAAGTAAAAAACTCAGCATGACTTGTCTAAAAAGCAGCAAAGAGGATTTGGGATTAGTTATCAGGGAGAAAAATTGTGGAAAATACTGCAGGTGACACAAGTGTGTAGCAAGACATACTTGGCTTTATTACTTCTTCAAAGAAAACAGGCTGTATATGATCCATACATTAGCAAGCCCATTTCAGAAAATACATTGCTCTCCTACCAAAACAAAAAAAATGCAACTGCAATGAAACACTCCCCCACTTCCCTAGCCAAGAGTCAATTATTTATGGATTCTCTAAATAATGAATAATGACCTTTTTCTTTTTTTTTTTTTTAGAGATGTGCTTTTGATTCTTAAAATGTGCCTGTGTTCTCTATAACAACAGGTTACACATCCTGGTGACCTAAGTAATGCCACATGTCCCCCTGCACAGATGAAAGCTCACTGCCCACTGGAGTTACACCCTCGTGAGCTGAATTAGAGGCTTTCAGGGAGCTCTGCTCATACAGAATTTGGATTAATATCAAAACTACCATTTAGTCAAAGTGACCTGAATCCCTTGTTTCCAAAATATGGAAAAACACTTAGGAACTCCACAGCACAGCAAAAATGACAAGCAAGACTATTGTGGATTTCCACCTAAACAATGAGCAACAAATTAACAAATCCTTCTTTCAGGTCACAGACAAACTTTGGACAATATTGCCTTTGGACATATGGCCTTTTGACAATATGTAGAGTGTGAATTTGGATATATTAAAAAATATGGGGAAACAGGCACTGTTGATATCGGACATTCCTGATTGCATTAACCTTGTTAAGTGGCATGGAATTTCTGTGAATAAGTCATGATGCCACTTGTCACATTTTCACTAGCAGTGAGATGAACAACCATGGCAGATACTCACTGAGGCCAAGATGAGTTCCTTAAAGATGGGACAGATATCTCCCACTAAACTTTTGCTGATTTCAGAGTCTTCATCTTGACTTGACCTGACAGATGGCAATGGTTCCTTGCTGTTTTTTTTAATGTTTTCTTTCTTCAACATCTATTCTGTCAGTGTTCACACCACTTTTTGGCATGTGGTGTCCTTGTGTACTTTCAGTGAATTCTTAGGTTAATTATTTATATTATTTTGAAAAGTGATGAGATTTTGAAAGCTATGTTATATTCAAAGTCATTGGAAAAGTCAGTATCAGCACCAGATGTTAACTTTTATGAAAGGACATGAATACAGATTTAAGCAGTAGTTGGCAAAGTCCCAAGGTCGTGAAGGGAGCATGTGGATAAGCATCAAAAAAAGGGCATCCTACCCAGACTGTCATCTCAACTATTTTCTGATTTCTTTGATTTTTGAAATTTGGTGGAAAAATGTTTTAGTCCAGGTTTAGCACTAGATTCCCAATATTGCCCACATCTGGTCAGGTTAGTCAAACTGTCAAGACAGACTTTCTAGTGGTACTTCAACACTTTTTACAAGCTGAAGCTGGCAGCAGAGGAACGTGAAAACACAGCATGACAGGAGAGAAAGCGACAAATCTCTTCCAGATTCCACAGATTCACTCTGAATTTCTGGTAAAATTTTGGACTGGTTATTTCTCTTGACAAACTGGTGATGAATTCCATGGAGCCAGACATTGAGTTTGATTTAGAAATGCTGCCCTTCCGCTCATGAAGCTTTAATTTAGCTGTTATGAAACAGGAATCCAGTATGGATGACTAAATAAATTCCAGTTTAGTTTACAGAAAACACCACACGAATAACTACACTGAGCTATAACCCTCACTATCCCCCACATAAAACACTGAAATAAATTAATAATTTAAAAGTGTTTAAAAGTCAAAACTTAAGAACACCCTATAAGTGTGATGTCCTCCAGTTCAAAGTACTTCATTAGGTTTTTTTATTTGTGTATTGTGTAACCTTGTATCATTTTCCTGTATCTGAAAATCATCTTCTAAGATGTTCACCTGCATGTTCTGCAGGTGAACATTTTGTGGAGCATCAATCATGTGTTTCCTCTTTCTTAGAAAGTAACTAATTTCTACTGCTTATTTAAACTGGCAGAGTGCCTGCTTTATTATCAGTTAAGAACTTGTGCACAAAAATGACACCAGTTTGCATAATTATCATGAAATAAGACAGGCTTTTTTAGGGGTAACAATCTGGTAACTTCATAATAAATCTGTCTGGAGCAATCGTAATTACACAGTAACTCATCTTAATACATTTGTATTCGCAGCAGATAAGTGTGGTGATAAGAAGTCCCACTATCATCTGTGATTCACTGAAATGAGAAATTGCATACAAACCCATTATATACTGCAATTTCTGGAGCTTTCCACCCTGTCTTAAAGGCTTACTACAGGAGCCCAAGGGTTTGTTTATCTAATCTGGAAAACAGCTTGAATTTTGCTTTTATTTTTTTCCCCCATAGCCAATGATATAAAACAGCATCAGATGTAAAATTTCCAGCCTGTGTTAAATTTGTATACATTCAAAAATCTGAACATACGCTCCTTAGTTCAGTCAGTACCTCCAGTTGTGCATGTAAATCGGTTAATTGCCTGCTTACCTCTTCATGTAACAAGCAGTTATTCAATGGATACATGAACACATATGTATCTTTTGCATCATCCAGAGGAAAGACTCTTTTTATATACAGCAATATGTTGACTCTGCTTTTATAGGGGATGATGATAAGAAACGGGTCTGAGGAAAACCACTTTGTTTGGCAGAGGAGAACAACAATGAAAGGAAAAGCAAAAGTTGTGATGTATTCCATACAACTGGATAATGAAAGGATGTTCTAAAACTTGTTTCTGTGCATAGAAAGCTGAAAGCAGCTATATAAACTCACTTTAGTGCTGATAAGAACACAAAGGACAGGACAGATTTTACCATATAAGAGACAAGAAGGAAACTACACAAAGCAGCACAAAGTTGTTTGTTAGTAACTGTAAGAAAAAACTTGAGGAAAAGCACCATACAGATACACCACAACCTCTCCATGATATTCCTACAAACTGGGACTTTAAACTGATACTGTATTCTTCTCCTATGATGGTCTTGCTTGTTGACAGATCTGGCTTTGATCAGTCCTCATGCCACCGCAGACACAAACTGTTCTCTCCGTGCAATCCAAATTCTTTGTTCTTCACCCCTAGTCTCTCCCCTCTCATTTACTTCCCAGCTTAATAAATCACATAAAGCAGATCCAGAGAAATCATATGATCTGTATCACTGCCTAAAGCAGGAATAAACACACCCAAGACATTCCTGACAGATGTTTATCTGCGTTGTTTTTAAAAATTTGCAGTGAGTGTAAATCCATAACCTTCAGAACTGCTGTCACCAGAAGGAATGTTTTCTTAATGTTTGTTTTAAATTCTCCTTGCTAAAATTTAAGTCTCATACTTTTTACGTTATCCAATTCTGTTTTCTCTAAGTCCCCCTGGTTCTTTCTCACTTCCTATTTGATCTTTCTTGTTATCAACCCCATTTATTCCTCATAAAATAAATTCGAGGTTTTATTTTCAATGACAGACAGAACTCAGAAAGACACATACCCACTTTCATTCTGCTTTGGATAGTACTCTTCTTTCCTGATTGCTTCCACTTATTTCACACCCTTCCCCCTACCCCTGCCCCTTCTTGTAATTTTAAGCTTCAGACAGGAGATCACACAGTATAGAACCCAGACTCAGAAAAAAAAATCACTACATTTCCCAAAACCCTGAGATCCAACAGACTGATGATATTCTACAGACTGAGTTATAAGAAGAAAAGGTGCCAAGTATTTACATCAAGAAAAAAAAGTAATGTAACATTTATATATCCCACATCAGGTTATAGTCCCTGGCTCTACAAATATTAAGCACAGAACTGTCAAAAGAGAACATACACAGGCTGCCAATCTGGTCTCTTCCACATGGAGTGGGTACACTGATTCTTAATTGCCACTGGGGTAAGTCTGAGAAGATTCAGAAGAGAAGTTCATGTGCAATGAAAGTTTCAGATGGGGGAATGTAAAGGATATATAGGATTAATTTAATGTTGATGAGAAAATTTAAGACGAGGCTCAGGGAATTAACTCCAGATGCAATCTGATCTTTTATGACATGTAACTAATTAAACAGGCAATAAAAAGAAACTAAATTTATTATTTTCTTTGACTCTTTGTTTCTAGGATCAACGTATAATGCACAATATTTGATTCTATTTTTAAAGAGCAAGAGTGACTTTTTCAAGGAGAAACACCTGAACTGAATTTGGAGATGTAGAGAGTCAGTGTCAGAACAGTATAAGGGGCTCTCTCTATAAAGCAGAATCCTGCATCTATGAAGTAGAGGATTGGACCTGCAGTAGTAAAGGTAGTAAAGGCTCTTTAAAAAACTGAAAAAACATAGAAAATTACTGCACTCTGAGTAATTATTGGGAAAAGTAAACAAAGACACTTCCTTGTCAGTTCTGGTCAAGAATGACTAAAAAAAAAAAAAAATCTCCTTTTGTTCTTTCTGAATTGGATGGAGAGATAAAATATGAACAATAATAAAAATACATAACTGTGCCTTCCAAAGAAGCATCAGGCATCAACTATTGTAACAGAAAAGGCTGAGATCTTGATGATTTGGTGTCAATTCTTCAGGAATATCTTTATTTTATGGCAGTGGCTAGAAATACTGAGCAGGCATGAGGGCCCTAGTGTACTAATCATTGTATACATAATAGTCTCTGCTTCAAAAATCTGTACTGGTGATGGTTACAATAAGTTACAGGCACATTAAATGTGAGGTGGAGGGAAGGAGGCAGAAGGAAAGGTATGGCATTAAAGTGGATGCTTTCTGTTGGTCCTCACCTGCTGCTGTGCATCAGTAGCTTGTCATGTGTGTCAAAGTCCAAGAGCAAAAAAAGCTTTTTCTCAGCTCAGAAAGCAACACATATTCTTGGCAAGACAATGATTACAGTTTTCAAACAGAGAAGGAGGGGAAAGAGAGAACTAGTAACTTTCTTTTCTGGGCTCCAGCAGCTCACCCTTATTTTGCATTCATTCCACACCTGGCCATGGTCAGTGGTGCAATGCTGCACAATGAGATAGGACTAATTTCAAGGTATACTTAGTTTTTATCAAAAGTTTGTAGATGTATCATTATAAGATAACTTGAAAATGTTACCCTGGTAGTTTATAGCACATTTCAACATTATTATTAGTTATTTCTTATCTGCACATCTAGGCTAGCCCTAACTCTATCATGTCAGTCTCAGCTGACCTTACATCACATTCACAACCAACTCTGTCAGCACACTTTGAATTTCAGACTGGACTGAGTCTGAAACACAACTTGGCTTTAGAAACTTTCCATTATTTTTAAATAGCACTGACAAACTCAAGGTATAAGACAGTGCCCTGCTGGAGAAGTGAATGCTGGGCCAAAGACACCTCTAGTCACCGCTACCAAGCTGAAGGTGATGCAAAGGATGTTTTTCTTCTCTTTAAACTGGCACTATGAAGAGACAGAATTGAGCCTGGATACAGTTTTACTGCCACAAATAAACCAACATGACTAAAAGGATGACATAGGAACAATTATGAATTTTTTTCATTATTTTCTCTCCAAACTCCGAAGCTGAATCTTTGACACTACCACTACATTTCAGATGACCCACTGTCATTAGCACACGGACAAGACCTCTCAGCAATGAAACCAAATACAAATACAGACTGTGGAAACTCCTTCCCAAAGATTAAATAGACTTTCATATAAACTGAACACAATATTTTCAGTAAGTTACAAACAGATCTTGTTTAAATTACTACCTTTTAAAGTATTTTCTTCACATTCAAAGTTCTCTTGTATTTAGCAGATTTCTATAGATCTGATTTCAGAAGATTCATTACAAAGGGAATGCCCCCATACTAGTTCCTAATATTTCCTGACCTTGTGATGTTCTCTGACTACTGCCATAATATAACTATATGATCTCCTGATTCACTTTATTGATTTGCTCTTCAGTGTTTTAATGGAGACAGGCATGAGGTGCCTTCAGCTGCTATAGAGCTTTATTAGTCAAACATTACTGCATTTACAAGAAAGCTTAGTGCAGAGCCTTCTCACAAGGTGGAAGCAACATGCCTGGTCACTACAATTCCTTGGTCATGCTGGAATGTTGCCCACATGGAATTACTGGGCTTCCCATTAAATCTCAGAGGCTTTTGCTCATTTACATGGTATATATCCAAGATAAAACTTGGGAAAAAAACTCCTTTAAGTTCTGTCTGCCTCAGTGCAACAGAATCAAGCCTGTTTGTCCTCCTGTGCCTGTGATGGGGAAGACAAAGGAGCACTGACTTTTCCCTGCTTAATTTAAGTATGGGCATCTGATCTGGGAAGGGGATTTTTGTTGTCTGCCACCATCAACATTGCTTTCAAACTAGACAGTTGCACTTTCAAGAGCAATGTCATGATTTTGCTCCTACAGAAGGTAGAAAACATGAATAATATCTTCCCAAGGACTCTCAAGAACCACCACTGGCAACCATGTTTGGGAAACATGAAGGTTGTGACAAATTAGTCAAGGGTAATGTCTTCATTTCTTGGTCACCTTTTGCCTCTGGGGCATTTGCATTTTCACAGTTCGTTGGTATTCTATAGCTGCAGAAAGCAATTTTGACTTTCTCTTTTAACTTTGAAATATTCAAATAGTGGCTGGTAATTTTATTTTTCAAAATTTCTACATAAGCATTTATCTCAAGGACTGAATAAAATGATTCAGGTAACCTTAGAGTACAGATAGCTCACCAGTAACTAATTTGCTATCTTTGAAACACCAGAGGTGAACAGATTAAGCAAGTTAGTTTGCTATCTACTAGATAAGAGAGGAATGTATTATCATTTTCTCTGATTAGTATCTTGTGCAGGTAATTATACTTCTCCTTTGCACATAATTAAAGTGAAGGTTGATTTCCATTCATTCTTCACAGTGGTAAAATTATCAAGTTACTTCTCAACTAATTATTTTCTGTAGTATAGCCCCGTTTCAGATCCCTGTCACATTCCATTTAGCAAACACAATAGCTCTGAATAAGAGTTATCACAGTCTGGGACTTTTATGCTATTAATTTGTAGGGGGAAAAAATCTTTAGATGGATTTTATCCAAGTTGAATTTCATTCTAGAACATCCAATCACTTTGCTGTTTTCTTTTTAAATCTAGCATTGAATCTTTTGCCTTTTTACAATATCAATCTTTTGTTTAATTTTTCCTTAATTTGCTTAAGTTCACAACATTTTATCTCATAAACATTCAGTGAATGAACTTATGATAAACTTTTTTTTTTCTGATTATATTAATTGCATATGAGCTACACCTTTTTAAGGTTTCCAGGATGCTAAATATAGCAGTGATACGTGTTTGCTGGGATTATTTTTCTTTGATACCGGTAGAAACACCACCATCACTGTGATTTGCAGAGAAATAGCCATGTTGAATAAGTTGGCAAAAAATTCCTACATTATCAACACATGCAATTGTGAGTTGAAACCACTTTTTAGAATGAAGATTTCTTTTATTTTTTTTTCCCTGCTAGAAGCACTTAAAGAACTCTTACTGAAACTGCTGTCATTTGCAGACAGAAAATTTAGCTCCTGCTATTATTTTCATCTTTCCATTTAGCATCTGCTTGAAACAGCTCTAAATTACATGGCCTGCCCCAATCCTGATTCTTAGGTTTTATGTCACCCTACTTCAATGGTTTTCCCCCTTCCTAACAGTAAGAACAAAACATAACTACTACTAGCATTTTGCAGGTGTCAAATTTAAAGCCACCCTTATGCTGCTACCACTTGTGGTGATTTTTCTCCTTCTGTTCATTGTCCTGCTTGGCCATTGTGGCTCTTTGTTGTGCTTCAAAAGCACAAGACCTTCACATTATTTTTTCTCCTCAAATGTAGTTCTTCTCTGCCAATTGGATCAATTTGATTTTATTACAGACCACTCAGAGCTGAATTCTCACTCTTATTCCAGGGGAACTCCATAGAAAATGATCTTTTTCTTGCCTTTCCTTAGCAAAAATTAAAGTAGAAACTCCCTGTCCTTTTTACCCCTTTTCTGTATTTCATTATTTTCCTTTCACAGCACTGAGACAGAGTATTTGTCTGCACAGTCCTTTATCTATGGTAGGCAGTAACAACTTTCAATTCTCACCACTGCCACTGCTCTATCCCTTCAGACATACCTTGATAGCTCGAGATTTTAACACGACCCCTCCCCAGTTAGCCTCTGCTCAACTCCTGGCTACTGTGGTTATCTGGCATCTCTGTGCTGGGAATTATTTTTTCTTCTCCTTCATTTCACTCTGTATTTTGATAATTGGACATATTGTCTCTAAGATCTGATTCCCTGTCTCCTGTGGCTTCTTCTCTTTTCATTGCAGACCAGGAAAGGTGCCTTGAACAATCCTGAGAGTTGCAACCTGACTCCATCAGCTTCCCTTTCCATCTGGAAAATTGTCTGCAAATTATGGAGCAAATCAACCTACCTTCCTTATGACCTGCACAATTTATAACTCACTTAGAAAATATTTCAAAAACAAGAACTTTTAATCAGGTACATCACTCCACAACTTCCCCTCCCCCCCACCCATCCCCAGTTACTGTAATGCCAAGAAAATTGTTAGACAGAAAGCATGGAAGAATTAAGTCAATTTATCTCCCGACAAGGTACAGCACAAAAAACTTATACTTCCCAACACCATTTGGTCATTATGCTTCAGGGACAGTCTGTTGAGAAACCATATTTAAAATATAAGAGGTAGAGTTCTGTCACCATTCCTGCAGGCACTGATCCAGCAGAGCACTTGAGTACATCCACAGTCTGATTGATTTCAGTGGAACTATTATATGCTCAAAGTTTCTCATGGATTTAAGTGTTTTGCTGGATTAAAGCCACAATCCCCTGATTCTGATAAAACTGGCCAGTGCCTGTTAAGTTCCTCAGACAAGGTTCTGTGAAGATATGATTGTTCGCTGGGACATGGATTGTGATCACTGGTTTGATCACACAGCTGATATTCAGCTTTCTAAAAAAGCCTTTTCTGTTCTGGAGATGATACCTAGAAGTTAAAAAAAAAAAAAAAAGGATTCTCTGTCCTGTTACCCCTTACCTAAGCTAAACAAAGGAAGTCTTGACCTCCTCAAACGTAATAAGTTTTTTATTACAGAAATTAAAGATGTCTAGTTTCTTTCTTAGAAAATGATAAATTAGGAACTGCATTCCAAAATATGTTTTGCGTCTGGCATTTAAAATGGCTTTTATTAATGCTTGAGCTAGTCCTTTCTTCGCTTTTTCTAAGGAGTACTGCACATGGGTCTGATTTTGTTCTACAAGACATAATTGTGAATATAGAAAAGTGAAGTGAGAAAATATATTCTATCCTTTCACACCTGAAAGAAAACTAATGCTATCATTTTTTAAAATCTAAAAATAGATTTGAGAGATATCTCTTTCAAAAGAATTCTGTCCATGGATATTGAAGCTGTAAGTCATTCAAGTTCCTGAATGAAAGTCCTCTAAGGCAAAGGAGAGCAAAGCTCAAAGACTGAGCACCTGTCCAGGAAAGGAATTTCAATTCAGAGAAGAAATAAGGCACTACAGGGTCTCCATTACCTGGCCACTGGTGCATGCCTCTGGTGCTTTGTTAGGATCAGTGCCAGGTTTCAAACAGCCAACAGCTGAAGCAATATTCACTTAATAGACACTCCAGGAAGATTAACTATGGTTTACTCTGGGAAAAAAACCCTGTGCTTCCTAATTATTGCAATGCTTTGAATACTGCAAAGAGGTAGAACAAAAACGAGAATTATAAAAGTTGTGCTTATGCATTGAAAACTATTAACAAATTGCATCATCTTATACACATGCTTAGTTCATTTCCTAATAGCTGTTGTGTGACGATTTCACATGCACACACAAGGATATTTCTGTCTTGTCTCATGTGTCCTCCAGAAATTTTGTTCTGCTGAGTGAAATACAGGAGGAAAAAAATACTAATTTTCTTTTTAAAACAAGTCCTTTTCTGCTTGAGACATTCATCATTTGTATATACAAAATCGTATATACTCCATTTAGCTATTTATTTATCTTCTAATATACAGACACAGGGCAGGAGGAAAATATTGAAATTTCTGAAGTGATTTTTGAGCAGTTTCAACAACTCAACATGAACTGAAATCACTCCTATTCATCCAAATTTGCATATTTTCAGGTAGAAGAGCAATTGTTTCCAGCAAATAAAGGAAAACAACGATGAAGAAAACCAAACAGTGATAATAGCCAGTTCTTTTTCAGAGCTTTTCATCTGCAAATAGCAAACCAAAATGGTTCACTTGGCAAATATGTGTTGCAGAGTGTTGCTACTACTTGTACTGAAAAACAATTTTCCAAAACACAGGGCAGATTTCTGCATCAAAACAGACCATGATGTCTACCATCCTTAAAGGGACTGTTCTTCACACCTTCTGAAATGGGGAAATCGAGGAATAGATGTGGAACCCTTTTTTTTTTTTTTCTCTTCCTTAAAGCCTCAGCACCTATGGAACTCTAACCTTATTCTCAAGTATATCCAATCCACTATTCAGACCAAAGGCAGACTTGCACAATCACCACTACTGACACGAGGGGCCATCCCAGGTTTCTGGGCATGCAGCATTCAGCAGCATGTTGTGACTGTAAATCCCTTGGTTTAAAAATCCTAATATCAATTAAGGTTTTAAAGGAAAAATAATTGCTTTCATCAACATAAAATATGGACCATCAGCCCTGCCCACATCAGTCCTTAAACTATCTGTCCAATGGCTAGAACATCCAGCCATAACTTGAGCTCTTTCCAACCCCATTTCATACTACCTTTAACCATCTTCAGGTGACGGGAATATAAACAAGAACCTCATGTAAACCTCTCCCCCTTGTATATTTGTAGTCTACACAGAATACAGCAGTTTCAGGACTTGGCATTCACTCAGCCATATCTCCTTCCCCAAATCCTGCCCTAATGCTAAGCCCGTTGTTTGCAGTAACTGGAATTTCACGTGGCACCCAAGTGTCAAATACTGCCCTGACACTGCCATTAAACTTTAACATCCAAATCTAGAATTCTGTCATGACAAACCTCAGTAAAAAATGTTATTTCCTCCTAAATCTTAATACTAACAATTTAATTAGCTGAACCTCACAGAAGAAGAATGCTAGGAGAAAACAGGCTTTAACATTCATCTTCACTGACATTATCACTTACACAAAGTGCTGCTAACTTACCCAAAGCAAATTCATAAATGCTTTTTTTCCAACATTACCCTGTAATTCAGCCTTCATCAGGCTTCAATTAATCAGGCATCTAAACACAAATTCCTCCCCACTGATCTCAGTCCTCATCCCAGATTTCATGGGCTACAAGAATACTGCAACAAGCCTAACTCCGAAATTCTTCTTTTACAAATCTAACTTCACTACTTACCTCATCTGAATCCAAATGATTTGTCCCTCATGAAAACCAAACATTATCTATTCTTCCATACTAATACTCACATTTATCCTAAAAAACCAGTGGTACTGCAACATTAAACCTGATTCATAAATACGTCTTTTCTCTGTCCCTAATCCTATCAGTAGCCTTAACGATACCCGGGAGAGCAGAATCCAGAAGAAAAATAACCACTTGTCATTCATCACTGCTGACAACTTCACTTATCCTACTGTTCCACTCTGCATAAAAAACAACATTCAGCCTAACTCAGAAATGTCTCTGTTCACAAATTCTTAACTCTAATCATAATCCCTCAATCACCACCCTAGTGCTCACCTGCGCCATATCAGGGAGTCAATACCTAGAGGGAAGCTGCTATCAGTCCTTCAAACATCATGCATTTAAGATGAGTGCAATCTCATCGTGCATTTCCCTGCCCTAGAGAATATAGAAACAAATTTGACTCAGAAATGTTCGATTCCCCAGCTTTCACTGCAACTAAGGGACTGTTACTTAGCTGGAACCCGAACATCAGGCACTCATTCCTGATAAAGATAAAAAAAAAATGTAGTATCCTACATTTCTGACCCTCCAGAATTGTAGCAATAAACTCAAATTATACAGGTGTGTTTTTCCATAGTCCAGTCTTATTCAATTCTAGGTGACCAGTAGCAATTGTTTAATTAATATTTTATTTCCTTTCCCAACAGAAACCCTAGGTCAATACATACTTTAACCCTAAACCCTGTATGACCAAGGCAGAGAAGAAAACATATTCATCATTTTGTTGGACAAAAGGCGTATGAACCTTCGGGAAATGGTACCTGCTTCTGTGCCTAGAGGAAAACAAGCATCAGTCTGTCCTTACTACTAGCAGTTTCTCTGGTATTTCCATACAGAATGTGGAATTAAAATCAATTCGTACAAAGCTCCTTTCCAAACACTAACACTAATAACCTTTTACTCCAAACTGAACTGTTATTCTAGCTTTTGTGGTACCCATGATATCAATACTTGTGCAAAAAGTCATCTTGAGCAGCATTACAGACATTCCTGGTTTCTCCACCTTCTCAAATGCAGCCTCAAATGCAGTTCCTCCTCTGCCTTTCGCCTCAGCTCCAAGAGCAGCCCCAAGCACAGCTATAACCTGCACTGGGCTATCAGGACACAGCTGAAACATGAGATGTCACTCTCTTCTCCCTGCTGGTAACCTGCTTATTTATGACTTCTAGGTGTTGCTGAATGAAACACAAATGCAACGTATGAACACAGCTTTTCCCAAATTCAGCTCTACCCCTCCCCAGATCACAGCTCCTTTTGACTGATACTGAACACCAGCCTGTAGCCCTTGAACTCGTAGTGCCCACCTTGGATTTTGAGGACACACAGAATAGAAAAACAGAGTAGATAATTTAAAGTCTGCATCTTTTCCAAAGCACTAACCCCAGTCTTCACTAGATACTTAATCACAGCAAGAACTGACATTAAACCAACACCTGTTATAAATCCTTGCCAATATTTGCACTCATCCTACTTCTCTGTGCTATGCAGACTGCAGTGACAAGCTAAATATATAAGCCCTGATATTCCCACACTCAGGCTGGCACCTAGTTCTAACTTTAAAGTCAGTCATGTGGGGTAAGCAGTACCTACAGCAAAATTACTCATTAACTACTCTCCCCTGTGACACATAGGCTCACCCCAGATTTCCAGACTTCACAGAGATACCAGTTTCTCTACCAATCATGGCATTGCCTCTATGTGTGTCTGTGTGTGTTTATGCAAAAGTACCCATGCATGAGACAGTGCATTAGTGCATTTCTGTGGTGTTTTTCCCCTCATTCCTTTCTCGATGAAGGACCACACCCATAAGAAGGTTTAGGTGGGTCAACAGACTGAGATGTGAGATAAAATACTTGTATCCAACTATTTCTGTGGAGACAAGAGTCTGCAGAGTGGTTAAAATGCCTGCTGGTAATTTGTTTTACAGCAATGGTGCTGCTCTGCCAGAAAAGAGCAGCCATTCCTTGGGCTGCTCCTCTGCCAGGGCCTGGCAATGCCCAAAGTTGCGCTGTCTCTCAGGATTTTCTTGGTGAGAACAGGGACTATTCAGGCTTTATAATGAAAGATTAACTTCCTGGTCTTTACCAATAGAAGTAAAAGCAGGAAAAACAGTGCCTTTCAGCATCTCTTGGTTATTTTTCACCCTAGGAAGGTAAATGTGGAATTGTTGGGATAATCCTCCTTATCACTCTGTGACTTCTTTGCATTTTCTGTTCTCCTCTGATACAGGCAGCTGGACAAGAGTTATGAGGACAAAACTGTGAGTGTCCATCCATTTCTTTGCATAGATACCTCAGCTAAATTACAAAATTATAGCACTCTTATGTGATCATGAATACATTAACTATTCCTCTTATTGAACTCTGAGGGCTAGTGCTCATTACTCTGATGGAGGATCTATCACACATTATAAATGAAGCATTTCTTAAAAAATCTTGCATCTTGTATATAATACAAGGAATGTAAACCTAACGATAAACACAGAATATCAAATAATCAATGGAACACTCGCACTGAACTGCTCTGCAAACAGTTTATCCACCAGATCAAATAAAAACTATTAATTGAGCAACTTTGAACAAACACATCCATAACAGTCTTGATCTCCTCAGACAATCTGCAAACAGTTTAAATGAGCTCAGTCACACTAGTTCCTCTTCACAAAACCTTCCTCTTTGAACCTGCCTGCTGACAGATCTCTCTTACCTGTAGCTGAAGACGCCCATAGGGTATGGAAATGACAAATAACAAGATGGAGCTGTTGTGATAGTCACGCAGCACACTTAGGTGAAGAGAGACCCCCAAACTCCCCTGAGTCACATGGTGACCTGCTACCATCCAAACTCAGGTGTTCATCCTGTGCAGACATCTACTTATTCAGACAAGCCCAGGCAGCTTGTGGGGCTTCTGCCTTAAAATTTTCTGAAACTTATTTGCTATCATGAACAACCTATAAGAAGAAAAACAAGAAATGGAAGCAAATACATGCAAAGCACTGTACAATAAATCACCACCAAGCTCATTGACTCAGTGGTCCACAAAGAGCAATTAGACCAGGTTTGCCATTCCTTCTCTTAGCATCAGCTTTGAATTTTGAGCTAATGATTTTTCTTTTGAGTAAACTGATTGCCAAGTAAAGCATTGGGCACTCCACATACCAGCAGCCAAGGTCTTCTAGAAAACAAACACAAGCACTTACCTGCACCCACCCAATTGCATTTAATAAGTTAGTAAGAAAGCAATCAGCCAAAATGTCACACTCCCAGCATAACTTTGCAGCACTTGGGATATCTGACAGTTCGATGTTTTTGTAAAAGTGTATTGAGTGACAACAGTTAAAGCCAGAGGACAGGGAGCTGGACTTTAGGGACAATAGCACGTCTTCTTTGAATATGTATCTCACACTCAGGTATGCAAAATGTACTGAAAAATGCTGAAAACACAGATTACATAGAATAACATTTACATGGCATGACTAGCAATCAGCTCAGGTTATGCATGACTTTTCAAATGATCATATAAAACTAGGGTTTTTTTAAATCAGACACATTAAAAATTAATTAGTATTGCATTTTTTTTTTCTTTCAAGCTATCCTATCCTTCGTGTATCAAAATAGGTTTTTCATTTCTTATTTCAAGAGGTAAGGGCTTCTCCAATAACTTCACTTTTTTGAGGACACAGGAAAAGAAGTTTGTGAAATATCTCTGGGTTCCATGTCATTTCAGAAATTAATTAACTACTTGATCTTTTAAAGCTTCTGAAAGTTGCTAGAGAACTACCTAACTTGTCAGGATTCACATGCTAAACACATAAAAGTAAAGTTGAACAGCATGCATAAATTAGGAATCAGTACTGAGAGCTATTAAGAACAGCTGAACGTCTCAGTAATTCTTTCAGACTGTAGATCTATGAAATAATTTTTTAGAGATAACAGGAGCTGCTGTGAGATTTTTAAATTCAATTTCTGTTGTGTACAGCACTGAAGAATGCAAAACACATCTTATTCAAGAGATCTATCACCCATGGAATCAGTATGCAACTCACTCATCATTAGAGTGAAACATTGCAGTTTGCCGTCTCTAGGTCTAACTTATTTTCAAAATATTCAGTCTTTCTGTTTTCTCTTATCTTTTTTAGCTATGTAGAGGGTTGGCTAATAAATAAGCAGCTCAGGCAGAATGATGGGAAGCAGAAGAGCAAACCATGAAATTAATTTGGTAAGCAAAGCAAACCTTAAAATCAAGGTAAGACAAAGAAGAAAAAAAAAATTATGATGTTAAAGAAAAATTAAAAGAGGATCAGCATGTTCCCAAACGCTATAATTGGTTGAATGTTTTTCAACAAAAAGACACTTTTGTGACAGAAGATGTTCTTTCACAGAAGGTAACAACTTTGGCCAAATACATTTTAAAAGCAAAAATATGATTTACAGAAAATATAGCTTTCAATGCTTTCTGTAAATGGCTTACATCTTTTGGTACATGGAAAGCAGAAAATAAGTTGAGGCTATGTTTTTCACCACTTTTTGAATTTCTTGCAGCTTTACTGTCTAAAAAAACAAGTATGAGAAAGCAGAAGAAAACAGAATTATGTACTTGCACATGATATTCCAGCAGACAGAAGAAATGTAACAAAAAATAAGAAAAGTTTTTCCCCTTCCTCCAACTTTCCCCTGTCCTTTTTAATTTTCACAGGGAAAAAAAGTTAGTTCTCAAGAAAATTTTCAGTGATGTTCTCTCTGAAAATCCCCATGGGAGAATTCTCATTCCTACCGAGTTCTGTTGAGAGTTATCCTCATCCCTTGAGATGAGCATACCTTGTGCCTGTGCCACGCTGCTTTGCAGATTCTTTAGTATGACAGATGCTTAAGTCAGTGACTTTATAGCCCCATTTACTTCATTGGCATTTTCAAGTACTGAACTCCAGGACCAAACATCAATTTCCACTTATTTATCAATAATTGAGATTACACGTAGGAACCTTTTCCCTGAACCTCCCTCGTGAACAGCAGCGGGTGAGAAAGCTGTGCAGGAGAGAACCAATACACCTTTCTCTACCCCCCTCTGATGTTCACAGCTTTATTCCAGGAAGCCTGACATAGCCAAGTTTTCTCTGAAGAGAAGAAGAAAAATGAGGGGCAAAAAACCCAGTCCGGTTCTCTGATGTACTGCTCCTTTCCAGGTAGCTCTGTTGGACTATGATGTACTGCTTTCAAAAGCTGGCTACTGCTGCTTTAAGAATAAAGATAAAGGACTCTCAGAGGTTTCAGACAGGAGAAGTGCAATGGTTTAAACAGCAATAGGTTGTTCTTTGCTCCCACAAGACACAGGAATTTCACAGCTGACTTTACAAGCACTGTGGAAGCCCAGCACATGCCTGCATGTATTCCAAGATGCTCAAGTCATTAAAAAGTCACCTTTTCCATATTGTTCCCTATACACAGGATGTTTTCCCTGGCTAGACTATAAAAGTGTTCATCTGTCTGCCTTTGAGCTCCTTTCCAAGGTATCATAAGGCCAATTCACATCAGACAAGATGGGTGACCTGCGTGAATCAGTGACATCGATTTTTATTCCCTTTTCGGTCACTGTATTTAACAAAGGACAATTCAAAATGAACAATAGCAAGTGATCATACTTATAACTAGTGTATGTTTATATGGAACACTGCTGAGCCCAGGTCAATATTATTTAACTCCCAGCAGGACTCAATGGCTTGGGATCGGTGACCAGGTTGTAGAGTTGTTCACTGGCTCACCAGGAGTGCAGGCAGAGCAACCTCACAGCTGCCTTCACATCACTATGTGAATGCATGAATTCCCTGGAACTCATGTCCCCATTGCTATGGTCTCTGCCCTTCCTACTAATTTTTCAGTCATTAGTATCTGTTTCTTTGCATACAAGTAGAGGAAGATGAGTATATTAAATTGCATCTAAATATTATCATGTACTCAGAGGTACCTGAGCTGGACATCCCTCAAAAGATGGAAATAATCTAAAAGCAGTCAACAGAAACAAAGCAGGTGTCATAGCAGTTCAAGCACAGAAAGTCGGAAATTAAAGAGGGAATTTCAAGGCGCTGCACATCAGAAAGCTTGTCATCCCTTCAGACTACTCCAGGTGAGGAGAATATGGGGGAGCCAGCAGACACTCAGGATCTGGCACAGATCTGGCATCCTTGTGTGCCACTTTCAGTGTTCTTACATTTGAATGAGGCACAAAACCTGTTTTATGAACGTATAATGATAATGATAATACTTTGCACTTCAAAAGCTTCTTCTCTTATAGAGTCTGAAAGATTAACGAATGAGACTTCACAAACCCATGCTAGTTAGCATTTAACTGATCACAGTGTTTACACTGACACACACATCTTTATTTTTGAGAAATAATTTCACTGAAAGCTTCAGTAAATTGTCGAGAAGAGGGAATTATAACCATCAAGGGCCAAATCCTGCCTCCCATCTTCATACCAATTCAGAGAGTATCAGGATTTTGTCCAGTTCACTTCTCAGAATTTTTTCCTTTCTCTTATATCCTCATGCACTACAATCTTCTTTTCACTCATTCTCTTGCTATTGATTTGATATCATTATTTCTCTTTCTTCCTCTTGTGATAGTAACTGTGCCTGAGAAGACTAAAGTGAGATCAGTACTCGAATTGCTTTCCCTGGCTGCTGAATTTTCTTTTTAAGCTGCAAATATTCAAAAATCTACAGCATATATCTGTCGAGCAGAAACCACAGCATGCAAATCAATAGACATGCCTAAGCTGCTAAGAGCAAAACTCTTGACAATCCCAAAATAGAGCTTGAAAACATGTACTGGTGCATGGTGATTTCTTGCTTCCCCCCCCAGTGACCACACACACTTGTTATCCTTGCTCTGACTCCAGCTCCAGCAGCATTCAGCTAGTCCTGGTTATGAACTACAGGCCGCTCTTTATTCTCATATCTAAGCTATTTTAGTCGTTACTGATCTGCAGGAGAATGGTTTTTTGCTCCTGAGTGTTCAGTTCCTCTGAGACATCCAAACTCATTTAAAATATTTACAGAAAATACCGAGGACAGAGGGGAGGATGGTGCTGTCTGCAGAGACCTGTCAGCCTAACCTTGCAAAAACATGTCCATCACAAACACTAATCTTTCTCTGAAAACTAAAGCAGGTGTTTCCTTCAATTTTCCTCCTGGTTACAAATGGTAGCCCAATTCTGTCCTGCTCACTCAGGCACAACTCCCAGTGAGATCCCTCTCCCTTCCTCAAGTTAGGAAATGTTCTCTCAGTAGGTAGGACAATATGTCTGTGTTGACTGAGGGTGATGGGCCTCATTTTCTCTTTCTATCATCATAATGTCACTGATTAAAGTGTAGTACCTCAAAAGATACATCTAGAGTGGCAAAACACAGTGCTGTGGGAGAATACAGAACTATTACCAAGCCAATTTGGATCCAAGAGCAATAAAGGTGACAAATGCCATGTCTGCCTGGGCAGGTAAGGGCAGCAACGTGCCAGACCCACACTGATCCAAGCTGGAAGATGTTACCCAGCTCTGATCTGGCAACTGGGTGGCAGTGTCAGTCTCCCTAAGCATGGGAGAGGAGCAGGGCTCCCTCACCCAGCACATGTGGACGTGTCCAAAAAAAAAACACACTGCAGCTGGTTGGTGCTGAGCTGACCTGTCCTCTCCTGCAGCTGGTGTGTGACACAACAGATGCTGAGCCCTCATCAGCCTGCTCAGCTCACCACTGCAGGTGCTCTGGGCAATGTCATACTTCTGTTTCTGGTGAGTGAAATACAGGTAGATTTCCCAGAGACTGTTGTCCCCCTCCATGCTTTTCTGACCTCCATTATGATAGTTCTATGAACAGTCACAAAACCATGGTTGTAACCAGATTTTCAGTCTCCTATTCTCCAAGCAAACAGGGAAAAATAAAAAATTCCTGTTTTTGAGAAGCTCAGTGGCAGAAGGGTGGGTCTAAGCAACAGAGTAAAAAGTAAGGGAGAAGAAATTCTTCCTAAGGCTCCAGGTAATAACTTACAGGATGCTTTCTACAAACTACAGAAGGATCACTTCTTTGTAAATTATGTGTGTACTATGGCACAAAATACCTTTATTGAAAAAAAACCCAAACAAACCAAACCCAATGCTAAAAGGTAAAAACATGCTTAAAACATACCCATACATGTTAAGACAGCCATGGACATGAAAAAAAGTACTCAGAGTACCTTCATATTATTTTACTAGCAATTGTGATAACGATACTCAACAGAACCTACTCGTAGCTGTTCCACCAGCATTGAGAGGGGAGAACCTGGGGTGTCTACACAAAGGCAGGGAGAGACTGACACCCCTCCTTGGCTGCAGCAAGAACCACTAAATGCAGCAGGTAGGGTAGATGCAATTAATGTCCTTTAAAAAAGCTGCAATGGCAACACAGCCTTTCAGAGAGATGAATATAATGGTAAAACCACTAATGAGAAAGCTAATTGATTCAGCAGGTTAGAGCAGTAATGAAGAATCATCTACTGGATGCCTAAATCAGATCATCTGACACCTGCAGAGTACGAGTGTGCCTCATCCAAAGGAGTGGGCCTGCTGTTAGCCTGTTAATAATTTCATTGTTCATTTCTTGCTTCTTAATCTATTTGTTTCACCCAACTTTGTGTGTTTTATTAAACAGAAAAGCAAACAAACAAACACACTCTCTCACTGTAACAATGACATTTCACAACAGCTACCTCTCTTGATTAATGCAGTTTTCAACTACTTGCAATGAATTGAGTAATCTGATATTTACTAGATCATAACCATTTTTCTTCTCCAAGCTATAAATGGGGCACCCTCAGGGGACTGTTGCAGCTTTCAGATTTTGTCATTTTATATACTATTTTATAGATATTTTGTATGGTTTTTGAAGTACTGTGTGTTTCAGTTTTACCAGAAATTTGTTCATTTTTTCCTGGTGTTACCACCAGTTTTCTTAGGTGGCCAAAGACAACAGAATTAAAATTCTATTGGGCCAACTGCAACCTCTAATTGTTGGCAGAAAACCTGCATGTGAATGAAGCTTACCTGGTGGGTAAGAAATTGAGTGTCTGGATCTTTCTGCTGTTTCAAGGGTGGGTTTATGAAAGTAAAACAACAATCCAAGTTTTCATTGTGGGATCAAAAGCTAAATCAGGCAGCAGTGTCTATCAGAAAGTCACCTGCTATAAGACACTGTGGCCATTGTGCACATTTTATTAAGAAATAATACTGCAGCGTTTTATAACCCAGATTCAGAATACCAAAATATCAATATCTTAAGAGTCATTGCACAGAAAGAAGCACAGCTGAGAATTCCCCATCATGTGAAGCAGGCACTTATCCTTGGCAAGTAAGCAAACATTCTTGCCTCTCAAATAAAGTATGTCAATAAAGACATCATAAAGTGCTGACCCTGGAAGGTACCACCACTTTGGGCTTCACTGAGTTGCTTCTCTTGGGACACAGAGTCACTTGTATGAGCGAGGTATGTATTCAGAACATGTCAGCTGTACAGCAAGAGTACAGACAAAGTTCTCTTTCTGCAAATCCAAATGGAAGGAACAAAGATCAAAAAAAATAATCAAGGGTTTCTTAACAAGCTGTCTTACCATTCAGGTCCTGTGTCAAAAGAAACTATTCTCAAGCTTATTTTGGGGGCAATACTTGTATTCGCTGCTCTTGAGATCTGACATGCTTCTCTTCCACCCACCATCCTACTCCTGCATCTGCAAGAAAGCACAGGGAAATCTTTTAAGTTTTTTTGTAAGTCAAACCTCTCTGTGTTCAGTGTTTTGGATGATAAGACTGTCGTCTTCAGCTATATTAAAATTTTAAAAAATGTATAACTACTCCCCTATTTAAAATGAAAGAACAGCAGTTGGTAAACCAACCTGCTTCAGTGAGGTTTACAATGATATACATGTGTTTAACTCCTCAACATTCAACAGCATACCAACAGAGAAATTCTGCCACAGAAAAAAACGGGTCTGTAAACATTTGAAGGACTGTAAAGTCCCCAATTAGACTTTCAAGACATTCATCTCTGATTCTTCCCAGGGTACCAACACTAGAACATTGTTTTATTCCAGAGTTTAGATATATTGGTACACCTGTGTCTACTTACTACCCACATGCAAATTAAATGAGCCAGGTTCCATTTGCCTTTCCAATCGGAAGGCCAATGGTGTACACAAACATTTTCTTCCTGTGACGCTGACAGTTTGAACTGCCCCACACCCTGTGATGACCATTCTTACCCTATTTCCAGCACACACTGGACCAGTACAGTTGGTTTGGCACTGCATTCTGAACTGGACCAAGGTATGGGTCACCACCTGCACCCTGAGCACTTCAGTATCACGAGGGGCAAGGGTGGCACAGAGATGGATACAAACTGCTTGAACCAGTACTGCCACCAAAAGAAAACTTTGTCAAACTACAGCATTAAGATACAAACCCAATCCATTTAACTGCTTTTTACTGCACTCTGGAAGGTGTTTTCTCAAAGAGCAGACTGTCAATATCCTATTTACTATTTGGTTCAGAAAGGGGGGGGGTTGTTTGTTTGCTTTAGCATGACAAACTATGCTCCTACTACCACATTACAAGGAAGAGAAAGTGTTTCCCTGGGGTGTCAGCCAGAGGGATGTAAGATCTGTCCACTGCAGCTTTAGAGACTCTCCCATTCATTTGCTGGTGATGTCAAATCCTGACTGTGGCACATTGCTACATATTGCAGTGCTATCCCTTCTGCTTCCTCCCTCTCCTGTCAGGCAGATAGTTTTTTTTTCTTGTTGTCCTCTCGTATGTCTCCTTTATTACTCTGGTTGCACTGTCATTTATCTGAGTTTGACCTTTCTCACATATCTTCCAATTGTCATTTGCAGTTTCCAGTCACTGTTTCTGTGTTCAGACGGACTCAGTCTCAAACATTGAACATTTTGCTATAGCAAGGTAGTCTCTGCAGGGAGACATAGAGCTTCTGCTCTTAGTGCCTTCCAGAAATGTTTCTTTAATAACACACATAAATATTAAAGGAAGAGAAGGAAAATTCGGAGGAAGAGAAGGAGGGTTTTGTTATTTTTTTCTGACCCAATTTCCATCCTTCACTTCAATTAGGTTCTCAGAGACAGATGAACTTCTGCATCCTTTTTCCCTCCGATACCTTCTGTACAACTCCATATGGATCTTCAAAAAACCCTGTCTTGCTCAACCTTCCCTTCCTGTTCTCTGTCTGCATGAGTGCCCTATTTCTATTCCTTGTTTCTTGGTAATTGTATTCAAACACTCTCTTTGTTCTTTGTTTGCTAACCTGCTTTTTTTTTTTCTCTAGTCAGCTTATCTCTTTTTTAGTCCTTTTGATTAAAGTTCTCAATTCATTTAGTATCTTTCTGTTTCTCCCCAGTCCTTCTAAAGTGAAACTACAAAGCGCTGCAGGGAATGCTTGTATTTACCTCCCAATTCTCTTAGCCAGGCTTTCAGGCTGACTTGTGAGCTGCATACTACCACATCTTTAAAGTTTCCAAACCTACACTGAGCCATTTTACTCTTCCCTTCCTATTCTCCTCTAACAATAGCAGTAACTTTACTTTCTACACTCATCACGATCTTTTAGCATTGTCATTTGCTGCTACTGAAGTCCTTTCCTGATGATCAGATACACTGAATAACCTACATGATTTGGAGGGAACATCTCTGTGCTCTGGCAGCATAACTGAGATAGGAGTGGAGAAGTGAGAGGTTGCTACACTGTGCCTTTTTCAAAACACACATTATGCCACACTTTTTCATCCTCTATCTGAGGAAGCAAGGAAACTGGAGGAGTGTTCAACTGTAATTCTCCTTGGATTTGTCTTATATTTTTAAACAACTAGGGGAAACAGTGAAGAAGTGTATATCATAGCTTGGTTTAATTTGGGCTTTCACTGTTATTCCAAAATATAATTTTTCTCCTTCCACAGGCAACATCCTGGTTTGCAGCCTGAATGTGTTCCTACTCAACACATCAATACCAGTGAGTTCATCTTTCCATTTTCACTGAAGTTGCTTAGTAACAGAAGATGAGGGGAAAGCGTGTCCAGACTGCATTGCAATGTCTTATCTTCAGGTTCATTGAAAAAGGACTAATGGACCACCAATGTGAAAATGTTGTTCATATTTGAATCAGTGGGTCCATTTGATATTCCTCAAGGAGCTTTTAGAAGAATGTTTTTCTCATATTTCTTTTTAGCACATATATTTTTATGTCAATGCCCTTTGACTATGCCACATCTAAGAAATAAAAAAGTATTCTCTTATTTTATTTTCTTCACAAGGCTCTCTAACCACTTTTGTAAACACACAGGATAAGAGTTTCCATATTTTGGGCAGACACAGTTTCAATCACTTTATAGTATCATTTTGAAAGTGAGCTTACAGTGCATTAAAAGGACAGACAATCTCAAGACTTCTTAATAGTGTGAACCTGAGCTTAATAAACACACAGTATCATGGATGAGTTCCCTCACTACTATGATGCTGAGAATGATCTTCACTCCCACAGTGACTGTATAACATCATTCTAAAGCAGTACTGCATTAAGCAAGTGTGCAGGTGGGATTTTCAGGTCTTCAGCTGTTGTCTAACTGCAGTTCCTGGTAAGAACACAGTGCTTCCAAAATCTATGACAAGACTTTTAATTATCTTTCAAGAAAATTTCGTATTAGGAAAAACAAAACAAAAGAAAAACCACCCAAACCCAACACCAATTAAATAAAAAGAAAGGTCATGCAGAAAGGTCAACAGAAACCATTCCTGAATACCAGTCTCCAGACCTGATTTAAGATAGAGTCAGCTCAGGACTCTTTAGCAATGCAATCAAAGCTGAATTTTATGTCCATTTTTATGTCCCTTTGATCTTGCACTATGAAAAGAATTTCTTCTCTAATTTCTACCTTCACATAAACGTATTCCCTACAGAAACATCTCTTTTCTAGACTAGCCCATTGCATCCAAAGCCAAGAGCAGTAGCCATCAGAGCCAAAACCTATCTAGAAGTTGCTTCCTATTTATTCTGATAGGTCCAGTGGAAAAGGAGAGTAAAGTCCAAGAGTGTTCTGCTGGTTTTGGCTGCGATAAAGTTAACCACAGGAGCTGGTATGTGGCTGTGTTTTGGATTTGTGCTGGCCTATCCATGGAAAGTGGCTTTTGCTTTACCTCAGCCCGTGAGTTTTCTTACTTCTACCCTTCTCATTCTGTCCCCTGTCCCATGGGGGTGAGTGAGTGACTGGCTGTGTGGGGCAGAGCTGCCAGCTGGGGTTAAAGCAGGGCAGGGGTGTTTCCTCCACTCCCTACACCACCAGTCCCAGTAGGAAGACAAGCAGAGGGCAGACAGAGCAGAGCTGGATGCATGGACACTGCAGCTTAGCAGCCAACTAGTGCTGGTGTTGTGCCCCAGCGTGGGGAAAACTTGGACAACTCCCTGCACTACATATAAAGCCAGTGCAATGTGGGACTTGTTATGTATGTGCTGTGACCTGGCAGCAAATGGCTCAACCCATACTGTGAGTTATATACCTCAATTGCCTTGTAATATTGCTGTATGAACAACCTCTGCTAGTTCTTCTTCATCCACACCCTTGTCATGAAAAGCTTCTCCTACTCACATAGATGAAAGTGGGTGATGGGAATAAATACTGACTATGTGCTTGAATGTATGAAATATGTACCTATTACAAACACAGCTTTTCATTTATCTGTTAACAATGAATAATAAACAGTACTTTTAAAAGATGAGTGCTGGGTTCAGTCTTGGATATTTTTTTGTTTTGAAAAGGAGAAATATATCTGTATATCATTACAAAATACTCGAGGTCTGTGTGAGACTACCTCTTGATCATTAGTTTGTTTTTTATTTTTGTGTTTGAAGCTTAAGAGAAAATGTGTTGCTGCTGCACAACACTACTTATTCAACGTCTTCAAATCCCCAAGGCAAAGAGTTTGGTTAGAAACAAGCTGGCAGAGTACAGATCATCATTAAACTGAAAGGGAAGCTTTTTAAAATTAAAGATTAAAAAAAAAAAAGGGATAAGAAATACACAGTTTGACTAGGAACTTAGAAATGGATGGCCAGGACCCTACAGGAATATCTTTAAATACTTAAGGGTGCATTATTCATGGCCTTGCATTATGCATTTATCGTTACTCTCAACCTCAGTATCATAACAGAAAATAAGTGTAATGACAAATTATACCTATAAATCCTAGCACACAGTTGATACTTCTATTGCATGTTTCCCTTGGGAGGTTTGTAAAATTCTTTAGAAACTACAGTCTATATTTTGCAGAGTGATAATTGCTTTATCTGTGCTGAGATTACAGGAGCAGTTTTATTTGATAAATACATTCGAATTTGGCCCAATGAAGATATTTCCTGATCTACCACTGAAATATAGTCATACCTATAAACCACATGAAGTCAAACACCTTTCAGTGCACAGTGTCACTACAGACAAGGCAGGAAGAGAAGACACTGAAAACAGGTAAAAACAAAATGAATAAAGATATTAATACGATACAAAAATAGCTTAAGCCTGTACTTTGACAAAGAGTCTTGAAGATTCTTAAATGTCTACACAGACATAATAAAAGAGAAACATCTGCCAAAGTGAAGCCAGCATCATGCTCCATGCTGTAAGATGACTGAAAGAAGCAGGTCCTACACTGCAAGCAGCACTGCCTCTTCATCCTCTGCCACCAGCACCTGAGCTGTCATCCACTGTATTGCAGGTTGCTCGACACAGTCACAAGTGTAATAAAAAGAACTAGACCATGTCCCAAAGGAATGGAATGAAAGACAGAAAAAAATATGAACGATAAAATTCCATTGCAGATACTTTCAGCTTTTCTGTGTTTTTTCCCCATTTTCCTCATCTTGAATAAGGGAGGTTCCCTTCTTGGTTTGTGTGCTTTGTAAATAGTAGCAGCCATTATTTATTCAACATATTTGCTTTTTGTAACATTGGCTTTAATTTTTAATATTCACATTGATATTCTTCTTCAATAGCATTGTGTGCAGGGGCATATCTGTTTGTATTTATTCATTAGCATGTTGCTAATTAAATATGTGTTTCATTAAACTTGTTTAAAAAAAAAAAAAAAGAAGTTGACAAGAATGAAAATACTGAACTACAACACCCCAAGGCTCTGAAAAAGCTTCCACAGCTTAGTTGTTAAAAGTAATGTGGGCAGCAGGAGTGTCAAAAGCATCTAATGTTTTCTGCACAGTCCCAAGTTTAAACAAAATGCGTGTGCTAAAGGTAGCAGGTAAAGTTAACATGTATCTGTCTGCTTAGAATATTCATGCACGGAATCAAAGCACTTCAGTTACTTTTCCTCTGGCTGCTCCCCTGGCTGGCTTTTTACCACATGCATTATTTTCTTAGAAGATTCCTTTACAGAGATCTACAGAGATACATCACGCAGAAATGAGTATAAAGAGATCGCCTGCTTTATTTTTGCATGGTGAATATTAAGGAACTGTTTTTCTCTTCAAAGCCTAGAAGCCCAAGTCCCTGCCCAGCTTCTTAAATGCCACTGCATCTTCAGTGTTGCCCTCTGACATCCCAATCTGCAGCAAAAGAGACTCAACAAGAACCTTAAATTTAGGATGGCTACAAATGGAAACTCAAGGCACAGACCTTCAAGGATATTTCACTAGTGTTTGATCCTGTGCTGGCTGAACTTTCCCAGGTAATTCTGCTGAGCTTTGCCATGCAAGGCTACACCCACTGCTCCTGCCTTCACTAGCTCACCAATGTAGCGTGACAGCTGGCAGGGACAAGTTCCAGTGAAAAATGGGATTTGCACTTCTGACTTCAAACTGTCACCAAGCTAAATCTCTGGTGCCAACCCCATCAGAACAAGTGGTGAATATCTCAGATCAGATACATGGGAAACTCCTAAAGACAAGTTGTTCTGTGAATATCTGATCACAAGAACTGGATGGCAAGGAACGTATCCTGAGATGGTAATGGACAGCTACAAAAACGCTGTTTGTTTTTACCCCTCAGGAGAAAGAGTGAGAAAACAAGCCTGTGACTGGCACAGAAAGAATCACATCAGGTTGGAACACCAGGAGTTATGACATGAACTCAGAGATTTGCAGGAACATTATAGCAATCTGTAGTTATTGCAGTAATGGCACATAAAATGAAAAGATATTTCAGGGGAAATCACCAGTTTATGTAAAACAAAAGGGTAGGCAGATGAGAAATTTTTCCACAGGAACATTTATTATTCATTTGCCATGACTACTCACAGACAGATTTGATGATGGTGGACACAGAGAGAATGACCTGGGTGCTAGATGAAGTGAAATTGTACTAGCTATAAAAATGTGCTTGTTAGAAGGAATAATGATGGCTTCAAGGATACAGAAATAAAAGATAAGTTTTAATAAAAGGTGTAGGGCATGAAGCAAAGCATTGCAAAAAGACAGTTGTAAGTCTCAGCGTATGTGAAGAAGGAACTTGGATGGATACTGTACATGATAACATATAGTAGAGTGTAAGGAATGATAAACAGAAGAGAGATCAAGAGTGTACAGAACAGACAGAGTGAGGAATGGCACAGAACAAAAGGTTTAGAGATAAACACTTATGGAGCAGATGCAGAACACAAAGTGCAAGAATGACATTCAGCTCCACTGTCACAGCTGCACTGGCAGATGGAAAAATACAAATAAGACATAAAACAATGCTCTAAGATCCATAAGGTGCTGTTCCATGCTTACAATACTCCTAAATGCTCTGGTTTACTTTTCAAAAAGAATCAGTATTTAATCTCTAAGTATTTAAATACAATATATTCTGTGACCATATAGGCAAACAAATGGTTCTCACATGTGTATTTACTCTCTTTAGCCATTTACTTCTGACTTGCCCTCAAGAATCTGGACAGCACTAGGATATGAAACAAAAATCATGAGATGAAAGTTACAGATAATCACACAAACAAGGAATGGCCTAGTCTTTATATGTAGTAAATTGGTCAGTTGAGCTGTTGGCTGAGACCAAAAAACAACAAAATTGAATTCAAATTTAGGCATATTTAACAACATATGGAGTGTTTTCATTCAACTGGAAGATTAAATTTTTATTATTATTTCATCAAACTTTAACTATCATCTGGAAGAAGTAACTTGTTTTTGTTATTTCCTTAGGATATTTAATTCTTTTACAGTAAAATATTAATGTTCAATCATGTATATTTTCCTTCTGTTCCTCATTCTCTCCAGTTTGTGTCCATTTAAATGTTAAAATAACATAATTGAATAATTTCTTCCTTAGTGTTCACAGACTATTTCCATGATGAAATAAAATTTATTTACCACTGCATGTTTATTGTACATGAACAGACTGAAACACAAACCTTTTTCAAAGACTTTATAATTTACTGTGTACAGAAAAAAAAAAGGGGGGCAATTTGATAATGGAGAACAGTTTAAGTCATACTATTTGGTCTATTGATCAAGTAAAGGTAAAAGACTGCCTAAGACATGCTGTAAAATCCTAAAGTCACTCAAGTGACTTAACTGATTTCCATGGACCTGATTTTCTAGGCAGAATTTCTGGCAGAATTTATTGAAAACACAGAGAAGTTGCTCAGTAGACAAGAAAGAAAGAAAGATCATTCCAGATATGAACTAATTATCACAGAGACAGTCAAGATAAAGAAATAAAGGTCATATTAGGAAGAGGGATGAATAGATCAAGTGAAATAGCACAACAAAAGGTTGTGAGAAGGAGAAGACAATTTTCACTGATGAACAGCACTGAGGAATCTGTGGAAGGAGTGAGAACAAAAGGAGGAAAGAAGAAATTAAATAGAAGCAAGACAAGGTCTGCACATCTGCAGGGGTAGCAAAGAAGACTCAGATTAGAGGAGTATAATGAATACATAGATTCATACATCTATTCCTATCAGAATAGAACAGAGAAAAGAAAAACAAGCCATTACAAATGTCAAAGTTAACATAATATTTACAAGGAAGACAGTAAGGAATGACTGGATCCACACCATAGAGATAAGGGTAGAGGAAGTAGATGATAGGATCAGCTATAAAGATGGCAGCATTCAGATAGTGACAAAATAGCAAACATGATCCAAGTGATAGTTTAAGAAGCTGGATGACAGGTCGGGAAAAGAGGATTCATCTGAGTATGGGTATTGACTATGTCAGTCATGCATGTCAGAGGAATCAGGAGAGGGCTAGAGGCAGAGTAATTTAACTGTAAACAGCAGAAATTATTCTTCTATCATTACCATCCTTTCAGGAGTCCCCCTGCAAGCCAGCTGTGAGGCTCTATCAATTAAGACCTGGACTGTCTGCTCAAGAAAGTGAAGTAATAGTTTCTTAGGTTATTTTTTGATTCTACTTGGTTGTGCTAGAGATAATCTTAACATAAAGAGGGTATAATAATTCATACATAAAGTAATTGCTCATAGTGACATAATATACCCAATAGTCAGTTAATTGATGTTATCCAGCTTTTACATAACTACAAGATTTAAGTGTTACAGATACAGGACACGGTACTGTGATATTATTTTAAATACAGGTAAAGAACTGAAGTCTAAGAACTTTTCCAAAAAATTAAATAAAATGGTAACACATCACAATCTAATTACAACACTGATCAATCTACCACAGCTTAGCCAGTATTCAAAAGTACTTACTTCCCCACAATTTATTCTCTGATTCTTTATCATGCCTGGTATAAAATAGAAACAAGAAACTATTTTGATAAGTATTCTGAAGAGTATTTATAATCATACTCTATATTTATTTATAAAAATCCACTGAAGTGTTAAAATAATATTAGAATTCATCATTTGTTATTTATGAGAAATGAAACCATAAAGTCCAGAAGTAGACTAGATTTGCCACAGCCTCCTGCCAAAATACTATATGGGTATCCACGATTTAATCCGGTACAGAAGCAAGGACATGATCCCATTTCCATTCTGCTCCTGACATCAAAGGCAGGGCAAGTGCTAACACTGTGGTTTCCCTCGCCATCAAGACCCTGTGTCCACTTCCCACATGGGAAAGAGCAACTACACTGTAGCAGCAGCTCCTGGTCAATCAGTGAACATCACTCTGCTTGACCAAATCAAAGAATGGAAATTTTTGCCATTTAGTTAATGCTTAAAACACCCCTGTATATATATTTTCAGTGTATACTGAAAATTTTGGGAAGTTCCAATAACTGGGTGGATGAGCTGGATGCCTCTCACCACAAGCACTTCCATTTTGTTTTCTACCCCCATCTCCAAGAATTTGCCAGTTGTCTTGTCTCATGCACAGGTACTAAATTCCTGGGGCACTTGACAGAGGTTTGCTCCAGTGCTTGTTGCACTAGAACAAGAGATCATGGACACTTTGGGGAACTCTTTAAACTACTAATATAAACAGCTAAGATCAAATGAAACTACTTTGAACATCATCTGGAATGAGCCATTGAACACTTGGATAGAAAATCAATACCTAAACTTTGAACTGTCTAAACCATGGAGATGTTGGCACATTATCAGCCCTGGAACCATGCACACAAGAACATGGACACTTCATTCATCTAATCACATTAATATACTCTTATGTGAACATTAAAACAATAAAATTATTTGAATGCTACGTCTGCTGAGTATCACATATTTTATACCTCCATTCCAATTCTGAGCTAAAATATCTCTCTCTCCCTAGTTCTACATATATTAAACCAAAAAGAAAAAAAGCATTATTTGTTTTCAATCCCTGCTAGTAAAGATAATGTTATTCCACTTATTATAATGAAGTTAAGTGCTTCAAAAAGTCCTTCATGTGGCAGCACCATCTCTGTCCTAAGATGAAGTGCCCATATCTACCACTTCAAAAAGCATTCTCCTTGCTATGGATAACCATTGAAATACACCCTGCACTAAAGACCCCTTCTTATTTCCTGAGAACTGAGTGTGGTGCTTAGTGAAAAACTGTTCACCACCCATCTCAACTCACAAAAAAAATCTAATGTTTGAGTACAAAGAAAAATGACAACTGCACTAACATGATTTCACTGCATCTAGTGTTCATAAAGAAATGACAATTTCAAGCTGTCACGCTGCTGAAGAATTCTAAAATTGCCGTTGATGCACCATGTAACCAGTGAACAGGTGCTAGAAATGATTGGAGCGCGGTTCATATTAAATAGAGACCTTTGGAAAGGAAAGATATATTCTGCCAGGCAAATTTGGAGAGGTTCAGCTGATAACACATATTTATGAATACTGGCAAGCAATGGCAAAAGAACAGGAGGTAGAAAGAGAAAAAAAAAATCTTGGATGAACACAGTGATATCGCAGCAGAAAAGCAGACTGTTCCTCCACTGAGAGATTATAGCCATGCACTGTGCAGGACTGTCAAACCTTTAATAATAACAATGACACAGCACGAAAAAGACTTCCCTCTTGAAAAGAAAAATCAGCCACTGCATTTAATGAAAATCCTATTTTCCTAACATTATCAGTATCTGAAGGACAATCTAGGTGCTTCGAGACACCCCATGGCCATCACCTCACAGAAGGTTAAATGGAGTTACCAACTCTTCAGCAACTTCTCTCTTTTTACTCAACTCGACAGCTTAAGGGATTCGGCTACAGATCCAAAACAACGATAGCCAAAGGTGTGTAGAAAGCTGTTTCAGCCAGCATGGAAAACAGTGGGAAGCATTTGGCAGGTTTTAATCTGGAAGTAAGACAGCCCCTTCCAAAGAAACCAGGCAGTTCAATGCCCCTTTTGTACCTCTCAGTCTCTACAGCTTCTACTGATCGTTTGACCAGCCTACCTTTGTCAGAGTTCCTGCAATACTGGGGATGGGGGTATGGAGGGATTTCTGAGGGAGAAAGAGAGAAAACGTATTAACAGCTAGAAATAAAAATCAAGCTAGCTCATTCAGCTGTTGGAAGCAGAACTTTAATGGCTGATATCAAACACTTTCCATCCTGTTACCTTCCTCTACAAAACACCTGCAAGATGCTCGGTAGCCTGGAATGTTTGTCCTGTACCTGCTAACCTCTGTGAATATTGTGCAGAGCTCAAAACATACCACATGTGATTTGGGTACCACATTTGTGCCACTATGATGTATGGGCTTGCCTTAGTCGAACAGGAGAGAAAAACAGCTACAAGGAAAAACAAAGATCATTCTGCATGTTTTCCCTGAGTCTCTTCTGATTCAGTATTAAAGTTCCTCAGACTCTCAGGCTGAAGAAGCCAGCACGAGGCTAATTGCAACAGGTAGTACCCACTCACTAATTTTTATGTACATGTGGGTCTGAAAAAAGCAAAAACCAATTCACCATAACTCTGTTATACCCAACCAGAGCCAGCTTGCACTCTACAGCATACAGACAGTTATAAATTCTACCTCGGCCCTTGGTCAGCTGCACTATTTTACTCCTGTACTTATGCTAGCCTGGACAAAACCTGCAAAGACCCCTTCTTTCTGAAATCCTGTGACAATGTTTGTCTTCCTATCTTTTTGTTTTAGTTAATTCCAGACTCTGACTATTGGATAAACAAACTATTTTCTAATGTAAAATTTCTCACCTTTATTTCAGTGGCTGAATTCTGCACCGTGTGATGGCAGAAAGTAGGGAATGATCTGATATTGTGACAATGGAAGTGATTATCAGATCTTATCAATTTGGTATTTCAGTCAACTGCCTCTAAATCTAAATTTGCATAATTTCTATTCTTCTATCCTTTTATAAATGCAAATAAAACAACAGCATTTGGGAAACAGAAGCAGGATGACAAACAAACCCTTGGGAAAACCAAGTACTGCCAGTTCTGTGCCTGAATATTTCCCCTTTCAGAGAGCCACAGTGGATAGAATTTTTTTCAAGCCTAAGACCCAGGTTTGAATTCAGGAACAACTGCGGAGAATCTAGAGAAGCTTCCAGTGAGAACTAGTTCACAAAATGTGTATTCAGAGTTTAACTCCTGTAAAGTTCCTACAAACTCAAAGCTTCTGGGTTTGAACTCATCCTTAATGAGAAAAATTCTTTTAGGTATCTCTTACTGTCTTTGATATTTGGTTCTAAGCTAGCAGAAAAAAAAGATATGGATAAGACTCTGTCAGGGTAAAGAATAAAACCCCAAATATTAAATGTCAAGTCTGACAAGAACTTTACTAGTGGCTGGTAACTGATATGACAGACATGGGTGACGAAAGTCTTGCATTCAACAGCCAAACAGCAGTTTTTGGTTCTACAGAAAAGGTATTTGTTAATACCTTAACTGTCAGGCCATGCACTTGGTGTAGTGAGAAGCACATTTCTCCTGGCATCCAATGACCTGCACTGGATATCACAAACAATTGCAACTGGAGTCAACGCAAGAAAACAAGGATCTGTTAAGGCTACTAAACATATCAGTGGGATGAAGACAAAACAGATATTGACATGGCAAACAGAACACAAGGGAACACTGTGACCTTAACAAAATCACACACACAGCCCCCACTGACAGTGGCTCTTCTACTAATTACACGGGTATTTTGTTAATGTGCCGAGAGAGATGAGTGCAGAGAATCAAATCATTCTGCTGTGTCTGCTTCTCAAATCTTTCAAAGGTCAAAATGAAACTGGAAGTAATCTAAAATGTCCTGCTCTTGCCCCTTTATCCCCAGTGACATTTTGGAACCACGTGCTGAAGTAAGCAGCTTGCCATAGAACGTACTTGGCCATGTCTCCACAGAAGGGAGTGTGTGGAAAAGCACTTAACATTTACCTATTTGTGCTCCATTTTAATCAACTGGAAAACACAGGCTGGTCAAAAACTGATGCCTCTGAAAGTCCTACTTGTAGATACTGATGTAACAAAAAGTTAGATGTGAACAAGTAATTCCATTAATTTCAATGGTCTCCTAAGGGTCTATTCTCCCAAAAGAGATGACAAGCTCTATGCTAGAAGTGATTGCCCTTAAAACTGAGTAAGAGAGATGCTGTGGTATCTCAGGGTGCAAGGTATACCCTTTAGTACAACTGCCTTCATATTTTTAAGATAAATCCTGATAAATCCATACTTGCTTAAGTATGACTTCTTTTCGAATAAGGCTTTAAACTTTCTTTTCCACACGCTTCCCCTCACTCTCCTTACATTTTATATGCGGTAAAGCATGCAGGTTTCATTTCCTGCTGAATTCACACTTTTTGTTTGCTTATATATTTCAAGATCTCAATCAATCATGTTGTCAAAACAGTCTTTTTGTATCATCTACCTACCACCACTTGTCATTAGAGATGTTTAAAGCTCCATTGCTGTAGAGAGTCTGATTTACGCTCTGACATCTCCCACACTGAGCTTATTATAGTCATGTATAAACTGCCCTTTCACAAGCTTTAATTAGGAAATAACAAATGGTTCAGGAGCATGCTGTTAGGCAGTTTATTCTTTCTAAATTCAGTATTTCCACTGTACTCCACCGATCACAATGTCGTGCTATGCAACAATCATGTTGATTTCTAAATTTTTACTTTAACATTTAAATCCCTTTGTGACCTTTTCCCTTCTACTCCTCCTTCTCCTCAAATACATTTAACAGTTTTCTGAATTGTTCTAAATGCAATATTTCTGAGTTGAAACAGGAATAAGCTAAAAATAAGCATTGCACCATCAGAAAACATTTATTTTATTAAAGGCCCACTGGAGATGTGGCTTTCTTGGTTATACACTGTACTTGGCTGCATTCTAATATACCACTATAGCCTTACAATTTCACTGAGGACTTTAATAAAAACTGAGATGAATTATATTGTTCAGTGGCTTGGAGTCACAAATTCCAGAAAGGGTTATATAGTTCAATTAACTAGTCACCACATTGCCAGAGTTTATTTTATACAGTAAAATTAACACTGGGGAAATGCATTTACGGCAGCCGCTGCAGACTGCAGTATTATATCAAACAAGGGCCAAAGAGATAATCACACAGATCCCAAAATAAATGCAGGAGGAAGTTCTAAAGTTGAACATGAATGCAATCTTTCGGATGCATATCTATGCAGCTCTTGTTTACAAAACTTCTTTTTCCCTGTCTGTAACTGGAATATTTTATTTAGAGAAGATGATGATTTGAACCTCACTGACACAAATAGTCCTGCACTACCTATTTACTTCACAAAAGGATGTGTTTTAGTATTTATGAGACATAGTCCCAGCCTAGTCCACCTGCAATCAGTCACTGCTGCTTTGCAGCAGAATAAAGACTTCTGAACAGATTCATCACTAGAACTGCCTAATGATAATTCTATTCTAAAATCTTGTTTTCACTGCACAGCACCGATTGCAGCAACAAAAGGTCTAAATGGGGTCAAGGTATTTCTCTAATTTGCTCAGCTGCTATTTCTCACCTGAGAGCTGGTTACGGTTCAGGCATGTAGCTCCCTTCCTAGCCACTGTTACCATTGTTTTGGTACCATATTTGGTTAAAATACCTTTTTCTTAGTATTTCACAACTGCTGGTTACTGTCCTGTGTAAGAAGCTTCTGCACAGCTTGATGCCCAACTACATGCTATGGCTGGGCTCTCCAGTTGGCATGGGCTTTCCAATGGCATTTACTGCCACAGGCACTTTTGGAAAGGACACTGGGCAGAGCATTAGGAATTTTAACATTTTGAGTAGTCTTCCAGTTGAGCTTAAACTCTGCAAAGGCCTAAGAATCAGCATGATGCATTGATTCCTGGAAACCTCAGCAGCAAGAACCACAAACTGCAGTGAACAGTATTTCAGCTGCCATGTTGTCTTTCATAGATATTTCCACACTAGGGGGTATTGGAATGGGATGATCTTTAAGGTCCCTTCTAACCTGAACAATTTTAAGACTCACTTTACTTTTTGAGATAAATGCACTGAAACAGCAACTGGCTTTGTCAATGCCTCACAATGTAGAATAATCTCCTGCTTGGGAACTGATACAGTTTTCCTCGATGAAAACATGTCTTGGGGTCTACTTATAAAGTCTAAAAGCTGTCTCTATAACCCTTCCTTTTGACGAGTTTCTTCCTGTGATTTTCATAGAATAAAAACACATATATACAGAAATACTAACACAATACTTCATTAAACCCACAGCACTTTCCTTTATAATGCACAAATATGTATTTGTTTGACATATGAAGACAGATGCATCATTACAGAAGTGGTGCACTGGAGTGCACTCGTGATCAAACTAAGCCTAACCTGTTGAAAATTGTATTTCTGCTTTATTAGCTCCAATCATTCATCAACTTGCACAGAAATTCTTGCTCAAATAATATCTTTCTCAAAGCATTCTTCAGGGAACAGAATACATAGCATGTTTTAAAAACTGGTATATTTTGTTTTAATAAAATGTTTGGCTTTGAGTACATAGACTGATACACTCTGTCAAAAAGTGTTAGATCCCTGGATAACTGCATAACACCAGAGTATTATTTGACACATTTTTGAAGTCTATTTTGACTTATTTTTATCTATTATTTTATTTATGTTTGGCGGTAGGGTTTATTTTTATTTATTCACATTTGCTACTTTCAAAGTTTAGTCCTGGCATTTCATCTGTAGGTACTGTGTACTTTTGGAACGCTCGAAGGGAAACTATTGGGATTGGTACAAGTGAAATTTGTACTAGCTCATGCATCCCATAGGATGTGGATCTAAAATGGTGTAGTGGAGTTAGACTGAGAGAGGGACAGATTCAACTGTGTGCTGAATGACTTCCAAAGCACAGTAATTTTCCAGTTTCCAGGAGCGTGTTTACGTTGCAAATATAAAGAAGAAATTTCCAATTCTTCTAGACCTGACTCAAACTCTTATTTCCTTATAAGGCCTGTTATAAATCCGGGTTTGTCCAGGTTATTTTGTGATGCAATGTGTTATAATATTTCTACATGAAATAAATGTGAGTGTATACTTCAAGGGTGAGTTATTCTATACCAGAGCAAGAAGCAAAAAAATTATGGAAATAATTTGTTTACAAAGTTGCAAGGAATGAAAATGACAATTTTAAAATTCTAATAAATAAATGACTACTGACCACTCTTTACAATCTGTCTGCTCTGCTGAATGTTCTACCACATTGAGTTTTCCCAAGGCAAAAATACAGTTCTAGTTTATAAATAATTTCCTGAGTTCACAGGAACACCTATACAGAACTTACAGGCAGTAAACAATCTCACAGAAGTCTGGGATATCCTTCCTTTTTACCATAAGATTTTTTTTGCTGTGGTCTGTTTTTGCAGACAGACTCTGACTACAACCATTTCCTGAGTATCTTACCCCTCCTTACAGTACATAAGCTTTTTTGGCAGGTAGATTTATTATACTAGTAACAAAATGTTTTACAAAGTCAAAGAGGCAAAATTTGGTATAGTTTGGAAATATCCCTCTGAATCAATTTAACAACCACAAATGGCCAAATCCCATACGTTGGGATGAAAATCCATGAAATCCAATGCAAGCATAACAAACTCAGAGGAGACTCTTCGTGTTCAGATGCACATGCTAGTTAGATACACAACCCAAATAGTATCACTTGTAAACTTTTTGTATCACTTGTAAACTTTTATATTATTTTCTATAGGGTTATTTTAGTAACTTGCATCATGAAATCCCTACCTTTAATTAGTAAACAAATTGAAGAATAGAAGAAAAGTTTCCCTTTTATTTCCTCCTAATATTCATCTGCTTCTTCACATACAAAATTCATTCTCAATCCTTCAAAATCCCTCTGTTACAGGTGAACAATGATAGCCCGAAAATGCCGTTATTTCTGCCATGTATTACAGTAATAGCACATTTTTCCTGTGAATTCATATACAGCTGAAAAGTCCTAAATTAAGTTTCTCTGTGTTATGAAGGTACATAGATTGAACTGTACATCAGCTGTATCTCTGCTCCTCCCAAATGCCTGACAAAGGCTCTGGATGTATAATGTACCACAGCTGTCACAGATGTAATGCCTGCACAGAATACTTCAGATATTTGTACTAATTTTCACTACAGGAGATTAGTGTTTAGTGTGAAATTTATCTGAAAATGTAGCTTTTGAAAGAGAACTGTCTGCTTTTCATTATATGTAAGGTAGAGAACAGATGCACAAACCCATTCCACCTCTGTGGGTGCTTTTAATGCTATCAAAAATTCCTTCCAGGAATTCAATTTTCTGAAAGGCAGTAAAAGCACAGAGAAGCGTGGAATTCAAGATAGCATGAGAGCACCAAAATATGGGGAAGTCTCTGAAAACACTGAAAATTTAATGGATTCAAATAAAGAGGGAGAAAGAAACAGGGATATTATTTTCCTGTGACCTTTGTTTTCTTCCCTCACTTTTCCATTCTGCTATGCAGTCTCAAGCATGAGCATGTATAGTCTTAATTAGAGTTGGAAACCTTCATGGGGAGGAAGAGCTGTGCCAAATGACGCCACAAAGCTTCAAATCTGTATCTGTAAATACCCCCATAAAGTCATAGTTAAATATGTCTGCTCTGTCTCTTGCTGAGGGATGTGAGCTCACTGGTTTTGAGCTGAGCAAAAGCCACGTAGCAGTGACATTAAGCTCAAGTTAATAAGACCTGCTGGGAGGTATTTGCTGCAAACAAAGAGGTAGACAGGCTCTTTCTTTCTGGTTCCAATATGTTCCATGTTGACTTTATGAGGTTTTTCCAAAAAAGCACAGAAATCTTAGTGGGCCGTGTAAGGAAATCACTGCTGATAAATAGCAGCAGAAGAGCTGGTGGCTGTAAGGATGAGGACCAAATTCCTAAATGACTGACAAATAAGCACTGAGAATCAGTGGAAGGTATCTAGAATGTCAGGATGCTGAAAACTAGATGGATTACAGAGCCCATCAGTTTTGATAAATAGCTCTCTTGGAATAAAGCTCTAATACCTTATTGGATAAAACACTAGTTGCTCTTCAGCTGAACAAACAGGTCAAGTGCATGTCCGGGCAAATATCTGCTCTTCAGCAGTAAAGAGAGAGTTGAGACTCTACTTCTCTTCTCTGTCAGTTTGGTTTTGGATCCATTTTGACTTCTGCTGTGCTTGTGGGGATTGAAACAGGACATATCAGAGCTGGAAGACCCATTTAACTGCGGCTCAGCAATGTGTGTATAGCTTGTTCAAAACTGGATTATTGATAGGAGTCATTCCTGATGGGTATTTACTCCTTGCCTGAGGAACACAGTCCTGCTATCATTGATTAGGCAAATATACTAGCTTATGAAACAATACACATCCAAGGAGGAGCTCACCACTTCTGTGAGTTAGCACTTGCAATCTATTTATCCTACCAAAATGACACATTTCTAAAGCTTTTACACCTGACTGAACTGTGCTGTTTTTCTAGGGGTTTCTATGATACTCCAGCTCCAACAAGTAAGATTTATAAAAGCACACAATATTTTATGTCATACCTTTCATCCTGAGATATTTCAAAACCTTAAATTAAATTATAATTTGGACAAAGATAATTTATTATTACTCTGTAGTGCAGCCCTATTCTATGCTGGGATGAACTAACCATTATTTCAAAGACCACAGCACACCAGGTTTGCAAATAAAAAAAAAAGAAAAATCCTAAAGTGACTGTTAACCTGTATGCAGATTAATATCAACAGCAAATCACTTGGGTATTTAGCTTTCTTTTAGGATTGACTAAGGAAGTCTGAAATAATTTCTCACAGGCTGCTAAATGCCAGTTAGCAGGGGGCATTTTAGCTTATTTGTTTGTCTTCTATATGAAGAAAGACTTTTGCCTACCTGAGCTAGACCCAAAACTGTCAGCTGCTCCACAGTTCCTGCAAAAACCACTGAGGTGTCCAGATCCTGAGAAGTATTTGAAATTAATATTTGAAACCATCTGGTCAAGAAAAATACACTGAAGCTTGAAAAAAAACAACTGGCAGGAGACAGAGGTATAATTAATTCAATTTTAACATACACACTGAGGCAGTGCTGAGGCAGGATCAGGGAAAGCAAGAATTTAATTTCTCTGTTCCGAACTTTCTGCCACTCTGGAAGAATAACTACGACTACTGCTGTCTGAAAACGCTTTCAGCAAAAGCCTTAACACTCCAAATGGTCCCGCAAATCTCATTCCTGTATGGTTTTTAAGTTGTTTAGTTCTGAATCAGCAGTCTAAAAGTGTGTTTAAACACTGCAGGTAACCATTTCCCATGGAACAAATAGGGAGGAAATCAGGTTATAGCGAGGGCACCCAGCAGGACTCTTCTACTGTCTACTCAGTGTCAATGTAAACTGATTCCTTTAAGAAAGACACTCAGGGAGAAGTGAACAGATTGTGGGAAACATGTTCTGCATGCAAGAAAGAGTGAAGAGATGGAATACTGGATACTATGAGATAATTATGCACAGGGAAAGAAAGAAGAATCAGACAGGGTAGCAGCAGAATAACAATATTTCAGGAGATGGGAGCTGTACAAACTAGGCTGACTTGCAGCAGCACAAGGCAGATAATAGATGAGCATCCTCTCTCTGTGCTCACTTACTAATTCATGGAAAATAACTGCCACGCTGCAAGTTTCTGATGGTTTATCACTGTTCAGGTCTCTAATACTACTGGTTTTGCCAACCACTGACTTATGAACTAAATAAGAAACATACTACAGAGAACTGTAAATGGTTATACATTAAATAAAAAACAAAACTCCAAACAAACAAACAAAAAAAAAACAAAGCAAAAAAACCACTTTCAGATTGACCGAAAAATTGATTATGACAGTTGCAAAAATGGAGAAAAGGTTGCTGTAATAACCACAAAAAACACCTAGAAAGATGCTAAGTAGGCACAAATCTTGAATGTAGGCAGCCCAACACCTTTCTGCATGTGACTTCACGAAGCTATATGGTGGCTATAAGGATCAGCATCTCCCCAGGTACAGTCTCATAACACATCATGTCACCCACTACAAAAAAATTGAGCAATCAAAGGAGAAGGCAACTGGAAATGTACTTCACTGATACACTATCCAGCTGTTCTAAAAGATTTCAAATAGTTCTAACAAGGATCTAGTAGAACATAACACATTTAGACTATCAAGAGTGGGATTACTTTAGCGATTAATAAAAAATGCTGACACTTTTGATAGGCATTTTTACTATTTTGAAGTTTTTTAGTATAGTGTCATTAAAAGGGCTACAAAAGTGATGCACAACCAACAGAAATGACCCAACAGAAACCCTCCTGGAGCAAAACAGCTTCCTTGGACACTGCTTCAGCATCTGGAAGAGAGGGCTGTGTGCAGCCGAGGATCAAGACAAGAATGCTACCATGATCTCATCCCTATGAGTGAACTGAGCACAGCCTAAAGGTATAGGAAAACAAATTTAATTGTTCTGTAATTTCAAATCCACTTGACTATTGTGGGTTTCAAATTTCAACTGTTAATGAATTCTTTTTTAGTAGAAATAATACAATTTAAAAAAAAGGCTTTAAGTATCTATTGGGAAAAATGTGGTAAAAATTCATCAGGGAAGCAAAAGCTGCTGACAAACAAAAAAGGTAAATATATATATGTGTGTGTGTGTATACATATATATATATATATACATAGGTACACATGAGAGATAACTGGCCTAGGTCAGCTGAGGACTGAGTGTTCTTTTTCCTTTTGTGCATATGCACAAGAAAAAAGAAAAAGAATTTTTAAACTGACTCATCTTTGAAACAAGCAAGGATTTCATGAGCCGCAAAAATTGAGTCAAAGAAGTTCTTGAACCTTAAAACAGATGACCTCTCCTTGTCCGTTTAAGTAATCAGTAAGCCTATGGCAAGGTCTGAGCTTTTGTTTATCTTACTTCTGAATCTGCTGCTTCCCTTCTAAAACCTTTATAAACAGAGCAACAACACAAAGTCAAACTGTGATTTGAGCACTGTGCTGCAATATATGGCATATCAGGAAAATAAAACCTAATTTTAGACTATGACAAAGCAACAGCCATGATTTTGCCAGTTTTAAACATTTGCTCTAGGAAAAAGGAAAGGGAGCACGGCACAAGTCATCACGAGACAAGATTCTGAGATTCCACCACCTAATTCACAAATTCTAATTACCTCAAGAGCATGAAGACAAGGTAAAATTAAATAAAAAGAGAACACTGTAGATAGCCACCAAAGAATGGCAGCTGCCTAAATACTGCTGTAACTGCAAGTTCCCATTATGTTACACAAATAACAGAGGTGTATATGCTGCTGTGGCTGCAGAGTGTTAGAGACAAGGGGTAACTACAGCAAGAACAAGGAGCCTTCATAGAATACAAATCATAGATTTCAAAATTGGAAAGGTTTCAGGACTAATGAAGTGAGAGCAAACAGGAGCTTTCTGCATTGCTGAAAAACTAGTCAACAAAATTAGGGAGCAAATGAAACACTCTGGAATGGCTAGTAATTACTGAAGCTTACAAATGAGAAGTGTGATACACAGCCACAGAACACCAGCAACAGAAGAAGCCCAGATATTGTAATTCCACAAAAAGATAATCGTGTGTATAATAAAGTAACAAAGAAAATTGTGGTAACCAGGAGATCAGAGAGGATTCTGCAAAGGATAATAAAAAAGAGGGAGTAATACAGAATAATTTCAGAGACCAAAATGAGGAAGCTGGGGAGAAAGAATGGTAAGGGAGTAGGAGGGCTTTTATAACATGCTTGAGAGAGATTTCTCTTTTTTTGTTTTAAAGACTGAGCTAATTAGACACTGAATAGTCATCTAGAACAAAGGTTAAGCATCAGCTTTTAAGACAGAACAGAGTACTCAAGGTGAACCTATCACAGACTTCCACGTTGCAAAAAAAGATAGAAGAAAGAGGATGGAAGATGGGCTTAAAATTTTAGGGACAGAAATAGCACATGAAGTGACAATTTCTCCTGTGGTTTTGCTATTGTTGAGAACAAGTGGCATGCATATAAATCACAAAGCATATTTTCTTGATGTGCTTTTAAAAAGAAAATATCACGGTGCAATAGCTTACTGTTAATGGAAATATTCTAATTATTGAATATATGTGAAAATAACAACCACACGCCTCAGAAGAATTTTATCTTGTAAAATGCAGTTGTTTTTTCTGCTTGTTATAACATGATTCCTGGAAATGTGATTGCAACCAAATATTCCTGTTAATGCAGACCAGGGCCTGTATGCGTCAGCTCTAAAGCAGAAGGGGAAATGGATCGACAAGAATTATTTTGGGTAACACTCCATTCCATACATAATAATCCTTTATTTCGTTATCATTTGGCCTAGTAAATTACTTGGTGGAATCTTGGTGGAAACTCAGTACTGTATGAATACCAGAGGAAAAAGCTGGTTCAAACAGTTCTCTGCTTTGTGTGATCACTCCAACAGCTCACCCCAGTCCCCAGTCAGGGCAGTGTCAATCTGTACCAGGCATCTTTCTCAACTTCTGCAGCCACAGTGCACTGTTTAAGGCTACTCCTGGGCTCTTTCCTGATGTCCAGGGGAGGGCTGCCACATTGCTTCTTTTATCTCTTTCACTCAGATGCAACACTATTCAAGCATTTCTGCTGTATGTATTTATTAGTAACATCTGAACTTCTAAAACCGTATAAAAATTTTCAAAATATCCTAGGAAAATACATAAAAAATATCATCCAATCAGAGGGATTGTCTGTATGTTTTAAAAATTTTTTCAATGTTTTTTCTAAAGAATCATTTTACTAAATGTAACAGAAATCTAAGTATAAATATTTTATTTGAACATATATTGGTCGTTTAAAGGCAACTTATATGTATTTTGAGAGCCTAAATGGACTTCAGTTGTTCTTTCTTTGACATATTAAAAGGCAATACATTACTGCTGCAAGAATTACAGACCCTACATTTCTCAGTAAATATATATCTTTTGGTATCTTTTTTCCCTAGGAATATTTAATGAGATGTGGTTGACTGGGTTTTTTTTGAGGGGGTGAGGCGGATAGCAGGGGTGGTTTTTTGTTTTCTTGTGGTTTTATTTTGTTTATTTAAGTGATAGTTACATTTTACAAATCACAGAAAAATCCAGGTTGAATTCAAACTGGAACTGGCTAATCCAAACTCCTGTTCAAAGGAGGACCAGCTATGAGATCAGTCCAGATTACCCACCACTTAACCTACTCATGTCTTGAAAATCTCTCAGTATGAAGACTATGCAACCTCTCTGCACAGCCTGTTTCTACGTTGTACTGTCCCAAGAATAAATTTTAAAAAAAGTAATAAATTTTAATAAAGATTTTCCTTCTATCTGGTGAGAACCACTCTGCCCATTGTCTTTCATCTTCCCACCAGGCACCACTGAAGACACTCACAGGCACTGGCAGGGTGGTTTTAGGCCTTCCCTCCCTTCTCCAGGATAAACAAGTCCACTGCCCCATGCCCAGCCTGCAATCCCTCTGCTGAGTCCACTCAGGAAAATCAGTGGTTTATTTGTACTGGGTGTCTGTAGGGATGGGGATGAAACTGGACACAATAATGTGGACATGGTCTACCAACATCAGAGTAAAAGGTGAATAATCACTTTCCTTAATGTCCTCCTGGCTGTGCTCCTGCTCCTGCAGCCCAGGTTGCTGCCAGGCTGTGCTTCTGGCTCAAGTTCAGGTTGCTGCCAGCTGCTTTTCAGCAGAGCTGCTCCCCAGCCTGTATCACTGCGAGGGGTTCGTCCCTCCCAGCTGCCTTTGCATCAGCCCCTGGTGGACTTCACAAGGTTCCTGTCTGCCCGTTCTTCCAGCCTCTTTGGGTCCCTCTGAGTAGCAGCATATTTGCTATTCCCCAGAAATTCCTGTCATTGAAAACTTGATGAGTGGTGGATCTCATTAGCTACAGAAGGTTAAGTTGCCTATTTGATAGAACAACTAAAATTCCCACTACCTTAAATAGGTGATTCCATGTACAGAATTTAATTGGAATGACTGATATGTAGTTTGACCTACACATGTATAAAAAAATACCTGAATTAAGAACGTTAAGTACAAATCTATGTTGAAATGCTTCCCCTAAAACAAAGGGCAGATCCCAAGTCCAACAGATCACTCCTCTGCTGATAGCACTCCAATTTAATCCAGAGTATTGCACATAACACTGTGGGGGAATTAGTCTCATAATACCTGTAAGTGTGCAAAAACTTTCTAAATAGAGAAAAAGCAAGTGAAAATGTAAAGGTAAAGAGAAAAGAGTTGATTATTTTCCTGTGTAAGCATTAGAGAACACAATATGACTGTGAATCACAAAGCATAAACATCTGAGGTGTGATACTCCAAGTACAGTACTTCTGGAACAACAAATTTGGTGAAACATGGAAAATGACTAGATACATAAAATATCAAGCTGCAGTGTCAGTTAAGTGACAGGTAAATTAAAACAAAACGGAACAAGGACACTGATTTGGTTCAAAATTCTATGTCTGCAGCAAGAATTACATAAATAAATTGGCAGGCAGACACAGAGATTTCATATAGAAGATGACAACAAAACCAGCAGAGAGTTATGAAATTGTGAGTTGTTATTACAATTCTTGGAGACATTTTTTGACCTTCTTCAAACTATTTATATTAGAGAAAGCCCAGACACAAACATCAGAACACTGACCACGCATAACTTAACAATTTGGTTGGATGTGCAATTGCTGGGGACTGTAGTCTATGAAGTCAGTTATGTAGCTGACTTTGAGCCTTGTTAGCCAGTTTATGCTTCCACGGGTTATGCCTGAGCTGCCAGGACAGCTCTCTGACCTGTTGCCATTCACTTTCCTGAAGACTTCAAAAAGGCAGACAGCAGGATGGTGGTAAATCCCATTTACTCCAGGGGCTCAAACAACACCCTCTCCTACAGCTGTGGTCTGAAGGGGCAGTTCTGACAAGAACTCTTGTATGCTGAACAGGAGAAGAGCCAATCTCTAGGTAGTAAACATTACACTGACACTACACTTGAAAGAGCCTGTACCAGGCTTTTGAAAGAAAGACTGGAAGACCCAGCAGGACTGGTGAAAGGGTTGCAAGCATTGGAACAGAGGCTGCCCACAGCTGTGGTGGAATCACTGTCCCTGGAGGGAATTAAAATATTTAGATGTGGCACCTGGGGACAGGATTTAGTGATGGGCTTGGCAGTGCTGGGGGAATTGTTGGACTCAATGATCCTAGCGGTCTTTTCCAACTAAATGATTCTATGACTTGGATAAACAGCTAATTTCGTGACTGTTAGATGACGGGGGGGCAAAAAAAAGCAAGGGGGAAAAAAGAAGCAAAATCTAGGTTGCTCTGGCATCTGCAAGACCAAAATTGCAAAACAAAGGTAATACTGCTGCTAAAAATGTCTGGAGGAACTTTCTACAGGAATGACCAGACATACGGAAATGATCAAGACAGGATGTTTAAAAACATTCTGGCTGAAAACAGTCCCATTGTCAACAGAGGCAAAATAATACTGCATTTATTCCTGGTCCAAACTGTGTAAACTGAAACATCTTCATTATAAGTGGCTTAACCTGCAAGGTGTAATCTTATACTATGATAAACTGGGAATTTACTCATGGTCAATTATCCCATATCAGCTGGGGGCAGGTGGAGGGGGAGGATGAAATTCCCTGCTGAGTGCCAGTAATTTCTTAAATAGCTGAATCTCATTTGCTTGTTATAGTCCAAACATCATTTAATTATCATAACAGTGCAGAACATGTGGCAGTTACTGACCAAAATCTCCAATTTAATTCTCTGCAGTACAAATATGCCAGGTGTAAACCAAGGGTGAATTTGGCTTCTGGAAAGGACTATATATGCAACTCTTTGCCCAGGATCCCAATGATTTTTGAGAGCTTCTGTGAGGAATGACTTGAATAAAAGTATATGGAATCTGGTACCTTGAAGAAACAAACCTACTTTAAAAGGTAAATTCTGAGTGCCTTGCATATGCAGAACTCTCCTAGACAAGTTTCAAATGAGTCCTGCTGTTACTGCATCACACTGCTGTATTCACAGTAAGGAATAAAGAAATGTAAACATGAAAGATCTTTAGAAAGTGTACTTCCTTAGAGATTTTTTTTTCCTCTTTATATTTCAATTTTTTGTTCCATTTCCACCAAGCCTGTTTTTCTGTTTTGTTTGCTGAGAGAAGTTGAAACCCAGTTGCTTCAAAGAATGCCAAGACTCACAATCACTATCCATAGCATCTTACAGGGAGCTCTACTGTACCTAACTGCATTACCTTTCCCAACATTTTAGATCAGAATAGCATGAAACTGCTGTTTCTCATGTCACAGAGGTTAGTCCTCTTGTGAGATTGTATGAAATAGCAAGTAAAAAGTCACTATTATCTGAATACAAATACACAAAATAATCCTAAGTGACTACCATTTTACTGATAGTGTGTGAGACATGATTGTGTCATTTACTGAATTCAGCCACTAAATGACAACATGAGCTGGAACTGTGTGAGCAATTCTTTTCAGAGCCATATGTCAGTAAATTGCCTGCAAATTGCAAGCACAGTAGAGGGAAAAAAAACCCCAAACCACAACAAAAAACCCAAACCAAAACACAACACTAAAATAATTCTCCCAAAAAACCCAAGTAGTTGCTTTGAAAATCCGATTTGGAATAATACCACTCCACCCAACTGAAGGAATTTCTACTCTTCCCTTCAAATGTTTACATGTGAAAGTATCAGGATATGATTCAGAGAAACTGCACATGTAGTCACAGATAGAACTGCTAAAAGTTACAGGAAGTGACATTTCTTTGTGTTCCATATTTCAGTGTTAACATGTGAGATCAAAATACAGTAAATATAGATACAGCAGCAGCCATGAAGAGATACAATCCTGTAATCCCCCAAAAGACTCCAGAATATAGACATTATTTACACTGATTTGTAACAGAAAATAAATTCCTTGTTGCTGGTAGTTAGGAAGTCCTTTTTTCCAGCAAGCAAAGCATAAGCATTTACTTAGAGCTGAATAAAGCTTACATAACCATTAGTTACTAGTGCCTTGTAAGAGCCAAGACGTAAAACAATCAGGTGTAACTTACATGAAAGATTATGGTGAAGTTTCACACCAAGACATTGTATCTCAAAGTCATAAAGAACGTGCACTAACAAGAATTTTCTGCACAAGACTCAATTTGGTGCTGCTCCCCTCTAGTTAAGTGAAAAGGTGCCACGAGGCTTTAGTTTTTGCTGATTTTGCTTGAATCTATGTAAATACAAACAGCAAGACAAGAAGATCTGACCTTTCACCTCAAAAGAAGGATGAGAGGCTGCTCAGATCATCCCTGTCTGTGCCTGGAATGGCTGTTCGTATTCAGAGCCCTACAGGATAACCAAGGATCCAGGAAAAGACTTTGAAAGCTTGGCCACTTTTTCCAACAATTTCACCTGGTTTAATAGAAGATGCTACCTCTTCTTTGAGATTCTGCTTTCCTTATTACCTCACACACCAGTCTCATCAAGTTACCTTGTCAGGAAAGAGTCAAAGCACACAATATATCCCAATTTAACTTCCTGTGTGTCTGGGAAACAGCTGTCTAGCTGGGCCCGTGGAGGCTGTTTTATTCACCTGAAGAATCCTCTCAGCATATTACACAGCTACAACTGTCAGTACAGAGGCAGCTGTTGAGGACTGCAAATCAGGTTACAAGACGTTGCAAGACCCTCCTATCTAATCTTAGCCACGCATCATTTACAACTCTACTACAAAACACCACATCAAAGCAAGGTGCATGTGTCTTACAAGCCTTTTACAGCAGGCAGGTAGGCATCAATTATACCAAGCCATCTTTTACATCCAGTTCTCTCTGTGGGATGGGTTTGTATTACTGTTGATTCTGGTTCTGAAGCAGTTATTTTAAAGAGTGCTCAGAGGTAGGCAGGCAAGCACCATCACCTACGTATTTGTCTTGCAACTTGTTACTTCAGATTGCTCAATCACACAAAGGGGAGACAGAAACAGAGCTGACTGTTGCTCAGAAACAAGGTCTGTGTAGTCCAGGAATCTCTTTTGGCATTTCTCTGAGGTGAGAAACCTACAGGGTTTTGCTTCAACCGTCCCTGTAGAACACCCCTGACTGACTGATCGCCTTGGGGGTGCACAACAGCACCATGACCACTCAACACCACTTCTGTTACTGATTTTAGACCCCAAATGTTCTTTAGGTCACAACAAATTAACAACAATAAAAATGGTGCAGAAGCTGACTGAAACACCTAATCTCAACTTTTCCAAGTTAAAACTGTTCAGAACTGGAGCTGCCTGTGTATGCTCTCAGTACATGCCAATTCCACTTCTGAGCAAAATCCACACTTTCAACTATTCTTTTGGACAAAGACTATCAGTCTTTCATCCTGATCTCAAAGCACTCCCAGGGTGTGGAACAGGGCCTTGGTTTAGCTCACTCCAGTGTGAAAAGCTGATCACAAAGGTCACTGCTGAGTCCAATTACCTGCCTTTTATTACAGGGAGATTTTAAATAAAGTATTTAATTTGTGACATTTCTTGGTGGAAGTTGAACAATGGAAAATATTGAGCCCAATCATTAGTTTGCATTGCATGTACAATTACTTCTCCATATTAACACAGTCGTGACTATTTGAGAAAACAAACTGTTAAGCTTGTACATGTGGAGATGCACATGCACATTTTTAAATTCAAATTCCATGAGCTCATTTGAATTATTTGAATTGTTCAAATATTATTCAAGTTAGACTCATCTTATTGGCAACAGAAACAATGCCATGTGACTTATTATTTCAGATTCCTGCATCTAATCAGTGCAGCTGGAAAAGTGAATATCGAATTAACAATTGATCATTAATTCATGACAAATGGTGCTGAATAAATCCACAGAGAAAACAACTGTGAACACTCACTCTTCTGGCAAGTGAACACTCACTCTTCTATTCATCAGCTGATAGGGCCAAAATCTGCCTCATAAATTTTAGACTATAATTCAGCTCTAAACTGCAGATTAATACAGATGAAGTGGCATTTCACTTTGACACTTCATTTTCTGTGGGATGGGCTGAAAAACTGTTTTGTAGGTTCTAGCACACAGATTTCAAAGATTTTTTTTTTCCTTTTTAGATTTGGGGCACTTGATGCTACAGAAAAGGAAAAATATTTCTTTTTAGTTCACCTAATTCCTTCAGCCTTGGTTAACATTTCAGGGTACTGCTCTTTCTTAACAGGTATAGCTCAGTACTGCTGTACATGTGCTAAACTGGAACCCACTCCTGCCTCCAAACACTCAACCCTGCACCTCTAACAGTCATAATTTTGCAAGTTTAAATTACAATTTAAAATAGGTATGTTGATCAAACTAATTTTAAAAAAAAACTCATTAGAAAACAAACAGTAGAGAAGAGAAATCAGGGGCAGCTGCCCCCACCTACACAGCAGCACCGGGGAGTCGAGGCTGGCACAGGGTACTGACCAGCTAAAAAAGTTGCAGTTGAGAGAGAACATTGAAGTGGATCTTTTATGAGATATCTGTGACACTTACTTTGGTATAAGATAGCCTTTTACTACGTAGGTCACATTCACTCCTGATTAAAAGCATCCACATGGGAAATTATACACTGGATTGTAGCAGTAAAGCAGCACCGATACAGCTATATTGCTAAATCACTTCATTTAGACAAGCTGTACATTTATTTTCTCCATATATAATTCCTCCAAAATCAATGTATTATCAAATTTACTTTGGGGGAGAGATAACTAGACTAACTGGCAATTGAAGAGACTAAGCTAAAACACTACAAGCATGGTGCATTTTGCTAAAAAAAGGAGGTGTCTGGGGAACTTGACCTCCAAAGTAGCTCTGAAACAGCACAATTCTATAATGCAGAGAGAGCTTGGGGAGGGGGACGAAAAAGTGAACACACAGTTGTAGACACAGGCACAAAAAGATATCTGGAATCCATCATTCTCCTCCTAATTGGCAGATAGTTAAAGCCAAATGTGCTCTGATACAGTTACATTTGTAGTTTTTGGATGTCTTTGTTGGCAGAAGACGTACAAACACCAGCCAGTCATAATTAGAAGCATGTGAACTGGCTGAAATTCGGTTTGCCATTAACTTCCAGACACTTCTATTCAGCTATCATAATGGCTCAGTGACTTAATCATGTATCCCACAGCATGAAGCTGTGGAATTACATCCTTTCTTAAACTGGCAAGGCATTCTACACTAAATAGAGATGCAAGTGTCTGGGCTTTAGTCTGGCCTCAAGGAATAAAGCAAGGCAAAGATACTGGAACTTTCCCAAAGCTACACCAGTCAATTCCAAAATCCCCAGGGGGGAGAATGTTTCTATTCGGTGAGATCTGTAACTCAGTTACCCGGTAAACGTTAGCTCAGAGGATATACATGAATAAGGTCAAACTGGCAACAATGATGTCAAGACACAAGATCATGAGAGAGAGTGGAGGTTTGCTACTGGCTCAACATGTTTGCTCAGTCTTTGGGTAAAAGGCAACATGAGCCTCCCTTACGCTGCTCACCATCACAGAAACCACCACTGCTCCTACTACAAGAAGGCTGGAGAGGGACATGGACATGGAATTATAGGACAAGGGGAATGGCTTTAAACTGACAGAGGGCAGATCTAGATTGGATTTTAAGAAGCAATTCTTTCCTGTGAGGGTGGTGAGGCACTGGCACAGGTTACCCAGAGAAGTTGTGGCTGCCCCACCCCTGGAAGTGTTCGAGGCCAGATTGGACAGGGCTTGGAGCAACCTGGGCTAGTGGAAAGTGTCCCTGTCCAAGCCAGGGGACACCTTGGAATGAGATGGTCTTTAAGGTCACTTCCAAGCCAAACTATTCTATGATTAACTCAGACTGTGATAAAGTGCAGTATTGGCCTTGGGCATGTTATTTTTCCAGTGCATTAGGCATGGGAAACACAGCTGTTTACTCATCCTCTGCCTCTCCCTTTTTTATGAGAGAGTCTGAAACTTCTTCATCTTTCAGAAAAACTGGTTCCTTATGAAAGGACAAAGGGTACAAATCTCCTCTGTACAAGTGCATTTTGTCCTCACGAATTATATGTGCTAACTTTGCTGAGCTTTTTTTCATTTTTAATACAAGTTGGAGAAAAAAATTCCTAGCCTAATCCAGTTTTCATTAAAAAAAAAAAAAAAAAAGTATTTCAGAGCAAGCTGTCCTTCAAAGCTCCTAGACACCAGCAGCATCCCATTGCTGTGGCAGCCTCACCCCTCAGCTCTTCTGCACTGTTGACCACAACAGTCAAACTGTTGATGCAAAGCTGACCAAACGTAGATTCTACCCTTGAGTTTAGACATGAGCTCTTGGGAGCATTTTAATTCAAATAGTCTTAGTTCCTTTCAGAAACAAAAAAGTGAAACATAATACAACTGCAGCTAAGCTGACTGCACTCATCAAAGCCAGACATCATTTACTCTGATTAGAAGAGTCTTCAAATGTTGCTCCCATGCACATGTTCTGAAAAGGCTTTACTGAAATAGTAAGTGGGGCCATTGGTGCAAAACTCCAGAGGAAGTTAGATGTTGATGCTCACTTAGGTAAGAACTGCATAGGCATATCTGGAAGGAAGAAATCGACCCTTAAAAGAAAGATTACAATTCCCTAAAAAAGACTTTACAGAACATTACTTGTATTGGAAACCAGTGATCCATTAAGTGCTGGAAATCAGGAAATGGCACAGGTTCTACACAATGCCACTGGTACAAGTGCAAACTCACAAGTATAGACAGGCCTAAAATATGATTTGCTGATGCAAAAAAACCCCAAACAAACAAACAAACAAAAAATCTTAATAATTTAAAAATAACTTTCATATTAATTTTTATGACAAAGTAATAAATAATTATTATTACTACATCTTGATAAGGATGAAAACAAACCATATAGATTTAAAGCATAGAATTTCACAATTCAGTTTAAGGATTCTAGAAAAAAAAAAGGTATTCACATTTCAGAATATGACTGATTTCTCTGAAGTAGGATTACCATTGTGCCTAGTCTATAGCAAGAGTCTCACTGACTTCGGCAGAAGGAGAACTGCACAAACATTGACTGCTTCTGAAAAGTCAATGCTATTTATTTACAGAGTTTTTGGCACTGGGTACCTGGGAGATTTGCACATGAAGAGAAGCAGCATCTGCACACTTTTTTACACTATAGGGAAAGAAAATATCCGAGTTCAGTCCTATAGAAGGCAAATGAAACCAAATAAGACATAAATCAAAACCATTGCCTTGAAAAATCAGAGACTTGCTAAAGGGGTTGAGCGCAGGGATGTTCTCTCACTGCACAACTATCATTGTATAACAGCAATCAGCACCACACAACAGTGGTGGAGTAGAGTGGGATAGTCAGGGTCGTGCACCTGAGAGTTACACCACACACCTCCTGGGTCTGATCGAATGGACTGAGCACCCACTTCAAGCTGGAAGTTTTCCAGCTTATTTCTGGAGCCCTGTCACACACGCTGGGTGCAGCCCCCTCCAAGAGCAAGCAGCATTTTCTCTCCTGGACTTGGCTAGTGGCTTGTCTGTCCCCACGTTCCTGAAAACCACCCAGAGAAATCAGGGTGTAGTTATCAGTGGCAGTTTGTATTTATATTTGTAGAAAAACATAAATAACATCTATCTGCTTACAGTGGGGCAACTCAAGGGACATGAAGGAAGAGTACTATGTAAGTACACAATCATTTCGAGTTTATTCTATATTGAGTTCACTGAACATTAACAGATTACAAAGAGGCCAGATGAATAAATGCTATAAGGAACCACACAAACGCCAGCAGCAATATAAGTTATGTTGCCTGACCTCAAGAACTAACCATACTTGCTTGCAGAATTTTGGGTTATAATCCTCTACAAACTGCTGGAGAGGGACACGTTTTATATTCCACCTGTCTGATCCACAATGATAGATTATACATTCTGCTTTCTGTGTGAAATGAGAAGATACTGTGGTAAAAGTTAGCTGATCTCACAATTATATTTAGCAAAAAAACAAAGAAGCACTGAAGCAACCAAGGCAAATCACATGGAGGCACAACAATCTAATGAGCAGGGCACTGGCATGTTCCTGCAGATCTGAATTCTTTTCCCAGTTAAACAGTAGGAGTGGACTGCTTTGCAAATATTTAATTTCCAAGCTTCTAATTACAGTGGCTGAGTTTTTTCTCCTGAGGAAACAGGTGTTGACACAAGATCTGACAGATCCTAGCAACTGGCATTTGCTGGTCCCTTTCTCAGTTTTACAAACACACATGGAAAAAAGGAAAATGCACGATCTAACCTAAGAGGCAAATATTTGGGCTGTACATCAAGACTTTTTTTGATCTGTGTTTGCATGGTGAGCTGTTTGTAATCTGGCTCAGTTCTTCCAGAGATGGAAGTTTCAGCGTCCTCCATTTTGAAATGGCATCATCCTGGCTGGGAAAACCTGCACACATGGGTCAGTTAATAGGAAGTAATTAAATACATCCACAATAAAACCCTTTCAGTGAGAGGGATTTAAATAAAATGCATAGCAGAAAATAAAGAGGATATTTGCTGCACTTCAAAAAAACCCAAAAAAACCCCAAAACAAAAAACACCCAAAACCAAACAAAAAACCCCAAACCAAACCAAAACACCCAAACCTACGAAGATTCCAGTTCAGATTTAAACTACAAATGGAAAACAGAGTCAAATTTACAGTTTAAAGTATATCCTATTTCATTTGCATGCTCTAATAGTGCTAAAATTTTAATGCATTTGATGGAAGCAGGATAATCAGAGAAAATACTACCTCCTGCACATTGTTTTGCTGCACTGCCTACATGTAACTAATTACAGCCTCTTTGCCTTCACTCTAAAATTTCTTGCTTTTGTGGGTTTTATTTGTTGCCCTTAATGTTTTTTAAATGTAGAGGTTTGTCTGAATTACCATTTTATTGTAGTATTAAACTTGTGTTGACCCACATTTATAACACCATATATCACGTGTCAGGCAGTTCAGTTGTTAATATAAATAACCACTATATTTAGTTTGCTTCCTCGTTGTGTCCCCACCCTCCCTACCCCTCCAAAAAAATTATTTACTTATCCACTGGAACTGTTGCAGTCTATTGGTTAAATACATGCATTCTTTGTGTTAAATACTGTTTTGGAAATTCACAGTACTCACCCATTTCAGTAGCTTATTGTCTACATTCCTACTGAGTGCTTTTTGAAGGAGCATTTTTGGCACAAAGCACTAAAAGCTCTATGGGCTGGCTACTATAGACACACAATAAATCCACCCTTTATTCAAGCTTCTGCCTCAACAACATAAAAATCACTAAATATATTTTACACTACTAAAACACTCAATAGCTGATGAACTTGCCTTTCCTCAACTGGTTTTGTTTTTTTTGGTGTTGAAATATTATCAACCATTGCCCCTCCATTCCCCTCCTTAGAGCAAGTAACCTGGCTGCTTTGCTGTCCTCAAATGAAAGATGATGGCTCTTGACATCAGTGTCTCGTGGCTGCATCCCACACCTCAAGCCCATCCAGCAAGTGCACTTTGAGCTGATGAGCTCAGATGGAGTCCATGCTGTCACAGCTACACTGCCTGAGGAATCTGAGCTCACATCCTTGTAGATATTTCCTGAAACCAGCTATTTCAGGGCTATCTGAAGGAGTTCGAAATGGCACTGAGCCATATGGCATATGTATTAAAGAAGGGGTTTATTTCATCTTGTTCAAACCCCTTCTTTAAGGTCTGATAGATTATTTGCTACCTCCACATCATTCAAAGGCATGCCAAATTCAGAGATGAATTCAGCCAGAAGGGACTTTTGAAAATCTCTGGCCTGACCTTTCATGTAACACAAAATCCAAAATACAAGAACATAAATGTTAATGTCTTTACAACAGGGATGGATCCAGATGATTCAACCTGAATTGCACAAAATGCATCCAATTCTTAGTGCTACCAAGTGATGCAAGTCATACACATTCAGGTCCCTGGGGTGTTTCTGGGTTTTATAGAATTTAAGCTTTCACAGAACCACATGTTATGCCATGTGTTTTGTTTACTCTGGTATCCATTTCAGGTTGTTAAATTTTGTCCAGCCCATCATTTTTAGTAATGAAGAATATTTCAGTTCTAAATCCTCACAAGGTCCAATAATCAGAAAATGATGGAAGAAAATGTGTTCCAGTCTAAATGTGGTAGTCAGCCTTCAACAACCATATGAATGTGATATAAAGAGAACCTGCTCCAAACATGTCTGCAATGTCCAGGCACTGGTCCATCTCCTTCATATTGCACCACCACCTCCTTTTCTTATCTATTTCCATTTGACACCCATGTGATTTCTCAGCTTCTTCTTAAATTAACTGAATGATAATCTAAACATAAACTTCTCCTCCAATATCAGGAACATTTCTAACCCATTTAAAAACTCTCCTCACTATGTCTGTATCCCTTGAAGCTCTGACACCAGTAATAGGCACAAAAATTCTAGTGACAATCTTGGTAAGGCTGTACTCAGAAGCAAGATCACTTTCCCATCTGTATTCTATACACTTTCTTCATTTATCTAAAAGATATTGACTCCTTGCAGCCACAGCACTGTTCTGAGAGCTCATGTTTGGATGCTTTCTTATGTCATCTCTCTAAAACTCACCTGAGTATGTTAAAAAACTTCAGGTTCCTGGAGTCTATGCTCACTGTCCCCACACAAGTACCTTGCATTAGTTTCATTAAAGACAGTCTTTTGCAACTGGGATTAACTGACTAACAAACTTGGATAACTCAATAAAAGCAACTTGTCTTTTGTGACTACTCCATTGAGATTTGCAAAGCCTGGAAGCTCTGCAAAAAAAATTGCATTGACAGTTAAATTCACTGACAATAATATCAAACGTTAGACCACAACTCAGTCCCATACTGGCCCTCCAAAAGGAGCACTGCTCACTGATCTCCATCTCTTCATAACTGTGTTTCGATATCTACTAAAATCTCAATTTTTAAAAGACACACAGCTAAATCCAAGCTTCTAGGTCCAACTGTCATGCAGTATTAAGTTCTGAAGCTCAAGCACACAATGTCAGTTAATCTGCCTTTATCAACCTGCCCATAATCCACTTCAAAAACTCCAAATTAAAAAAAAAGAAGAAGATACTAATTGTCTCTCTGACAAGCTATTTCCAAATAACTATGCTAGTGTTAATGGAATTTTTAGCTGCCAAGCCTTGCTGATGAACTCCTGAATCAAGTGTTTCATTATTTTACACAGAATCAATATCAGGCCAATTTGTCTATGACTTCTTGGTCATTCTTCTTTACCTCTTTCAAGCCAGAAACAATATATATATTATCTCAAATTCTGTGACATTTCTTTGGTTTCCAGCATTGTTTAATTAGTGATTCAGAAGGCCTCTCATCTTTTTAAAATGGTTCTTATGAAATTCATCCTATTTTTTACACATTCTCCTTTGTTACAAAGAGGAACCTTTTTATTTCATCTATAGCCACAATATACAGAATGGACACATTGACCTGCTTCATCCCAAATTCTGAGCAGATTTACCAAGTGAACATTTCATTTAATTGTTTGGTTTTTTTCATTAATAGGATATTCCAACAATTGTCCTTGCCTCAAACCTTCATTTAATGAATGGCTGGTTAGCTGTTTCATTGCTTTCTAGCAGGAAATACCATCTCACAAGAGATGACATGGAATCAAAGCTGGTACCACAAAGATTAATTTAATTTTTGAGTTAAAATACAGCAACCATACCAGATTTCTGCTTTCAGTGGAATCCTCCCTTCTCAAGGAAGGAAGCCTACTGAGTGTATGAGTCCTGCCAAGATCATCTCAGTTCACCTGTGAAGTCAAGTTTGTGACAGGCAAGAGTGAACAGGTAACCAATAACAAAGCAGATACTGTTCATGGAAGGTTTTTTGCCCTGATAACAGACTGAAGGAGAAGGACAGACAACTGGTGTCTAGAGACAGGAAAGAGCAAAAGAATTACACCTTTACTATTGTGGTAATAATGAGTTTACATTAACTAAGGAAATATAAAATTTGAGATGTATGAAGCAACTAAATCTAGGAGTATCTTAAACCATAACAGGCATGGATAGTACAACAGGATAGAGAGTCCTTTTTATAACCAAGTTCTGTACCACTTACAAATGCACAAAAAACTTCGGACTATAAGGAGGAAATAAAAATGCTCTTGAGCTCTCTAGAGAGGGAGAGGTTTTTTGTGGTCTGGCATTCACCTAAAAAGAAAGAATGACCCTCATAGTCACCTCGACACAGAATTTCTGCCTCTCAAGTTCATACCACTGTCCCTTTTTCTGAGCAATCTCTCTGCAGAGTAGGAAAAATATCTGAGCTTTGCAGGTTGGTTTCTCTGGGAGAATAAAGTTAGTGACACAGAGGCTGCAAACACTCTTGTAAATAAAAATCCCCCAAACAATCCCATCTTCTGGGATTTGCAGCTCACAGTCAGCTCTCGGGTCTCAAAGAGAAACTCCAGACCCAGGACAGAGTTTAATTTGAGTTGGGGCAAAGACTCCTTTGCCTAATTCCTTTTACCCAGAATCTCGTATAGCCCAAAGTTAATGGATTCTTGCTAGCAGGACTAAAAATTTACCAGTACACCAAGAAGAAGAAGGAGAAGAAACTAAAAAGGTCTGTGCAGCAGCATTGCTTGGCAACACCTTCTATATTGTAAATATGAGACTGTCAGTACTTCAGTACCCCCCATCACCCAGGGAGTGTATCACAGGGATGAGCTCTTCATCATACACCCATCTAGAGGAGAGGTTTTATCAGAAGGGTCTAAGTGACAGCTGATGCTAATGATTTTTAAATAAAACAAAAATAAAAAGTTTTGACTATTTTGTGTTGGTATATTTTCAAGGGCCACTGCTGTTTCATAGAACTAATAAAATATAAACCCAAGAAAAAATGTCAGAATCCAAACAGTAAAATTAAAAAAAAAAAAGTCAAAATTACGCTTATTTTTTTATTCTAGAAATTAAAATTTTTGAAGAATCCTAACAATGTATTCCACTACTTGAAACTGGAAATGTTTCTGAACTATCATAAACCCCACAATGCACACACCCTGAATTTCAGCCAGCTTCAGTAAACAGTTTATCAACACTCATTACTCACAGTCAGTGTACCACTGCACACAGCCTTAACATATGCTGCCTGACACCCAGCCTCCCAGGGAAAAGAACGGCTGCTCTAAAGATCTGGTTACTTAAGCCTGAGAGCTAAGAGACATAAAGGAGATGAATCTGTAATTATAGCCCAGTTACTATGCAAATACTTCAACACACTATCTTGGTAAGAATCTAGGTCTTGCCTTTCAGAACAGTTTCATTATTAGAAACGATTATTGCCTTTATTCCACCACTGTGATATTTCATGCATCTTATATAGCACAGATAAGGAGCAAACAAGAACAAACAGCTTTTACCTCTGCAATCCTCTCTGGCAGCATCAAAATCACAGCCCTGAAAGGACCAGAGATGAGAAACACCCAGGGATTTTAAATCTGTGGTTAACAGAAAGCCTGAATTAATAACTTGCACCTCATGTTTTAAGACTGCAGATATTTTTAACGAGTTCATAAGGTTACAAAGAGCTGACCCTGCACAGGTCAGACCCACCATGATTCCCAGTGTCAGGCAGGTGGTGAATCTGTAATGGATCGTTCACCTGTTGTCCTGGATGTCAACACATTTTTTAAGTCTGTTTTCCTCTACCGGGATTCTTGACTGCTTGTGTGACAGAATTAAGACAGAAATTTCATTGAGCAGCACATATTAAAAAGGGTGGCACTGGCTGAAGGCTGCTGGCAGTCCCAGCCTCAGTAAGCACAGCAGCAGGGAGCAGGCAGGCAGGAATGCACAGATACAGACTTTGCTGTTCTACACGATTATTGCTGACAGGCACCGAGGCTGACACTGGATGTGCTCGGCCGAATGCTGTGTGGACACAACTGGGGTAAGCACACTGCACTGGATAAGCACATCAGACCTAGCTATGCATAGCATGGTTTTATCAGTAGTGTAGGCAAGCTGCTTTAAAGCAGCTTGGCTGAAACATAATTCAGAAAGGAGAAAAATCCACGGGCAAAGACTTGCCATTGAAAATGTCCTGCACCTTAGCCACAACTTCATTATCTCACATTCACTGGACTACTTCAAACATCCAACATGTTATTCACAGCCACAGAGTTTTCACAGAATCAGCAGAGGAAGGAAAAAAGATGCTTAAAAAGAACTTTCTGCTCAAGGAAGTGAAAAGGCAAGCTGTCCTGCATACTTCATCTAGTGCCTTACATTTATTAAGGACAAAATAATTTCTCTGTGCTCACATAAATGAAGCAGATCCAGTATCTCTCCCCAGAGCTTCAGAAGCCACAAGGGCCAGCTAGATTAGGTTCACAGGACTGATGCAACCTGTGTGAGGCATTACTTCACGAAGTGGTGAGTTTGCAACATGTTTTTGCAGAATATTTCATTTACATCTTCTGTCAAGCAAACAAAAGCAGTAATTGTGGGGAGATATGTTTTGATTTTTCTGTGCTTCTGCCGCATCCCTAGATGTAAGCACCGTGTCAGGCAATTCACAAATGACACCTCATCCTGCAAGCAAACCTTACAGTGGATCATTAAAGATTGCTATGATATCTGCAAAAAGGATAATAGAGGTTTGGACAAAATAGAAATGGTATCTGATACAAGGAAACATGTTTTTATGGAGTGCTGGATTAAATTCACTGTAATTTTATGCATCTCCCTGCTTGCTACCTTTTCTCATTTGAAGGACAGATCTGTATTCGTTTCCAAACAGAGAGCATATTGTTCAACATGTTCTACAGCTCCTGAATCACACTAATTTATATTACTACATTTTTAATTTAATGATTGATATGTTGGCTTTGCAAACTGACTGTCAGAATAATTCATATAGTATTAAAAAACCCAAGTGTACAGTAGTTTTATTAATGCACCCTTAAAGAATAATGAAACCTTCAGCCTCACTCTAATGAATTCTGGTGAAACACTTATGAACGACACTATTCATATATGCCTGTCCCTCAGGTGGGGAGGAGGGTGAGGGAAGGGAGGGAAAAGGAACAAAGAAAGCAAAAATATCTAGTGATAAAATGGAAACATTTTCTGAAATAACCTTCAGATATTAAGTCCTGGTAGGAGAACTGGCAGCTTCAGACATCCACTCATTTATTCCCCAGCACCACAGGATTATGAAGGACTGTTTCTTCATTTGTTTCATTTAAAACCCTACCCACAGCTCTCTAGTAGTACCAAGGCAAGATCTGTATACTTAAGGTCAAGTCCTAAAGCCCTAAATCAGTTTTTTAATGGTTATTTTGCTTCAGGGGCAAATACTGTTCTCAGCCCATATCCAGGACTCCAGAGACTCATCAGCACACTTTGAACATGCGCATATGAGCACAGGAAATCTTGAAGCCCTGTGTACAAGACAAGTGCACACACTGCACGTGTAGGATTTGTTTTCAGACAGTCTAGATATCTATGGCCAAGAGAAAGGAGGAATGAGACTGGCTACCAGAAATTGCAGAGTTCCTGTTTGTATTTCTGCCGAAGGATACTGTAGTACAACTTCTGATATTGCACTGAAAAACATCAGTACATTGTGACTTTTCCCCAAAAAAACTAAGTTTAATAACTTTCAGTAAGTCCGAGACAGAGTTACAAAGCAGATACCTGATTCCTAGCTGCTGTTAGTGTGTCAGGAAGTATTATGCACAAAGTGGAACATGGTTATAGTGTCCAGGCTGGTTGAAGGACAGACTCGATCAATAAAGCTACAAGAGCAGAGGGGATGAGAATATCCCTTCTGAGAATACTTTCCTTCTGGTAACCTGCACAAGACTTCAGAATAAAAATCAAAACTCCACAACAGACACTTAAAGTGTGAAGTGCTGTGTTTCAGAACACCGAACCTAGACAAAACCAAATGAGAAGCCCAACCTCCAAGAAGTTCCACTGAACTATCAGAGAACAGATCTGTAAATTCTCTTTGATGACCATGGGGAAGGAAGGATTCAGACAGCAGCATTGCACCAGACTGACTTGCCAAGTGTCTGAGCCTCATCCCATTCATGATGGTGAGGAGCACAACCTTCAGCACCAAAGCACTGTGGCCTCTTTCTCTTTCTTTTGTAACATTTTCTCTCTCAATGGTAAGACACAACATTTTAATTCCCTTTGGAAGAAAAGAAGAATGTAAGAATGACGAACTTGACTTTGGTTACCTGTCACGTCCTAGTCTCCAAAAACTCACTCCTTCAGGGACTTTGGATTTGAGGTGGATGGCACACTAAGACCAAGAAACGAAAACAGTGTGAAGATTGTCAGGACTCCTGCATAGAAAACTCTTTAGGCTCTCAGAAGCTGACATAACAAACATGATGAGACTCTGAGGAGTCAAGAGTGACAAATTACCTGACTGGCCATGCAAGGAGGGCAAGATTCCCCCCACCCTGATATCCCTTACAAATATAGTGAGTGTATTGAATTTTAAATTTTACTGTTTAGGCTCCTCCCATTTTCAAAACTCTGTCACTCAGTTGTTAACAAGAAAACACCTCTGCAGGCCTGAAGGTCTCAGTCCACTAAAGACAAGCCAAGGAAAATAAAAATATCCTTTGGAAGAAAAGAAGAATGTAAGAATGTTAAACTGATTCCAATCCTGATATTTTTCTTCTCCAAACAGAAACTGGATGGGGCAGTTACACATAACAGAAGGGTTATGCTGATTGACTTGCCCCAGACGACAAGGTGCAGCTTTTTCTGATGCCTGCAGTGGTTGTGTTAATGCACGTGCTATTGCCCAAATCAATACAGACTCTGACATCAGAGAAAATCTGACCATTCCACTTTTGCACAGTTATTTTTATAACAACATAAAACTACCGAGGTGTTCCCAAAGCTAAAATATGAGGAAAAGCACAATGTAAAAAGAATGCAATAAATGGAAGAAAGTGTAAATCACAGAGGTTTGTGTGCTGCAGAACACAGCCCTTCGGTGGCCAACAGTCCAGTTCAGGAAAGTTGTTGTGAGGGGTGGGAAACGGCAGTTCACTTCAAAGAATCACAGAGTCAATCAGCTTGAAAAAGACCTCCAAGGTCATCAAGTCCAACCTTTACCCAATCACCACCCTGTCAACTAGACCAGAGCACTGAGTGCCACATCCAGTCATTTCCTGAACACCTCCAGGGATGGTGAATCTACCACTTCCTTGGGCAGCCCATTCCACCCTTTGACAACCCTTTTCAGGAAAAAATTCTTCCTGATGGCTTGAACCTCCCCTGGAACAGCTTGGAGCTATGTCCTCTCATCCTGTCACTAGCTGTGTACTTCATTTGTGTGACAATTACATGGTGGATGCCGAATGGTGTCCCACAAAAAATTCTAACATTCCAGTCATTGACTAATTTTTTTGCCCTCAGTGTTCTGAAAGAGAGTATTTAGAGAAAGGGAAATATTAAGATTTTAGGTAAAAGAATGGGGCATTCTTAAAGGAAAATTCTTTGTACTGAGTCAATTTAATATTAAGCCACCCTCTCTCTGCAGAACACTGTCCTACAGAAACTGTTCCCTGGGCTTCCTGATGTCCTTATTCTTTGTAGGACGAGCCCACTGTTTAGATCATTCCTCTTGAAACAGTCCTTCTACTCAGTATATGGACCCCACCACATCACCCTCTGGAGAAATACTGTGCTGCATCATGGGAAGGGGGGCAGGAAGCCCCAGTCCCAGCTGAGCATGGCCACTACCTACAGCTCCCCTGGATCAGCATGCCAGGATAAGGACAGTAAATACTTTAGAAAGTTCATTTGACTGAAACATGGCATGCAATTCAGACACAACAGGTCCCACAGCCAGATCTATTTCTGCTGTTAACCTTCCAAATCTCTTACCTGTGAGAACACCACGTCTCCCTCTCTCTCAATTAACAGCCATCATGGAAATGAAAAGCTGCCTGAATCCCTCAGTGACAAGTGAAGGGTGTTGTTCTCATTCTGCAACACCTAAATACCAGGGTAATGCCACGTTTGCATTTGAAAATAGTGACGAATTGCTACAGATTCCAGGACTTAGATCTAAAATGAAACGTGCTTTCAAAGTAATCCGGAAAGAACTGAATAGATACTGGGTGCACATTAAACAAATTTCAGTGGAATTGAATAAGACCAGCAGAGTTTTCCCAATTTTTACAATATTGCAGCTGCAGACGAGGAATAAAGAAAACATCTCAGAAAAATCAACTTAAAGCTTTACTCATTTCTGTGTCAGCCACGTGTCAGGATGGGTCCTCACCCAGTTTTCTCTACTTTCTTCCAGTTGGTAACACTACTTAGATTCTCCTTCAACGGAGGATCCCCTACAATGCAAAGGCTCACTCTGCAAAAACTGTAAGTGGTTTTTTTTGTTGGTTATTTTACTGTGCCATAGCATAAAATTTTACCAGGGAAAACATATTTTTCTGCTTTTAAGAGTACATAAGTACACAACACAGAAACAGATCATGAATGCTGTTATGAGGGTATGCAACCAAGCCTAAGACCTGAAATGGGAACCATATCCAGCAAAGTGCTGAGTTTCTTGTAATATTAATGGCATATTAGGACACTGACCTTTTTTTCTGCAAAATGTGCAGAAAAATCCCAGCAATTACAAAAAGATATCACCTTTTGGGGTGGGGGAGCAGAGGGGCTGGAGGAACAACAAGGAATGGTTCAGGTTTTCTTGTAATTGCCCTGACATACTCCATCAATACAAAAACACTTGGGTCCTGTGTGACACTACTGCCAGATGAGAGACGTGTTTACTGGTTCTTACAAAATTTTTGTGACATTACTAGTAAGAATTATTCAACACTGTAATCCTGATCTAGAAGACAAAGTCCAGTACAGTCAAAACAAAACAGCAACACAGTCCCTGCAATGAAGCTGACAGGTAAGGCAAAGCCAGTGGCTCAGAATTCCCAGTACAGTCCCTTGTATAATGGAAAGGGGATGACGGGAGGCCACAGAAACTGCAAGGAGGTACCAGCTATTGCACTAGTCTGGGAAGCATCTTATTAACTGCATGAAATCAACAGCTAAAAGTCCTTTTCAGCATTCATGTGTTTCTCTTCTGCCTGCTATGAAATGGGTTCTATTTTAGAACAGTAAAGCAACAAGCTATACCAAGTCAGTACCAAGAGAAACTTTAGAATGGAGCCATGGCACACTACAGGTACATTTTTTTCAGACCTTGCCAACACATCTGATGCATTCTCCATGCTCTACAGAAAATCAGATGTCACTTTTCTCAGTCTTTCAAATAATGTCTTCATCGTGCCACAAAATTCCCAGCAGAAAAGAATTCCAAGCCTGTAAAAGGAACCAGTTTATATTGAACAAAACTTTAGCAGGTATTGGTAAGAAGTCAAGTAAGCAGTCCTGCTTTTATCTCTTGTCTGTATTTATCAGTCGAGGAACCAGAAAAAAAATCCTGAAATGGATCAGATTCATAGAATATCCTGAATTTGGAAGGGCCCCACATTTACATCTTATTATTGTGGCACCCAAAACTGCATACAAGTCTTGAGGTGAGGCTGCACCAGTGCAAAGCAGAGTGGGAAAATCACTGGCTGGTGATGCTGGGGGATGTTTAGGAGCAACAATTAACAAGTACTCATTATACAGCAAAACATAGAAACATTTTGGAAGCTACCTCAGTTGCTCCTCAGAATATTTTTAGGAGCAAACATTCTTAATACATTAAAAAGGAAACCCTTTCCAATGCTAAAAGCACTGTCTTTTCCTGATTAAGGCCTTCTGGACAAAACCCCTGTTTCAGGTATGAATGAAGTGGTTACTGGCAGTTACTGACATGCCTAGCTTCTTTAACACTGTTGAGCAGTGTTGGTCTA
>VYXB01004992.1:289821-311791 GCA_013397135.1 Pachyramphus minor | reverse complement strand
CTCTTTTTTTTTTTTCTTCCCCTAAGTAAAAATATAGGTCTTAATTAAACTGTTGCAATTAAAATTCAACAGCTGTGGTTTCAACTGTGACCCTTCAGGAACAAAGCTTGCAAACAGAACTCTAAAAGAGAAAAAAGAAAGTTTTGTGACAGAACCCTTTTCTTTCTTGCAAAATTAACATTTATTGTACTTAGATAGAGTTTTATATAGGTTTGATCATCATATTTTTCATCATCATACACAAAATGTTATTGCGTTTTACTGAAAACGAAATCCTAGAAATATCTGACAAATGACATATGCACATGAAAAGTTGGCTTCTATTTGCCATTCCAATTTATTTGGGGCCATTTCTAATATTTCACTCAGTAGATTTGACAAAGGTGGCCATATACTTTATGTGATCAAATGAGAGTCCTGGGGAATGACTAAGTAATCTCATAAACACATCAGAATTAGCAATAATCAGGTTCAGTTACACTTCAGGTAAATTATTTGTAATACATGAATTGATCTGACAGCTAAATAGGTCATCCAGTGTTTCTTAATGGGATTTGAGTGACTTCTCCAACTCCCATTACAGTTTCTGAGAGACTTAGTCCTAAGAATAAAACAATACCTCTAATTATTTATTCACTACACATCAAAAAGGCAATGCTGTTATCCAGAGTCCAAAGAAATCAATACGAACAAACCAATGAGACTGAGCAGACTTCAGATAATGTTATGAGTCAGACATTTCTTATGTGGACACAAGTACCCTTAGTAAGATACCAAGAAAAAACAGCAGAAGAGCCAAGATGTTCAGGAGGGAGGCAAGATCTATCACAACTTTGCTCTGCGTCATTGTCCATCCAGTAGAAATACAGAACCACGTGCTGACTGGACATAAAGATGCATTTGTACTAACATCTCTTATAATTGCATTGTGGTTTGTCTGGAGTGAGGTGACAGAGATAGGACTGTCAACCACACCAGAAGTATGGTCTGTGCCATGAAGTGAAGCAGGCATTAGCCATTCTTTCTGATGTTTTGGCTGAAAATCTGCCAGATGCATCCCAGCGTTTTCACATGTAGTTCCATGAAGAAGGCCTCAAAATCAACATAACCATAAAACCATAACCTCAAATCAACATAACATGCTATATGCAAGTGGAATCCAAGTATCATTTTCCTCTTTTCCAAACACTGAATTCCAAACTGTCATTTGGACTAACAGATATTAGTGTTCAAAGTGATATTAATGAGCAATGGTAACACAGTCTCTTTCTAAATATACATACCTGTCAGTACTTAATGGCAATTCAGAATGTACTTTATTCTGAGTAAGCTAAGTTTATATCAACATTTTAGATGCCTACTGAGCACTATTTTGAAGTATCCTAAAATATCCTAAATCAAACTGCTTGTGTTTTCTTATGCAATCATAAAATTCCACTTGGTCTCCTTGAGATCTGTGAGCTACTTTTATGATGGAAGGAAAGGTAGTTTTCAGCAGTCACATGTAGTCTCCATGAGATAGCATTAAAAGGCATTCCAAGGTTCCCTCACTAAGAATGGTTTCACTATTTGCCTAAATCAATGTACACATTAGTATGATAAATTGCTGTAACATCTAATATCCCAGTGAGAAATTAATGATATACAGTTTTCATAATTCAGTGTTTTAAATTTGTTTTAATAACCATGCCAATAGGGGACATAAGAAAAAGCAAAAAAAAATCTACAAAACAATTTTAAAAAAATAGACTATATATAGAAGCAGCACGAGTAGGGGAGTTTTAATCTCTTCTTTAGGACAGTGGTGCAGTGGACCTTAAGTGTACTTTCAGTGCTTAAACTTTGCTTTAAAACCAGCCATAAAACCCCATGAGTATCCATCGACCTAGCATCCAGAATTCTAGCATCAGGATTGACACCTAGAGATTACCAAAAAAAAAAAAAGAAATCATATCTAAGAGATAGAATTTATTTGAATCAAGAAAGTTCCAAGATTATCATGGACTCATAGAATTTTAGAATTGTTTTGATTGTCCATCCTAACCCTTTCAGTTTAAAACCGTGTCCTGTCACTACAGGTCCTGACAAAAGGTCTCTTTCTTATAAGCCCCCTGTGTATCCTAAAAGGCTGCTTTAAGATCTCCCTGAAGCCTTTTCTTTTCCAGGCTAAATATGCTGAACTCTCTCAGACCATCTTCATAGGAAAGGTGCTCCAGCCAACTGGTCATCTTTGTGACCCTTTTCTGGACTTGCTTAAAGAGGTTCATGTCTTTCTTGAATGGTGAATGCCAGAGCTGGGCACAATACTCCAGGTCAGGTCTCATTAGAACAGAGGGAGAGGATCACCTCAACCGGCTGACCACACTTCTTTTGATTCAGCAAAGGATATGGTTGGTTATGTGTTCTGCAAGCACAGTGCTGTCTTACGTCCAATTTTTTGTCTACCATTATCCCCAAGACCCTTTCCTCTTTATTCATCCATCCCTCAGCCTGTATTGACACTGGAGATTGATTTCCCTGATCTAGGTACTGGATCTTGCACTCAGACTTTTTGAATTTCATGAGGTTCACACGGACTCACCTCTCAAACCTGTCAAGGTCAATTATCCCCTGGAAAAAGAAGAAATAGGATGAGTTTTGAAAGATACGTTAAAGCTTTCTGGACACTTGAAACATTTGGGATTTAGAAAATTGATAAAGTTTTGGGGGATTTTTAAGGCCTATCTCATTCATATATTTTATGCAGCAAGTCTTCCATAAAGTGTTTCCTATTGGATTCTGTAGCTCTCATAGGCAAGATCAAATATGAAATCTGGTGATCAGATACAGCTTTTCATAAGATATACAGAAAATTATGAAACCTTTAGTATCAACAGGAGAACAGTCTTAAATCAAGGACATAAATCCTCCTGATGTAATATTAAGATACCTGTGCATATTCATTTTTCAATTGTGTCACTTTTGCTTGTTTTTTTTTGTGGGGGGGGTTGTTTGTTTTTATAATTATTATTATTATTATTGTTATTATTATTATATCATCACTTACATTTCTAAACTGTGTGTTCTTCATGTAACAACAAAACATTTTTTAATGCATTTTAATTTTATTCTGACATTAATCAAGTAGGATTTAAGATGAACAGACAAAACCACAACACTGATTAACTTGCTGACAAATCTGTAAATGTTGAGAAACCTTAACATGTTTTATTTTCCAGCATGTTTTCCACTGTATTAAGAGTCTTCACTGTCTCATAAACAGGACACAAAAAACAAGCTGGTATCATAAAGTCAGGAGAGGAAGAGGTTTCTTCCAACGATTATTGTAATGTTAATGAATTTATGACAAGTAGCATATTATTATTTGGATTTGGTTGTGACCTTTTACTCTAAATATTTTGACTTCCATTTTTCTTGCCAAATATCAGGCAAAGACACTAGAGTGTGAGTACTTCTGGAGCAGCTGGTGATTCAATTTACTGTAAATGCATTGGCAAGGCCTTGGTTTTGTAACCTGCAGATGAATTTTAGAATCCGTTGAATGGAAAACAGTTCCATGCAGCATCTACAGCTTGTGTAACAGTGTCGCTATTAAAAACAATAATGTTTTACTTTCCTTGTAGTTATCTGAATCAAAAGTTGGAGTTTAGCAGATCCTGTCGATAACATAAAGCTCTTGTGGAGCTCATGTAAGACCTAAGAGTGTCAAGAACCAGAACTTAGATGTAGCTCCTAGTTCTCTTCAGAGTGGTAGAATAAGCAAACCTATAATTTGTTCAATATTTACAGTGAGGTTCAGATCTACTTTTATATATCTCCATTTCACTATAAACAGTAGATCTATCTACACATGAAACACATATCTAAATACCCTTTGTAATGAATGCAATTCAATCAACATAGTGAGTAAAGTTTGGTGTACTATTCCTAAATAGACTCCCATGTTCATTCAGCTAAATTATCCACTATATTTTGTTGTGATCAATAGGACTAGAGAATTCAACATTCTTGGAACCTCTAAACAAATCATAAATGCTCCTGTTCGTCATCAAGAGTCAAAGCATTGAGTGCATTAGTAGGTCTTAATGGCCTAGACCTCAAGGCAAAGTATTATCTTATTGAGATTGGGTAGAACAGTATCTTATGATTCAGCAAGAAGTTAGAGAACGATGCTGAGGTGTCTAGTGCTGGTTTGAATCAAAACCTTAGTCTTAAATTGTCAGTAAGTTTCACTAACAAAGAAATAGACATTTCCAGAAATGTATGTTGTCCTAAAACAGGTGTACTTCACTTTCTGGAAATGACAAAATCTTCCTATTCACTAGCTGTGAAATCTGAATCTAGCTTTAGTTGCCTCAATACAGATGCAATGTCATCTTGGGCACTGTAGAACCTATAGTTGATGCCCAGGGAGGGCTCTGGGTTCCGTAGTTTTTATTGGATCTGCCAAAACTGTGAAGATGGCTAAGATAAACTTTTCCAAGTGGCTCAAGGTGATAATTTTTTTCCCCACAAATGAATTCTGACATAACTTTACTAAATTTACAGATTTCTGAAAAACTAAAGTCAGATGAGTCCTGATTTTTATACATAGAGCATAATAGCCCTTTGAATAGATTAGGAGAATATTTAAAGTAGGTCTTAAAAAAAGATTAGTACTGAGTATTGATATGAATCAAAAGATGTCATTCTATCACTGTCACCTGTGTTTTAATAGAAGGATTTTTTTATCTTTATGTTCTTCTGCAAACACTCTGCAGACTAGATTTGCAGTCACAGATGCTCAACAATTTTTCTCAGTTTCTGTCATTTTGAGGCCTCAGAATTCTTGTGTTTGTCATCTAAATATTCCAAAGCTGAAGGGAAATACAGGCCTTTCTTAGCTTCCCAACCAGCTCCCATAAACCACACTGTATCAACCTAATGTTCAGGAACTGTTGCCATCTCTCACCAAAGCCAGGTTTCTGCTCTGATTCTATGCGGTTGAGAAACTGCTTTGGAATTTTGTTATTATTTTCGTCTGAAAAATACCACAAAAATATCCTTATTTGATTATAAAATGCAAATTAAAATTACTATTATATCCTAACATAACTTTAAATTTTGTTAAAGGAAGCTCTTAATTATACAGTTAGCCTGAAATTAATCAAGTAGCAAGTGCAATATCTTCCAAATATCTGATAATTATAATTCCATTATAATTTAATTTTTTTGTTTTGGAAGTAAACCAAGTGTGTTTATGACTTGTCTAAAAAAACAATTAGACATTTTATTAGAAATCAGCTTCGTAATATCTTTCAAACTAAACTACTCTGAAATTGACCTTTTTGACATTTTAAGCAATTAAAAAAAGAACCTTGTTTTAATTTTTCATGTTGTTTTCTTTGTTGAAAGGTTAGATACCATGGGTTTTGTTCCAGATTTTTCTGTGCCCATATGAATCCAAGAGGAAGAAGCTGTTTTCTTTCCGAATACTCTTTAAAGAAAGAACAAGGACTAGCCTTCACCATGCATTGCAGGTAGTTATGCTCTTAGCCTGCTGCTCTAGTAGTTCAGCATGCTTCTGGCTGTGTCCCCTAGGATAGTAGAACTGCGGATGAACCAGAAAACCTTCACCATACATTAGGAAAATAAAAGCACTTGTATGTCTTTATCAACATCAAATAAGGGTGCATTTGCCTTCACAGCCAAGATTTTAATGCCCTGAAGAGAGCGTTGTTCCTAAAAATACATGTAACTTTACATCAACACAATTCAAGTTACTCAACCTGAATGTTTAGCCCCAGGCTTGCAGAGGATAAAAGTCTCATGTGACCACATTGCTCTGTGTTTTGAAAATAAAATTCAAGCATTGTTTTAGGTGTGTACATTGTTGACCTTTCTCTGACCAACAGTTAATTTCCTACTCCAAGATATAAAATAGAAAATACTTCAAGTTGTAGAATTTCTAAATCTCTCTGCTGATCTTTATTTAAAATGCATTTAAATTCCATGCCAGCTACGTAAAATTATACATGATTCCTTACATTTTTCATTAACAGAAAACCCCATAAGCTGCTCCACCCCTAGCAAAATTGGTGCTAAAGAGATAATGCACATGAGAACAATGGTTGATCCAAGTGTAGTGCCAAACTGTAAGATGAGGGAGCAATTGCCTCCTCAAAGGAAGAAGTTGCCAAAATATGTAATAGGATGATCCCTTCGTCCTCCAGGGAGTTTTATGAAGTACCTTTTTTAGCTCAGCTAATTTTCTTCACTTCTATGACAAGGATTATCATCTGCAGAACAAACATTATCTCAAAATTTGGATGATGTACTTATTTTTATCTATCACATAGATTGTACTGAAGGTCTAAATAAATGGCTTTGACACAACTGCTGCATTTTAGGCAAAAAAAGTTAGCCAACATGAATCCTATCCAAAGTGATGAACTGCTATACTCCAAGCTAAGTGTTCTCAAAAATATGAATTGTACCTAATTCATCATATGTGTAGGTGAAATTATAAGAAAAAGGTTTTATTCTCCCCTTGCTCTGAAACAACCCAAAGCCTTATGTTACCAATGTATCTAAGTTTGAGATAGACTGATTAAAATTTGACCGTGTAATTTATCATTGGCTCAGAAAACTGGCAAGGTGGTCATCTAAATATATATAATTAGACACTTATATGTGTAACAGAACCTCCTGAAAATTATTATGTGTTTTGCAATTTTAACCAAAGTGGTACAACAGATTGTGTGCAGAACAAACAAAATCTTGGGAAACAAGCATAAAAGCATTGAAAAACTCATCCAATTACATCAGAATCTGTCATTCTGTAAAATCTCCCTCTGAAAAGAAAAAATCAATAAAACAACAATGTCAAGCCTCTACCCAGCCAAAAGAAAATTACAAGACTGCTTGGTAGGTTTTTGGTTTCTTTCTTGATAATTTTCACATTCATATTTCTCAATATTCTGTAATTAAACTTGAAAACAGTAGTGATGCTTATTAAAAGTTGTAGTTAAGGTTTGGGTTCTTTTAAATTAATAGTGCATCCAAGACTTGCAGAACAGATATTGAGCTGGCATTAATTGTAACAGTTACTTTAATAGAGAGGTTAATGGGTTTACTAGGTTAAGGACCTGATCTAAATCCTGAAAAATTCTACATAGTCTAGAAAGTTATACGAAGGCAAAGTGAACATATCATGGAGTTGATAAGCAAATGTTATAAATACAAATGTTGGTCTTCTTTTATTATATTAACAAACTTACATGAATGAATATATATTTAATACAGGTTTTTTCCATATGTGACGTATTGTACACAAACATTCTCTATTCAGATGTGTTCTTGCTGATACAACCTGAAGCCAGAATGGCTGAAGATGTGATTTCTTCAAATCTCAAACTTTGTATCATTAAGCTTGCTCAGCACTTTGATGCAAGACCTCTAGGGAAAACTCAAGAGCTGCAGAGTATGCTATTAATGGTTCTGTGAACTGTCATCTTCCCACTCAGAAAAGTGCTGGACCAACCACCAATTATTCTGTGGAGTTATCAAGAGGGTTCTCTTTCAAAGAATGTGGATGACTCTGGACCTGAGTTTTGATGGATTATTAACCTTTGTGACTTTATCAAATTCTGGGTGGTTATTTGTTCTGTTTTTTCTTGTTTAATTTTTAAGGATTTCAGTGTATATAAACTTTCTCCTAAATCATTACACTACAAAGCTGCTACATAATTAAATCTCAGAGGGACTATATATATGGAAGCAGATGTCCTCCTCTTATTCTCACTCAAAGATACTAAGTTGTTTCAAAACCTGCATCAAAATGGAATCACCCCAATTTACTTTAAATATAAAAATAAGAAAAACCCCAATAAGATAAATAAGGATACAAAACTCGGGAAAATTTTCCCCACTTATAACTCTTCTCATGTTTTATCTAAGATTCCATGCAGTATGTTTATTATTTTTCATTGTTTTGTATTTAAGTTTCCTCCATAATCTCTGGGGTTTATTCCTATTTAAAGGATATTTTTCTCTTTCTGTTGTTTCTTCCTTTTTTATTTTGTATAGCTATTGATGTTTGATTTTTTTTCTTATATCCAATTTGATTTTCTACCTTTTATCTGTACATTATATGATAATGATCTGAAGTATTAATTCATGTCTTATTGTTCAAGACCAGGTTGGAAGGGCCCTGAGCAACCCGGCCTAGTGGGGGCATGTGTGTGTAACTAGGTGATCTTTAAGGTCCTGTGGCATTCCACCCTTCAAGAAAAGGCACCCAAGATTCATGGATGCCCATGGTCAAAAAGGGCTGAAAAAATCAAAGGATCTGCAAAAATGTACAGGGTTTTATTAGAAAATTAGACTTGGCATTCAAAATTGATATAAATTAGTCCCTTATCATCTGATATAAGAAAAAGGGAAGTTCACCAGTCCTGACTCCAACATTGGATAGCTGATAGAGTGTCCAGGGTCTCAGGGGCACATGCTTGGGCTTTGTAGGAGTACCAGTTTATAGACAAGTTTTACCCACCCTGGAGGGAAGTACCCCTCTTTCTATGCAAGTTAGTTATGCTTATTCCGTGCTTCTATTCCTTTCTGGAAATGGGTCAGAGAGTTTCAGGGGTCTTTTGTGGTCTTGATCCCCTGCTACTGAGCCTGCCTTTGGTCTATAGTCCATGTCCACATCGCGACCTCATTGCTGCGCTTGCACTGTAATGTGTTGTGCTTGTCTCCAGGGGGCAGAAAAAGGACGTTTGTCCCAAAAAAGTGCTACCCTATCTCCATATGGTCCCCTTCTCTAGTCACATCGTGTTCTTTCTCACAGTGTGTTCTCAACAACAATCCTTGCCTGGTTCCAAAGCTATAAGTGTTTGAGACAAACATGTTAGCCCCCTTATCTTCTAGGCTTCTACCGGTCCCTTCGAACCCAAACCATCCCATGATTCTATGATTCCATGATGTTATGCTATTATGGAAAAACTATTTTCTTGCATGTGTAGACAAATCATCTTTTGTCAAGAAGAAAAACCTTTTCATTCATAGCAATTTTATGAGTACCAGGGTATCTATCTCTTAGTTACAATATGCATATGTATAGGATTCTATACATATTTGACATTCAAAGCTTTCCATAACTCTGGGATGGTACCTACGTATTACTCACCATGGGAAGAATACCAGAATATTCAATTTTGTGTTACTGGGGGGAAAAATGGTGTAGGACTTAATGGCTATAGATAACAATCATAAGGAAACAGATTAGATTGATGGATAGATAGATAGACAGATACAAAAATAGGTAGATAGATAGATAGATAGATAGATAGATAGATAGATAGATAGATAGATAGATAGATAGATAGATAAATAAAATGGGTATGTGTGTTTGTGTGTGTGTGTAAAGACAGAAACAAACACGATAAATACTTGTCTCAGAGTCAATTGTTCAATGGTCTTACTATTAAAAAGAAGTCTTGAGTAAGGATTGCAGCTCACAGCCATGTGGCCAGTCTGCAGACAGAGTAAAAAGTGAGTACATATCTAAATGTTCGATCTAATGGTGAATTTCATAACTGCTTCATAACCACACCTATGCCTAGGTCTAGAAAATCTTTGTGTTACCACTTAAACAGAAACAGCTCTCTCATAAAAAGTACTAAAGAGATCTCATATTTCAATACAGTATGAAATACAAGCAACAACAAAAAATAAAAATTTTTTGAGATTTTGCAACTCACTTCATGATGCATGAAAGTAAATGTTGCTTTAACAAGTAAATAACCTAAGAAATGAAAGCACTTGAAACATGACTCATAAATTTGATGTCATTTATTTCAGGTAGTCTGTCAAAGCACCAGTAAAATAATTTTTTTGGAGAAATGCCAAGTGTTCATATGCCACACATACCAGAAAGAGAGAAAGAAATAAAAATAAAATTAATTCAAGCATATATAAATTAAGACTTTTTATGTTTCTGAAGATATAACGTTTTGTCATTGACACACTTTGTCAACATACTCGTGTTTGCCATTCAGGGTAAAATAAATCTGCTTCTTTTTCCTTCCATCATTCATCTTTTTTGACAGATAACATTGCAAGCAACTGTGTCAGTCAAAGAGCGTGCTATATGTGTCTTGTAACTTTACTGATGCTCCAAACAGTGCAAGGTTTGCAGGTAAAAAATATAATTGTCAATATCAGTATTTGTATATGAATAACATAAACTAAATATAGGTCAGGTATACAGACATCTAGGAAGAACATGGAAAAGGATCACTTATGGTCCAGACATAATCAAACTTTCTAAGTAGCGTACTTAGGGTAAAGTAAAAGCATATTGATTAGTTAAAGTAATAAACTACAGGACTCTGGGGGTGGTTGGTTTGTTTATTTGCTTTCATCAGATCTCAAAGAAAAAGAGTCAGAAGTTTCTTAAGTATCTTGGCAAAGAGGTTATCTTAATTATAGGAATCAGAAGCTGGGCATTGCTATACACTGGACAAGTATACTTATGGTCTTTATTAGGTATACATTAATGAGAAATAACAAAGATAGAGTGCAGGTTAGATAGACAATGGCCTAATTTTATATGGTTGTTAATATATATTTATATACACTATAATGACTAGAAAAAATTTCTGTGATTATGTCTTTATATTATTACTAGAAGGAGACTCAAGAACTTGTACCAATTTAAAAAAAAACTAATAAAATATTAAGAAATAATACAAATAACTTTTATAGTATGTTGTTATGAAATTATGTTTATATGTAATCTTACATATGATGACTATTACGTCAGTTTTTATTACTGATGAAAGCCATATAATTTGAAATTTAATATATATGCTGCTTTCTACAGGTTGCAGCTTCTGCCAGGACACTGTTGCAGCGTGGATTCTCTCTGGGTTGCAGCTTTCTCCAGGGAAAAACCACTTACTCTGCTATGGCGTCCTGCATGGGCTGCAGGGTGAGAATATCCTCTGACAGGTTATCCCATGTTCCAGGCTGCAGGGAGGCTGCTTCACTGTGGTCTTCTCTTTAGGCTTCAGGAGAATCTCTGATCAGGTGCATGGGGGAGGTCCCCTCCTTCTTCTCTGATCTTAGAATCATGGAATCATAGAATCAAATGGTTGGAAAGGACCTCTGAGATCATCAAGTCCAACCTTTGATCCACTAGCACTGTAGTTACTAGACTATGGCATGAAGTGCCACATCCAGTCTTTTCCTGAATACCTCCAGGGACGGAGAATCCACCACCTCCCTGGGCAGCCCATTCCAGTGCCTGATTACCCTCTCTGTAAAGAATTTCTTCCTAATGTCTGATTTAAACCTCCCCTGGCTTGAGACCGTGCCTCTTGTCTTACAGTTGGTTGCCTGAGAGAAGAGACCGCCCCCCACCTGGCTACAGCCTCCTTTCAGGTAGTTGTAGAGAGTGATTAGGTCTCTCCTGAGCCTCCTCTTCTCCAGACTAAACAACCCCAGCTCCCTCAGACTCTCCTCATAGGGCTTGTGCTCAAGTCCCTTCACCAGCCTGGTCGCTCTTCTCTGGACCTACTCCAGCATCTCAGTGTCCTTCCTGAAGGGTATTGGTGTCTGCAGGAATGTTTCTCTGACATTTTCTCACTAATATCTATTAATTGCTGAATGTTGTATTTTACTATTTTGTACATATGTTATGCCAGAGGCACCACCAGCATCACTGATGATTTCAGCTTTGGCCAACAGTGGTGATTGGTTGAGACTGGGTTAGTCGAATATAGAGACAGCCCCAATCTCTTCTCTAACAGGCAATCTCTGTATAACCCCCTTGTAACATAAACCAAACAATATTTTTCAGGGTTACTGTCAATATTAAAGTTAATAGCCAATATCATTAGGATTTTTGCTATATACATTATTAAACAGTTTATTTTTGCTAGCAACCCTTTCTTTCCATGAGAACATAATACTTTCCCTTTCATGAATTACTAGTAAATAAGCTGTTCTATGGCACGCCATAGCAGCCACTGAAAGTGAAATTGCTATTATCATAATTTCAAGTTAATTACATAGAGGAGGAACACAGTGTATCCTAATGCCTTTGTAATCTCTCATAATCAAGGGTTGGACTTGATGATCTCAGAGGTCCTTTCCAATGAATCTGATTCGATGATTCTGTGATAAATAGTAGTCTTTGCATTAAGAGGTATTTTCTCATGCCATATAACTAATTATGACCCCAAAGTCTTGAACCAGATAAATTGCTGCTGATAGAAAAAAACTGAAAGTTCATCAGGAGAGGCAGCTCCACTTGTTGTTACCATATTTATAGTTTTTTGTCATCTGAAAACTTATTACTGCAACAAAATAAAAATATGTACAAATATCTTTTTTAAAAAGAGATCTTGCAATTTAAGATAGAGAATTACTCTGTGAGTCACAATAAATTTTATTGTATTAAAATGTTCCAGTCATGTATGAATTTGCCTCTTAAATAAGTCAGAAAATAAACAAATCTGGCTACTTACCAAAGATTATAATCAAGAAACAGAAAATAATGGTATCATGCATGTAGAAATCTCTGTTCAAACAAATACCCAAAGGCAGAGAGAAATGCAGTACTAACAATTAAAGGTATACACAAACAGAAGTTAGAAATAAAAAAATAATAACCAAAAGAATAAAAATCAAGATATTGGATTGTTTTGGTGGAGCTATCTTCTAAATGTTTAGAGTTTCAGTTGGTGCTACAAAGCTTTCTTCAAAATTATGATTTTTGAAACAATATTTTTAAATAAATACTTTCAAATTTGAAATTAATGATATCAGGATTCATAAGTTGAAAGACTCTAGAAAAGCACAAAACTCCAAAATTTTGAAAATATAACACAATAGATGAGTCTGTTCACTTTGCCACCTAGTCTGCTTATTTCATCATCTTTTAATCCTGAAATTAACTTTTACACATGTGACATATGGTCTGAAGTTGAGAAAGCCTGTCACAGAGTTAGCAGCCAAGTATTTTGCATTCAGAGTCTCCTAGTCTTAGACAGACAGTACTCACTACCATTTTTTCCCAACAGACACTGAGATGGTGATTCCTGACACTGACAAGGAGGGATCCTCTTGAAAGGAGTAGATAGAAGCCAGGAAAATATATTTGTGGAGGAGGTAAAACCCTGGAATTCATACCCTTGCTTTCAAGAGCAGGTACATACTTCATTAAAATGTGTTTTTTCTGACAAAAGAGGGAAAATTGTGAAATTTCATGCATTTTCATTGATGACTTTGGCTGTTCTTGTAGCAGTCTATCCAGGAACCATTTCCTTCTTAGGAGAAACAATGCAATCTAGTCTTCTCTGAGAGAAAGGTTGTAACACACATTCAGAACAGGTAGAAAAATTGAGCAGTGGTAATGAAAAAAACAGGGGAAAAAGGCCAAAAATATACAGGTATACATTTACTATATATATACACACACATGTACAATGCATACCTGTGTCCTCTCATACATACGTTTAAATTCCTAAGATAATTTCTTGGCTTAAATATAGGGACAGGGCCTTGAACAGATTCCTTTTATCTCTATTTCTTTTTTCTTTTAGTTCAATATATGTTAACAATACTTGAGAAGAACACACATTGCAATAAAGTCTGAGCATAAAGAAGTTGATCTATTCATGAGTGAATACCATACCCAGGATAGATCTTACCGTCTTTGTTCTGCAGAGAAAGAGACCGTTTCAATGCTTAATGGTTGTTACTAAAAGGTCAGCAAGTGTATGGGTTTGAGTTTTTTTCTGGAAATCTAGGGAAATTTAATATAAAGAACAGATTTCGTCTGACCATTTTTTTTTATTTTTTTTTTAGACAGTCAGCACCACAAGGTATCTTGTCAATTATATCACCTTCAGTTCTTCTGTCACAGCTCTAAACTGCAAATGAATCTACGGCTTTCTGCACCCATCATTCCCATTCTGTCCTTTTTAATTCCTTTTAAGTCTTCTGTCATGTGCTGATTCATGTGACTGGAAGAGTGTTCACTTCCTCTCTAAAGTGCTTGTTTCCAATCTAATCTCCTGAGACTAAACTCCATTACCTTAGTTCTGCTGAAGAGCACTATCATATCAATAGTTTTATATTAAATAAACTACCTAGAGGTAATTTTTTATACCATAAACATATAACAAATCAAAAATATCCAACCTTTCAAAAATACTGCCATAGTCTTAAACTGCACCAAGGGAGATTCAATTTTGGCATTAGGAAAAATTTCTTCATAGGAAGGTGATTAGACATTGGAATGGACAGGCCAAGGAGCTGGTGGAGTCACCATCCCTTGGCGTGCTTAAGGAAAGACTGAATATGGCACTTAGTGACATGGTCTAGTTGACATATGGTGATGTTAAGTCATAGGTTGGACTTGACGATCTCTGAGGTCTTTTCCAGTTTAACTGATTCTGTGATTCTGTCAATGTAAAGGCAAGGCCTGAGATGTTAGGATGTGTTAAAAACAGGTTGTCTGTGAACATTTAATTTAATATCCTAGAACAAAGTGTTATGGTAACCCTTCTAAGTACATAATCACAAAAATACTGTTTGTATTAATAGTCCATGATCACACCCCTCACAGGGTGAATGGTGTTCTCTGTATGAACTCTTAGATTCTGTTCAAAACCATACTTTTCATTCTTAAAACTACCTTATTTGTAGATTACTGTTTCATTCCAACTTTGAAGAATTATTCATTTCCTTAATGGAAAGTTTGGATTCATAAACAATTAGCATAAAATAAATAGTTTCATGGTTAAAACTTTGATTATGGGGAAAAAACCCACAACTACTTCTCATATATAGGGTCAATAATTTATTGTTAGCATAGTTGGCATCTTAACACCTAATCAAGATTTTCTGCTGTTATACTCTTCTTTCCTCAATTCTCTGAGCCCTAATGTTGCTCGCTTCATGTAGGTGACAGTGGGAGGGGACTGTAAGGGAAAGGTATTTTTTCTCAAGCCCCCTGTCATTTTAACAGGTGTAAAAACAGGTTAATGATTTGTACCCAGAGCTTTAAGCCTCAGAAAACCTAGGCATCACATGTACTTTCACACCCACTCATGATCTTTAACCGAAGTCTAACAAACTTTTCAAAACTTCTTCTGGACATCTCCTGAAGACTCATGCTTCTGTTTTAGTTGAAGACAAATAGCAACAGCTAGGGTACACCAGCAGCATACTGATGGTCCCTCAGATGGTGAGCTGCTAGAGCAGTTCTGGATAATGCTTAATGCAAAAGTGAGCCTGTAATATAGCAACATTGCTGCTTAAATGTAGCAAATTACAAATTTACTTCTCCATGTTTGCAGAACACCAGGAAAAACAGTAGGACAAGTGTCTAGCTCAGGTCGCAGCTTAATAAAGAACATGTAACTCGGCATTGCTGGTAACTTGTGCATCTTCCTGCCTTCGGTTTCATGTTTCCTAGAATCATAGAATCAATCGGGTTGGAAAGGACCTCTGAGATCATCAAGTCCAACCTTTGATCCACTACCACCATGGTTACTAGACCAGCATGGTTTCCCTTCTGTTCACACAGATAATGTGCTCACTGTAACATTAACTGGATTGAACAACAGTTAAGGAGACAAAGAAGTTCACTGGGCTGAAAATTAATGTTTTTATTGCTAATTTCTTTTTGGTGTGTTAGTTTTCAATTCGCTCTGTTCCTTATTCAAGAAAATCATATGGTTGCATGAACGGTAGTATCATTGAAGCATCAGTAGGTGAAATACGTGTTCATTAGACATAGATGATTTACATTAAATTTGGAATATTGTATTTTGTTCCCAAAGGCAGTGTGATACTTCACAGCAAGTATAAGTTACTTACAGTTAAAATAAAATGACAGATTTCCTTGTACCCATGTACATTGCGTTTAGTGATAAGTGTGGCTTCTGGAAAACAAGAGTTGAAACCCCTTAATTGACAATGTGCTAAATTGGCATCGATGACTTGACACTGAGCTGTTAATTTTGTCAACCAAGCAGACACTTCAGTGTTAAATGTTGTCCTAATCCCAACCCTCCCTGTGTCTGCACCTTCATAACGAAATCACTTAAAACAATTGTTGATCACAAAGAGATTAGTCTTGATAACACAAATCTTGTCAAAGAGCATATCGAGGACATCTTGAAATTTGGGCATTTCTTTTCCCTCAATTTACAATCATATAATCCTATAAGGTAACATTACATACTTGATGTAGAGAAGCACAATATCCGATTGGTATTCCTCCTATACTCTCAGGCACAACCAGTCTTGTCCTTCTAAACAGTAAGGACAGAAATTTTAAACAAATTGCTACCACTGCCTTTTGTTATAAAGACTGAAGTACGATATTAAAAAAAAAAATAAAAAAAATTGAGCTAAGCCATGCAAATCCATTCCAAATAAAAGTTAATTAAACAGTTCCCACTCATCCTAAAGTGATTCTTTCTTTCCCTTTTTCTTTCAGTTCTTGCTTCAGTAAGAGGTACAAAAATTACAGAAATGGCTAGAGCAGTTCCCTACAAACTGTAGTACCTGCTCTGTCAGATTTCATACTGAACTGAATCAAGTCCAGAATAATATGATGAGTGTGCCTACCAGATCAAAAACTCTAGATAATAAAATACAGTATACATGTAGCTGTATGTTCAAATTGCCACAAAGCATCAGGGAGGGTCATTCACCTCAACTTTAGTTGTCTGAGTACTGATATATTCTCAAATCTAATCATCTTGATTCCCCATGGAGGGCAGTAGACGCTTCAAGGATTTGCCTCATCTAGCTAAATTTAAGCATTTGTTTTAAGATTAAATTAATCTTATTTGGAGAACACTTGCTTCTGTTCTCTGACTGTAAAGGGTATCAAGAGTGATGGGATCTGACGCAGATGTCAACATGCAGTTGGTTGAATTCCGCTACTAGATGTCTAAACCAGGCCACCTGCTCCTGTAGGAATTTCTTCACCCTGGGACCCTGGTGATTTAGATACTGTCAGGGTTCAGGTCCATCCTGACAATGGGTTGTACATGGGACAAAGTAGACAGCATTGCTTTTTGAGGGATAAAAAACAAAAGAGTGCTAAAGTTGAGCTTGAGATAACATGATTTAGGAACTCTCTTCAGAATTTATAGTGAATTAAAAAAAAATAAACCCAAATTTTTTCTTTTTTTTTCTCTCTAATAATACCCATACAAATATACGCATTCTCACTGAAACTTTTAAACTTTTGGGTTGTTTTGGGAAAAAAAATCAGTTTTCCACAGTTTCCCATGTGTTCAATCACAGAATGATATTGTTTTGCACTTATTTGATTTCCAGAAACAAAAAACCTCCAACATACACACAAACATAAACTATACCATTCAGTAAACATAGGATCCTTCTAGTGTTATAGCTTCTGAGAAGCAGATTTCTACTGTGACAAATTCATTTAGAGTTATTAGCAATGTCTATAATATATTCAGTTCCACAAAATCTATGCTGTATGTTTTATTCAAATATGAGATATCTTTACTGTTAAACATTAAACCGGTGTTCTAAATACACATTCTAAGGAAAAAATATACATATATATGTAGAAAAATGGCAGTTTACTCATGATAATTAGAGCTATAAATACACTGGAATTAGAATATTTCAGTGTTATGAAAAACCATTCAAAATTTATGTTAGAAAATTGAAGATTCGTTTGCTGAAACTGGCTGCTGTAAAATAGCAGAGGAGATAAAGAAATTATCATGAAAGTTCATATAACATACTGTACAAATTAATAATGATATGGTTATTTTCACTCAGAACCATGAGGCAAATGCAAATTCCACTCTGATTTAGATAGAAAGAAATCTTTCCTCCAAATGGACATAGTAATTTTTGAACTACCTTTCCTTCCAAGGAACAATTAAGCAATATTTCACAAAAAGAATTCCATTAACAGTCCTAAAACAAAGCAAAAGTAAAACCAGTCAACATACTGACTTTTCATACACTTCATCTGAAATGCATTTTTAATGTCAACTGACATTAAATTAAAACATTTCCCCCCTCCCCTCCCCGGCTCAACCTCATTCTTTTATCCCTGCTTTCTTTGCTTCCTTCCCCTGGTAGGGGCACAGGAGGATGAGGAATCGAGGTTGAGGTCAGTCCAATGCAGCTCCTCTTTAATTTTCCTTTCTCCTCACACTTTTTCCCTGCTCCTACATGAGTAGTACCCAGATGCTCTGGAGTGTCACCTTCCATGAACTGCAGAGTGGGTGTCTGCTTCTTTCTACAGCATGCAGGGGAATCTTTTTTCCTATGCCTGGAGCACCTCCTTCTTCACTGACCTTGGTGTCTGAAGGGTTTTCTCTTACACTTTTCTTTCTCATTGTTCTTTCTGCCATGTGGGGTTTAGCCCTTTTGTGAAATACATTTTGAGTGTTGTGTCCTGTTGTGAGTCCATTGTGGAGCCAGGTGGACCTGGCTGTATCTGACACAGGGCAGCCCTCACGATCTTCTCACAGAGGCCATTGTACAGCCTTCTGATACCAAAACCTGGGCACACAAAACTGAATACAGCAAGTTATATCAACTTTACAGAATTTATAATGAAACTAGCAGAATAATATGATTTTCTGTACAAAGCCACAAAATAATATTGCTATTTATTAGTGCCACTTGCCTCTGGCCTATGATCTCAGTCTCTTCCTAGTCTCTACCTGAACTGAGAGGGAAATTGCAGCAAAATCTAGTACAGTTTTTGTATATTCTCTACTTACATTTACATCAGTTTTATTCCAGCTATCTCTTCTGCCAAACTGACTCACAGTGACTGATTCAAGGACAAACTAAATCTGTGCAACTCTAAGAGCACACAAAAATATGCTGGTTGATAGAAATACACAACTGTGTTCGCATAGTGTTAGATGTCAGGTTCATCTCTTTGTAGATGACAACATGAAAGCACCCAAAATACTGACAAAATATGACATTCTGACTCCTTCTTTGCTTAGAAGACAATAAATACAGTATTTGTATTCACATACAGTTGGAAAGATTACTTCAAAGTAGAGTTTTCTATAAAAGCTGACATTTCTGGAATTTCACTGAAGAAGTTACTGAAGTTGTGTAAAAATTGTATATAAAATTGCTGACAATCCAAATGTTTCTAAAATATACTTATAGAAATTTCATGTTGTCCAGAAGGCAATTATAAATAAAAAGAATTTAGGAATTTAAGAAGGAATTTATATTAGGGTTTTATTGACATATTACAAGATTTCAGCTCCTGTAGTACTGTTCAGCGTCGTTGTATACGAGGACGACCAAGAAAATAAAACTGGGCACCTTATGATGATGATTCCATATACAGCCTTTATTGCTCTTCTNCCCCGACAGTTCAGCCTGTTCATAACCTCTGAATTCACTGTTCAAGTGCTAAAAGTAACCCCCTGAAGAGTTTTAAATGATGTGTTAGTAGAAAACTGGAAGTGAGTGATAATTTTATCTTTGACAATGCAAAACCAATTACTGATTTATCAGAAAAACTACCCAAAAGCTTTTTTAGGTGCCCATTCTGCTCTTAGCCTCCTCATCTTATGCTTTGATAATTGCTGACTCTTCAGATCTGACTCAGCAGATCACTGGCACAGTAGCAAAGGCTGGAAGTGCAGTCCATGCAAATATTATTTTCTTTGTAACACTTACTAGGAGTATTTGCTTCCAGCTTACGGAATGGCTTTGTCAAGTCTTTAATTTCTTTGTTTGTAAACAAATCTGATATACAAATGTATGTACAGAGTGTGTTTCATCTTAGCCAGCCATCTAGAAGTTAAATGGCTGCTTAGATTTAAAATGTAGCCTCTGTATATAATTACTCAAGAGACAGAGGCAACTCTCAGAAGGTAATCCATGCCATCTTGGTTCTGTGTCTGAGATAGGGGCACGAATTGCCTGTGGCAGTATCTATTTTCTATTGACTAAAAGGGGAGGGAGAAGTGACCTAGACAAACAGCTTTGACTAGATGACCATTTTTCAGGCAGCTAGAGTAGACGTGTTTCACCCAAAAGTGCCCATCTCTCTGATGTCAATAGGCCAGTGTTTCTCTCTCATACCTTTAATCATGCAAAAATGAAAAAAATGCCAGTTTCACACCACACTAACACCCATGCAGACATTTAGCAGCTTGTCAGAAAGTAATTCTCAGCCTCTGAGGCCCATAAAACATCTCTTATAGAAATGCTTTGCCCAGAACTGTGTGCTGGGGTCTGTACAGGTCTTCAAACAAATGTAATATGAAAGGAGTTTCATAATCACCTCCTTCTGTCCCTTCAGCTCATGACAGAACTGCATTAATAATAAACAATAAAAACCAAAAAAATCTCTTAGATAAAAGAGCTACAGATTTTTAATTACAAATTGGAAAAGGGGACTAGATACAGAACAGAAAATAGGATAAGGATGGGAAACTTAGAATAAATATTTATCAGTGAGAAGCAAATAACTTTTAAATAATACGCGAGTCCTCTTGCACCTTTAAAATGAAAGTAAATATAACTTGGGTTTTTTTGTGAAATATGCTGTCAAAAAATATCCATAGGTAAAAAAAGCATGACTGCTGTCAAAAAAATCTGAGACTGCTTGTACTGAAGTTTATTTCAGGCTTCCCATTAACCCATCAGAGCCCATAGCTTCTTTTTTTTGGTTTTTGGCTTTTTTTTTCAGCCTCTCAAAGCTCAAGGAATGACACTTTTCATCACATGATTTATTTTTAGGTAGTAGTGCAAGGAGAAGGGAGTTGGACAAATTGCTTATGTCTCTTACAACCTAAGATATTCTATGATTGCATTTCTGGGAGATCAAATGAAATCCTTCCACTTTCCAATGGAATAATAAGAACTACTTCACAATTAGTCTGTAAAAGGACTTCTTTCAATAAGACCTGTTAGAAATTAGAAACAGGCTCTGCACATATGTAAAAGAAAGACAAAGATTAGGAACCTTCTTGGTGTTCTATGTGTCTCAAACAATAGACTACTTGTGTACTACAAAAACAAAGGACTTTTTGTAAAGCTTTTGAAGACCCTGTCTGAGGCTGTCTTAGAGACAAACCATGAACTTTATGTATTATGAAAACAGATCATGAATATGTTTCATAAAAACAATTCTCGCAGCTTTAGGGTAGTTGTAAAATATTTGACAATGTAGAGGAGGTAGCCAATATTCTCATAGTGGAGGAAAAAACCTAATATTATTAAGTCCTTTGAACAAAATGGTATAGAAACGAGAGAAATAGTGTTTTTCCTGAGTGTGTTAGAGTTTTAATGAAGCAGGGAAACCTACAACATCTGTACATTACTTTTCTGACTGAGGCTCAGTATACAATCTTTCTTATGTGACTTGCTAGTCACATAAGAGAACCTACCGATTATGGAAAAAAGGGCTGACTACTCAGGAAGAGTTTAGGAATATAGTTAGGTCCTGCCAAAAGAAAATCAGAGAGACAAAGGCAAAACTTGAACTCGATCTTGTCACTTTTGTTAGGGATAACAAAAAGTCCTTCTATAGATACAGTAATAGCAAAAGGAGGGACAAGGAACATCTCCATTATTTGTTGGACATGTGTGGGAACAGAGTTATCGATGATGAGGACAAGGCTGATGTATTTAACACCTTCTTTAGCTCAGTCTTCAACAGTAAGAAAGGTTGTCCGGAGGACAGCTGGCTTCTGGAGCTTGTAGGCAGGGATAAGATCCTGAATAACCCCCCTGTAATCAAGGAGGAAACAGCTGGCAACCTGCTAAACCACTTGAATCCTCATGAGTCTATGGGACTGGATGGGATCCATCCTAGGGTGATGAAGGAGCTGGCAGAAGAGCTCGCCAAGCCACTCTCCATCATTTACCAACAGTCCTGGCTCACTGGGGAGGTCCCAGATGACTGGAAGTTGGCGAATGTCACGCC